>CM039524.1:9896427-9950290 GCA_022433055.1 Begonia peltatifolia
AGCGAGAACACGAGGATTTTTTTACGGGAAAAATTCTAAAAATTAGTGATTTTCACATAAAAATCTCGGATTTTAGAGAAAAGCTCTCGGATTTTTGCCAAAGATCTCTGATTTTGGGGTTTTGGCTCCATTTTGGAGTTTCCTTGACAGTTGTTTGTAAATTTTGGCAAAAAAGGTCACAAATGGTGAAAAATTTGACAAAAAACAGATCGACGAGTTTGGCCGAGAGAAAACTAGGGTTTTCTGGCGAAAACCGTACTGTTTGGGGTTGGAGACCCCCCGTGTTCCCATAACGGGGGGCAGGGGGGTGCGTTTGGAGGTGGAGACCACCCGTGCTCCCATGCCGGGTGCCTGCGCCTAGGCGCGGGTTACATGTGGGGATCACCCCAATAGAATGGGGGGCTGCGCTTAGAGAATGGTCCCCCATTCTATGTGTAAAATTTAGAACGGGAGGTTACCAATTTGTCGCCAGAGAGTCTTTTTGCTCGATTTTTGATAGTTTAAGGTTTTTTTTAGGATAAACGTACTTGGAGACTTTTGTCCAACTTTGACCATACTTTGTGGGTTAAAATGCATTTAACCCTAATTAGTAAATAGAGTCTGATTGAACCAAGACGACAATGAGATGAATGCATTCTTAGCCTCCCCTGAATCTCTCAATTTAATAGAAATAATTCAGGATCTTTCTACCTAGATGAACAAAATTGTTATGACAACATGTGCTGGTCAATACAACAGACAATTGTTGGGCTTTGAGTCAACTATGGGTTCTAGCAACGACTGGGGTTTTAGGCTGACGTATTGGGATGCCATTCAATACTCCTACTCGAGGTGAACCAAGTTCGAACACCATCCCCATCCACCCACAAGAAAATGTTCATGCACAAAGAATCGTAAACGTGGAGGAATTGGGTTGCAAGCAAACAACTCATGCATACGGTCTTTAACTTAGGATAAATTGATTGCAGAAACCCAAAAACCGACTTCCAAAGCAAAATAATAGGTTTGCAAGATTCATTATGGCCCTAATCTAAATGAGAATATGATGGTTAACGTAAAAACTCGTATTTAGTAATTAAATTTTACTTATTAGTTTTTCGCGTTAAATATGATCAACGTGTCATAGATTGATTAGTTTTGTCGTGTTGCAGCACATTAGATTTTATTGGTCAAATGGTCAAAAACGATAATTTAAAATTTTACCGTATAGTTAAATTAGAGAAAATAATGTTGGATAATTGCAAAATTTGCCCCGTAATAAGTTTTGGAACACATTTTTTTTTTTTTGGTTGATTTGAGATTTAATAATTTTATTTAATATATAAATATATAAAAAATAAATGTTTTGATTAAAAGGGAAGGGAACGCTTTTCCCTTCTCCATTTTCATGGGGGTAGAGAGAGAGAGAGAGAGAGAGAGAGATCCTTAGGCATGAAAATTGTCGCCAGAGGAGGTTAAAGTTGCGTTTGTAGGTCATTGTGTAAAGACGTTTGTGAAGGAGCTTCGATTGTTGCTGAGCCTCCTATCTTTTTTTAAGTTTGATAGTTAAGAGTTTTGTTATAATCGGATTTAAGCTTGGAAACTCGAATCCTCGAGTTGTTTGTTGATTATCTTAGTAGATTTAAGTATTATGAAAGTTGTTTTGTCAATTGAAGATGAGAGATGGCGAAGGGAGGCAATTTTTGAGATATTTTGTCATTAAAAATCGCCAAGTTTCAACCGTTGTGGATGGTCGATCAACATTTCTAACCCTGCGACTAGAAACAAAGAGTTTAAGTTTATGTTGTTGACTTCTTTTAGAGATTGGTAGACACTTGAAGAGTCAATACCTTTGGATAAAATGTCAACTGCGCAATTTTTGATTTTGAAAAGATGTCGACACTTCAAGTGAAAGTGTCGACCGCAAGCCAAATCCTAGAGCTATCAAGTGTCGACTATTACGAGAAGTGTCAACCCCAGGCCAACCCGAGAATTATAAAGTGTCGATCAAAGGGTCAACCCTAGGCAAAAGTGTCCACCCTTGATACTGAAAGTGTTGACTGCACAACTGTTATTTTTGAAAAATTTTGAACAAAGTTTGTGACCCTTTATAGTGTTTCAAATTGGATTCTTAGTCTCGATATAGGACCCATCCATGTTTCACCTATGAAAAATCTGATAGGGCCTAGTCGTCAGCGCGTTAGCACGTCAGTTTTTTACGTATATGTACATAGTCTAACATAATTACCATCGATGCATGGTTTTATATTATTGTGATATGCATATTTGGGAGGATGAATCTCTGTGATACTTTGAATGATTTTAGTGTCAAAGTATCAGAGAGACATCCCAGTACACCTTCTACTACGTGAAAGTTGTCTTTTTTGCATGGTTGTGAAAATAGGTAATAGGGCGGTGATAACAGTCTTTGGATTTTGAATCCCTAAAACTGATTGTGGTATGTTTGAAATTTTGAATTACAGGTAGTGTCATCGTTGTCTGATTCGCTGGCTACCCAGGTAACGTTGATGGATCTCTGAATTGTCGTTACTTTTTACTTTCCTCTTGGCTCATGAGGTGATGTTGAACTTTGGTCGCAGCTTTTCTATGTTTGTATATCGAAGAGGTCTTTGTGTGACTCTCTTTTTTCACCAAGGTGATTTTCATATAAAAATTACTATAATAACATATTTTCATACAGTTGTCTATGTACACAATAATATTTTGAATTTAATGATTAATCGTTGGCTCGTGGAGCATTTTATAAAAATAATAAAAATAGATTGTCTTGAAAGATGTTTTGAAAGCCAATTGTTGTTTAATCATGTTTTGAAAGGAAAAGTAAAATAAGTTTTACATAGGTTGCATTTAGTATAATATTTTTACTGAGTTAGTCACTTATCTGAACGATTCTCTCCATTTCTAGGGAAAAACATAAAAAAGTGAGTAACTGAAATTTAAAAGCAAGGGCAATTGGATCTTCTCTGAAAATTGAGTCATCTAACCTGACATTCTATTACACCTGCTCCGAGTCGTGATAATTTAGCTCTAAATAAACTTAATTAGCTTCATATTAGAACGAGGAAGAAGAATTTTAGAGAGAGAGAAAATGGTGGAGAGGGAACTTGAAATACTTATTTATTCAAATTGCTCTATTTATTGCTTGATTGCAAAATGTGTAAACTTATATCTTATTTATAGAACTCTTTGATACATGTATAACACCATATATGAACAACTTAATTAATCACATACATATATTAATACATAATGAATCTCTCATATACATCATCTCTAGATGATTATTCACAAATAACTAAAACTACATTAAAAAAATATTATTTGAATTAATTTATATTTTCAACAATTTTTTAAACTTATTTTTTTGTAACTCTAAACATCAACAACTTGGTCATTGGTCTTCACATATTTCACTTGCACTTCATACTTTGTAACGGAACTATGAAGAAAATAATACTTTGTATCAATATGCTTATTTCTATCATGAAACACGAGATTTTTTTGCCAATGTCAGAGCTTATTTATTATCTACAAAAACCTCAATAACTTCTTCCTTCGAAATTTGTAAATAATCTTCTCAACCATAAAGCAAGACACAAAATAAATGTAACAACAAACGTGCTCAGCTTCATAGATGAATAGTGTTACAATTTGTTGTTTATTTGAACTCCAATAAAAATTATGACACTTATGTAGAAAACAAAACCTTTTGTGCTCTTTCGATAATCCATCTCTCTACCTTAATTGATGTCACTATATTCCACAAGTTTAAATTCATCAAAAAATGTATATGAAATTCATTGTACCTTTTAAGATATTGAAGAAACTGGTTCGCCGGTTTGAAATGTGTTATGGTTAGTGATTCTATAAATCGACTAACAAGTCCATCTCTAAAAAGAATATATGATGTTGTGTAAGTTAAATACGTCAAACTTCTAATAAGGTTTTTGAAAGTTGTACAGTCGATTTTCTCTCCTTGCTCATTCTTTGATAATTTCACTCCACAAGCCACATAAATATTCATGATCCTAATTGTTGTCGCTGTACCCCACAAGTTTAAATTTCTTAGGAAATGAATATAAAATTCATTGTACCTTTGAGCTTCGTCGCTTTAAAATGTGTTATGATTAGTGATTTTATAAATTGACAAAGAAGCTCATCTCTAAAAAGAATATATAATATTATACAAATTAAATACTTTAAACTTCTATGATAATTTCACGCCACAAGGCATACGAGCTTTCATGGGCTGGGCTGATAATTCTCCTTCTCGAAGGCTTCTAGAATATCTCTGGCAAAACTATGATGACTCGGAGGCGGGTGTTGCACCAGCTTCGACAGATAATGGGTTATTTGGTAAATTCCATACGAGGAGAGTGGATGTTTTGTGTGGGAGACGTGGTTTTGGGTAATGATTTTCCTGAAAAACGGTCATGTGGGAAGAGAGAGATGCTTTATTTTGAGAGCGAGGGGTGAGAGAGAGCTCTTTCTGAATATTTTTACAAACTCTTTGCTTTGAACGCTCGTTTAGAGCTGTAGTTCCAAGTCAGTGATTCAACCGGACTAATTTACAGTGCTGTTTTGGGAGTTTTGCGTTGTTTCTTCTTGTTTCGTGCAGGGGACTACTGGAGAAGCTGGGAAACTCGCTAGAAGAGGAAGTTAGAGCGCAACAGTGGTATCAGAGCCCTCCGATCATGGCAAAACCATTCACTAGAGGCGACAGGGTAGAAGAAATTGATAAGGAGCTGGCCGACTTGAAACAGGTTGTTGACGGACATACGAAGCAACTAACTAGAGTTGAAAACGCAATCGAAATTTTTCCAAAACTTATTGCGCAGATGACCTTCGACCGTTCTGCCAACCAACAGTCACCAGACTCCGGCCATGATGTTTCGTCATCTTCGAATCCCAAGGACAAGTTTAAAATGTCTGGACCCTTGTTTCTCGCTACCAATTGGCGACGAGAATCAGTTTTCCAATCGGTACAATGATCGAAGATCAGCTTTCTATTGTCCTGACCAACCACTGGATGATATTTCCGGTGAGTTCATGATGGAGGCTCGCCACCAAGGGGGATTCGGTCGTTTCTCTCCACCTCCTCGCGGCGGCGACAGAAGCCCCCTCAACAACCGTCGGCGCGGCGACAATGTTCCACGCACGGAGCTTCCTCTGTTTGACGGCGAGGATTGGGAATCCTGGATTAAGAAGGTTGAGGGCTTCATACGGCTTGCCCATCCATATTCTTTCGGACAATTGGGCCCATTTCCTTTCAGATTATTTGGTGGTAAAGCCTGGGTTTTTTAAGAGTGGATTTAAGGGGAAGAGCCCAATCTTAGCTGAGAAGAAATTAAACAGGTTTTGGGCTAGCGCTTTGGACCCAAAGAATTCCTGTTTGTCCAGAAACAATTGATGACCTCAGCCAAACAAATACTGTGGAAGAATACGACTATGATTTTCAAGTCCTCACAGCTCGCATTAGGGTAGAGATAACAAACGAGTTAGCCAAACTAGAGATAGTCCAGCTTACCGAACATAACAAGTTAAACGAGCCTAGCGAGTCGAGCTTAACGAGTTGAGATTTGAAAAAATTTCAATCCAAGCGTGATCGCATGCCACAACTTAAACGAATTGAGCGAGCCAAGCATATATAAATATTTTCAAGAATTTTTGTAAAAATTTTAATTTAAAATTATAATAAGTATTAAAAATTATATGTCAACGATATTTACTCATTTAATTTAAAAATTACTTATATTAAAGTATATAAAATTGAATATATTAATAAAAAAATTATTTGATATTATCTATCACATAAATATTATTAAAAATATTTTGACATATAAATATAAATTAGAATTTGAAAAAAATTACAAATTTGAAAAAAAAAATACTTCAAATTAGAAAATAAATTCAATAAAAAGAATCTCTATTCTTCAACGTTCAAATTCATGAATTTCTCAAGAATTTCATCATCTCGTTATTGACCTCGTCTTGGCGTCGGTTCAATATTTGATACAAATGAACACCTCTACAAGATTCAGTGCAAATGTTTCTGTTCATTTATCATAAACACGTCCACCTGCATTAAAAATAAATTCCAATGCTACAGTAGAAACATAAAATGTTAGACGTGCTATTATAGAAAGAATAAAATATGTGATAGAATGTCTTTTTCACAAATCTAAAATATTAAAATTTTTATCTCGAAAAAATTAATAACAAGATTCAAAATAAATATTGAGTTTATTTGTAAAAAAATTAGAATAATTTTATGTTTTTAATTCACTCCATATATTATTAATACTATATTATTGACAAAAATTATTTCCACCACCACTACTACTATGACAATTCTAGGTATGTGGAGGTCGCAAATAATAACGATTACATTGAAATATTTTGTTTAATAAAAAACATATAAATTAGGAACTTCATTTGTTATGTTATCACTGGTAGTTAAATGTGCAATCCATAAATTCATAGAAATCCTATTGAGCATAAGATAACTCATTTTAATTTAAATCTCTGATCCATAATTCATGCATAACAAAAAATAAGAAAAATGTTATGCCAATATTTTTATAAATTTTGTTTTCATTTTACTATGAATATTATTAAATTATTCTACTAGTCGATATTTTGCAAAATTATATATTAAATCTACAAAAATAAGAATAATATTAAAAATAGAATAAAAATTCTATAACATTGATTTGTAGTACCATACAAAAGTTTTAAAAAAAAAAAAAAATTAGCAATATCACCACTAGATTTGTTAAACTTAATCATTTGCGTCTTATCATTAATAAAAATACAAATAATTTACTAATATGACATAGCATTTTACAACAGCAAATAAGTTGAATTCTACTTATTATCTACGTCGGTTTTTAGTTTTCTTGGTTTAAGTTGGGCAGTTCTACAAAAATCTTTATATTCTTGTTATCTCAAATTAGACTCAATAACATAAGAAATTGTGAACCTAATTAATTCAATATGAAGTATATTATATAGCATACCATCTTTAACAAACAAATTTAAAATATGATACAGACATCTCATGTGAAAAAGAGAAACACGAGTAATATCAAATTGGAAATAATTCTTAAATTGAGAAATAACATCTTTATTACTAGTATTATCTATAGTTATGCTAAACATTCTATTTTTAATATAATATTTTTGCAATATTGTTATAATAAATTTATATACGGTATTGCCAAAATGATGAAAAAAAATAAAGAGAGGGAAATGAATTTATAGAAGAAGAGAGGAAGAAGGAGAGCAGAAAAAAGTAAAAGGGCATGGGCAAAGAGAGAGAAGGGGGCTAGGGGCAGCAACGGTCAAATTATCGTTTTTGCTTGAGAGAGAGAGCAACAATCCAATGGGCGAGCAGGTTGGCTTGCTAGCATAGCCTGCCTAGCCAACGAGTAGGCTCGTTGGCCGGCTCGCCAGTTAAACATATGTAATCAGTTGTATGGATCAAGAAGTAGTATTAGGGGCTTTTATTAATAGCTTGGTGTATGATTTACAAGTTCATGTCTGAATAATGCATTCTTGCAACGTCTACGATGCTCTGATACTTACACTTAGTTATGAAAAAAAATTGAAAATTCGTACTTCCAAAAGGGAGGGCGAATCGACCCATCCAATTCATTGGAGAACCTTCACAATTTCTAACTTCACCAGTCCAACTCCATGTTAACCCTAGGCCTATTCTTCTAGTAAACAAATGAGATTTTTGTTCTGCAACAACAAAAACAGCGGAGGTAGCTGCCTTCCTCGATGAGTACAGAGGGCGCAAACCCTAGGACAGTCGCTACTCAGGCAGAACGCCAACACTAGATCGAGGCCAACCTGTGTTCCAAATGTGGAGAATGGTGGGAACCCACCATTTAAAGGGCACATGTGTCTAATGGAAACAGACGAAACAATGGAGCTTCAAGATGAGCTTACTGCCAACAAAGGAGAATGAAGACGGAAGCGAGGGCCTTATGTTACTCCAACCCTCTCTTTCCTTGTTCGTGTTGCTTGGCATTAACGGTTTGCACTCTTTTAAGATGTGGGGTGGATGGTTAACTCTCACCGAATACTGTTGTTGGTAGATTCTGGTGCTTCTTGCTCTTTTTGTTAAGATTTCTTGCCAACCAAATTTTAATTGGGGCGGGTTAGCCCATATATCAATATTAGAGTTTTATGTTTTATCTATTTATTGATGTTTGAGTCGCAAAACTCATTGTATCGAATTTTGATTAGTAATTTCTCTCATTTGCTCATGATTTTTTCTCGTTTAGGGTTTCCATGTAAATTTTAATGTACATTATTTTCTCGTTTTTTTTTTCGATTTCTTGTTTGATTTTTCTACAATTGGTAGTCATGGTTTTCTCTTACTCCATAGGCAAACTCGTCTGCAGATCCCTTAAATTTCTCAGCTCCTATCCCATCATGTTGCTAGACTTCGGTACCACACACCATTTCATGCTGACCAGCTCATCCTTACTCAATCCCATGCCTTACACAAGACCTACGTAAGTTATGGCTGCCGATGTTAAGTACCTCTCCCTTACCAACAACTTCCATAACCATTCTCTTAGACAATGCTCGTCACACCCTAAGATTGCTACTAATTTGTTTAGTATTCGTCAATTATGTTGCAGCAATCAAGTTTTTGTTTAATTTCATTTGAAGTATATTTTTGCCTAGAATCTTTCTTCCTAGAAGATTCTTCTACATGGTTATCTTAGTGATGGACTTTACCAGACTTCTGGTCGTGCTTCACTCTCTCTATCAACATCTACCTCTCTTTATGGCATCTTCACCTAGGGCATCCTAGCTTTTCCATTTTGTCTTGTATTTTAAAGTATTCTAATCTGTATGTTTCAATGCATCAAGTGACTTCTATTTGTAACTCTTCTCAAATGAAGAAAAGTCATCTATTACCTTTTCCCAATTTATTTTCTCATGCTTCTGATATTTTTGAACTAGTACATTCTGATATTTGACGACCCTCATTGTGTTACTCAGCTACTATTGCTAGATACTTCCTCTTATTTGTTCATGATTGCCCTTGTTTCACTTGGATGTGTTGTTTCAAAACAAAAGATTAAGTTTGCAACATTTTCTTTCTTAACTTTTCATGCTTTTGTTCAAAATCAATTTGGTAAATCTTTTAGATCTTTTTAATTTGATTGGAGTTGAGAGTTTTAATCTCTCTTCAATGTGTTATCGTCCATAGGAATCCAACATCCGATTTCCTTTACTTACACTCTAAATTTAAATAGATGAGTAGAACGTAAAAACCGTCATGTTGCGAAACTTGAGTACCTCTTCTTTTGCACGGAGAAGACCTCTCACAAGAACTCGAGTCATGAAATTCACTAACATTTTTGTTCACTTTGTAGGTCTCTTTGTCATCGATAGTTTGAATGAGGATGTTAGCTCAAAGCACGAAGAGAAGTCAAGCCTTTTCTGTCCATGGAGCATTGGCATGACTTCCATTTACCGCAACACTACAGACTTAACTTTGGCCACTTTACCTTTGATTGTTTGAAGCCCAAGTCCATCGAAGACAAGTCAATAAAGATAACCCTCATTACAATGCTATACCCAAGGGATAAAGGCAAGCCAAAGCCTTTGAATATTGGTGGCAAACCAACACGACATTTGAGCCATTTCCGCCTTGACTACAACACTTTCACACGGAGGAAGCTTGACATAGTCGATTCGAGTTGTATTAGTAATTGGTTATGTTACATTTTTGGAAGTTCATAATGTATTAAAATATAGTCTTGATAGAATTAGTCCTAGAAAATGCATCTTTTTGGAGTGGATACTCAAATTACACAAAATAGCGGTTTTAGGTACATTAGGTACTAAATAGCGCTTTTAGGTACATTAGGTACTTGGCTAAATGACCTAGTCAATTACGTCATTTCCTTTTCTTTTGCATGTCATGTGATTATCTCTTTTGGGTGAAAACCCTAATTCACTTGGAGGTATTATTTATACCATCTTTAAGGTTGTTATAGGCAACAAATGTGAAACAAATATTGTGGGGAAGATTGCCTTCTTCAAGCTTGAAGGTTTCTTCTGGCTTGAAGTTTTCTTCAAGTTGCTGCCTCAATTCGTTGAGTAGTATCTGATTTGAGTCTTTGGTGTTTTAGTTCCACTCTTTGTGAGTTGAAGTGAAGTCCATTACTTGTTATACCTTTGTCTTCCTCTTCCCATAGAGATGAAAAACCCAACAAAAGTGTAGAAACTCTCGTCAAGAAGCAAGTTGAAAGCTTTCATCCTAGGAAGCTGGCAAACCCCAAGAAGATGCGGCTAGAACTTTTTGGACCAATCTACATTTCTGCATCTATATTTTTTCTTCCCCATCGATTCAGCCCTTCATTTTTGGATGTATTCTTCTCCACATATAAAGCAAGAACCTATCCTAAACACTAAGTAAGAAAACGTCAATTGAGCGAGTTATACCTCATAAAATTTTGAATTCATTCATGAAAGTTTCGAATAACATTCTTAAAGTTCGATTTTAAAGTTTTCAATTTCATTAATGAAATTTTGACTAAAATTCTTAAAGTTCGAATTTCATTGTTGAAATTTTTACTCTTGTTCTTAAAGTTCCTTGCTCGTAAAATTCAAAACCCTACACTTAAAAATTATAAACCAACACTAGCTTTAAACAACAAAGCACTTTATGAAAGCATCTACCGACGCCCTCCCCCATATTCCTCCATTGTGGTGTTTAGGAGTCTCTACTTCTTGTGTTTATGACCAAACACTAAAAATAAACTCAAACCTCTATTGTGTCTCTTTTTAGGTTAGAGTTCGAGTCACAAAGGCTACCTTTGCTTAAATCTAGTTTCCAATCATATCTATGTTACTTATAATGTTGTTTTTGATGAACTTGTTTTTCCATTCAGCTCCAAGCCTATTTCTTCTCCTCCATCTCCTCCATTCTCCCTCTCCATTCCTTCTTTTTCAATTGGTAAAGGAAGCTTTATTAATGGTATGCCTCTAGGAATCTTTGGTAATTTCCACTTTTTGATTGTATTCTAGGTTGAATACATCATTCTTATGTACCAATTTCACATGTTAGATGTATGGGGTGTATTTGGTTCCTTATTCAGTCCTTAGTAGTCTTAAGTATGTAGACATTGACTACCATTTTGTACAGGAGAAAGTCCACTACAAAAGTCTTATGGTTAAATTTACATATGCTATAGAACAACTAGTTGTTGCGCTCACTAAACCTCTACCACCGTCAAAGTTTCACGAGTTCCAAACCAAGCTCCTCGTTCTCTATCCTTGAGCTTGACGGAGAATGTAATTGTATACCCCACTACAAGTTCTATACATTGCCTCTTTGTTATTGTACAGATGTACTCCACCAAGTGTAAATATATATACAGACAATCTACTACTTAGCTACTCTCACTCTCTTTATCTACTACTTTCCCTTCAAGTCTCATTTCTCAACAGCTTCTTAGACAATGAGGTTTTATAAGTAGTTAAGAATTGAGGATCAATAAGAAGAAAATGATAACTAAGTTGACTAATTTACTTCCAAGCAATAACTTTGATTATTGCTTGCAGATAACAAAAATCAAATATCAATCTGGTCTTTGAGAGAGACCAAACAAATGGAGCCTTAATCAGATTATTGCTAGAGTAAAATATTATATTTAGCTATTATTTTATGTAGAGAGATTATATAATAAAGTGACTTTTCTCAAATTGAATGTAGATAGCATTATTTTTGCAAAATGTTGAAACATAATCTTATAAAAATAGCATAAAATAAGTGGCAACCAAATTTTAATTGGTGGAAACATAAAAGAAAATCAAAGAGGTATAGGGTCTATAATCAAAGAAGAAATGTAAAGCTTTGTTGCTCCAGCTACAATAGTGAATCCATCTTCCTCTCTATAGCTAACATGGCTCGCCCTAGCCAGGTTAACTATTGGCGACAACACAGCCATTGAAAACGCAGTAGGTTTCAGGCAACAATCGTTTATATCCTTCCAAGCATTGTTCACTCGCTTCTGTAAGGCATTGCATGCCTCCTCTTCTGAAACCGCATACTGTTTCATGTAACATTCTATGGCAGAAGGAATGTGCCATCGACTTCGCTCAAACTAAGCCAATGATTGTCAAAACACAAGTATCACTTTTGGTGAATAATATGCTTTTAGAAGTGAATTTCGTCGAGTTTAATGTTAATATTTTACGAATACCTTATGTGAAACGATGTCGTTCATGAGCCTTCCTATGATTTCAGCCCCTCGAAGAATCTTTGGTTGAGTGAATATCCAGTCAAAAGCCTCCTTTGGAATTGCTCCTCCCATGCAAAGATAAGCAATGACTGAAAATAACTGGTAGCAACTAGAAGGCAGAGCTAACTCATAATATTCATCCATAGTGGGTATGTGTCCTGCATGCAACCAATTTACTTCACCAAAAAAGTCCTTTGCTAGTCCCTTCATCTGTTGTTTCGAACAATGCAGGATTATCATTATATTAATGTAAATAATTTATCGAACTCTATTTACAAGAGAATTCATACCGCTACTTTTGCACAAAGCACTTGGAAGGATTCAATCTCGATTCCTTGGTCTCTTTCAAAATCGGCAAAAAGACGCAAGAGATTTTGGTAGTACAATTTAAGATAGTCAGGGAGTTTGTCCTGGGCTCTTATGTCCCACCTAAAAATTAAATAATCATTGTTGTAAATCATCTGATCATTGAATATTATAACTAGGGTTTTTTTTATTCATTTCTCAAACCTCTCAATTGCATTGGTGAGCAGTGTAATTTCCTCTAGTGTGCCGTGAACATCGTATGTATCATCAAGAATTGTTACCAATTGAATTACTTTTGCCAAGAACATTCTAAGGGTTGAGTATTGAGGTTCAGGTCTTATATTCAATGCCCACAAGTAACATTCTGCGATCCTATCTCTTGCAAAACCTAACATACTTGAAAAGTCCAAGTCCTTCCACCACCTGTATATTCACAAATAACATGAATTTTTATCTCTTTTAATTTATAGACAAATGAAAAAAATATATATTTACCAATTCAAATAAGTACATTACATAAATATCAACTTAAAACTTAATAGAAAGATATGGTTTATTTACCTAGAGACCTCTCCAAGTTCCTTCTGGTGAAGTTTCTGAGATATGTTATAATCTAGTTTCGCAAAGGTAAGAAGGTCATTGTTGTGAGATGGATCTTCCTTATAAATTGACATGAAGTGTGATGCTTCAAGCCTTGGCATTCCTCGTCGAAGAGGATGCTTTAGAGCATAACTTACATTTTCAGAAAGAGGATAGCTTAAGTGGCCTAAAATGGCTTCCAAATTTTTGACAGCAAAGTTTAATGCTTGATCAAGTATATCTTCCCCATGAACACTAAAATATGCTGCTTGATACAAACTCAATAGTCCATAAACATCCTTGGCTAGAAATTCCTTGAACTTTCCTTCATGATCTACGTATTTTTTGAATATATCTGATCAAAATGACGAAGAAAAAAATGAATTTGAGCAAGTAGATCTTATTTACAACAGCTATAAAAGCGGCTTAAATTAAAATCAAAGCGTACCACTTGAAACTTTGTAACCTTGTTGCCTGAGCAAGCGAAAGAGAAGAGCATCCGAGTATAGATTGTTATCGTTTCCATCAGTGATGGAGTCAACATAAGTGCTGTTAAGTTGGTCCAACAAATTTTGGATTTCTGGTTGGAAGTGATCAGCAACTCCTAACCGTTGAATTGAATCGATCAAGTTCAGTTTCTGTGCAGGATTCTCCGGAGAAGCAACCAGCGTGTTCTTCACTTCTTCTTTCAACCTTTGAACTTCTTGTTCAACTTTCTCATCTAACTTCGAAAAGGTACATTTTTTAACAGTAATGTATGATATTTTCTAAATCACAATGAAAAACTGTGTAGAAATTCTTGGGAGCACACCCCATTTGTCAGGTTTATGTTTTAGATTCTGTCTACATTGACTAAGCTACAGTATCTATCAACAAAAGTTTCAAATGTACTACGTGAACACATTAACAGTAATAGGATTGTATAAGCTCTAACAGGATGTTTATTACATCGATAAAAAAACAAACAGAGGACCCATCATTTGCATACCAAAGCCTCGGAACCAAATGAAGCAAAATAATTCCCCCAAACAGTCGGCGGAAACTCAGCGGATCGACGTTTGCTTTCGGGTTTTACAAAGTTTAAAATTTGAGAGGCCATATTTTGTGGGTAAGAAGACAAGGGTTTCCAAATAAAAATTTGTAAAATTTCTTGGAAAACAGTCTACTGTTTTCTCGAGATTTTGAGTTTTGTAGGGGGATTCCTTTTTGGCTATTTATAAAGAAAACTCTTGCTGTGACCCTCCAAAATAAATTAGTTGTTTATATATAGTTTAATTGTGGGGGTCCTTCTATTAATCAAGAGACCACCTATTAATGTAATAAAATGAATTTCTCTTTCCTTTTGCACGGGCAACGCCCACCTTCTTCGTTAATTGAGGAAGGATCTTCAATTGCTTCTTTTTTTGCAGGCAACTACCTCATTTTTAGGAAGATGTCCCTAAAGCCTCTCGAGTCACCTACATTTTTTTGAAATTGTGCTCTAAAACCTCTATAAATATAAATAGAAGTTTCAAGTATATATTCTATCATCCAAAAAAAAGAGAATGAGTTCTTCAATGAATAAAGAAAGAATAGTATAGAGGAGAGTATTTCGAGGGAGAAAAAAGAGAAGGAGCGAAGAAAAATAGAAAAGTTACTTCTGAGTACAATGAGAATTCAAAAAGATGTGGTGAATATTCTTTATAATATTAGATATTTAGAAAAATATTGTAAATCTTATTTATATAATGAGATCCTTTTGAACTCGGTCCCCGTGATTTTTTCCTTATTTATGTTTTCACATAAAAATCCTCGGCACTCATTTTAACTATTATTTCTCTTACTTCTTGGCCGTTATATTTAAACGACGTGAAAAAATATTTATGGTATTTGTCAGATCGCATTTGCTATCGTATCTCGTACTGCTTATTTAGTGATATAATTGTACTGTGTAAGCGAATTCTGTCTAGCAAATTGGATTTTAAATATGATCATTTATGACCTCTCTAGTTTTTTTTTCTGTAATTTACTTGGAAAGATAATTCTATCTAAAGAGATCATCAAGAGTAGTTTTTTTTAAAAAATTATTATAATTAGTACTCTACACATTTTATAGCGACGACATTATTATTTTTTTCACTTATTTTTATTTCTCTACATTAATTTGTCAACAAGAATAAATGGAATTATTAAATTTTCCTAAATTAAATTTTGAAAAATAGATGCCCTAGATGGCAAGTGTAACTGTGTGGCAAATTTAAATTTTAACAAGAATTTTAACATATTATATATATGATTAATAAAATTATGAAAATGAGTATTAATTCTTTGTCAAGAATAGATGTTTATTGGCAAACTTTTTTACGTAACAAAGAAACAAGAATAGATAAGAAAGTGAAATACGGACAGAAGATTTTTACATGATAAAATAACTTGGGAAGAGTATTTAGTCCATCAAAAACGTATAAAATACAGTTCCACCACTATAAAATACTGTTACCATATCCTCGACCAAATAAAATTTGCATCGTTGAATGATTGACAACACCCTTACACTTCTTATCCTGACTCATGTCTCTCCATTAATATCACTAAAGATTCAGATAAGATTTAGTGCAGGCTTTGGCTCCTTCTCCTTCGGACCCTCCAATACAAATAGTGATGTATTTCTTTGTCATTTAACTTGGCATTTTAATTTTTAGATTATAATTCGAATCACAAACTGAAAAGATCCAAATTAAAGCCATGACATAAATAAGCGAGTCCCAACCTGGAAATTGACCATGCATGACTCTCTTTTAGAGACTTATTATGCCAGCAAATTTATAAGATAATAATACAATATTTACATATTAATATTCGATGTCCATTTTTATTATATTTTTTTAGATTCTCTCAGTTTAATATTGTGTTATAAATTCAAAAATTAAGTAGTGTTGAAAATTATTATTTAAGAAAGATAATCAAGCGGGAGGGCCATACTTGGAAAACAAAACATATCTCCCAAATATTCCACTGATTTTGGAAAGTTACTAATTATTGCTTAATATATTGATTCTTTGGTTTCAATTAGCTTAGTTATGATAGTTCCATCAAATTACTCTATCACTTTTTAAATGAAATCAAAAGAATAAATTAGTAATAGATATCTAGACTTTCTATTATTTATTTTTTGCCGTACATACACTAAGATTCTGTATGAAATCACCAATGTTCACTTTTCACGATATGATCCAACCACCCCAAAAGAGATATAGGTAGAATTATTTGGAGAGAGTCACAAAATTTTGGATAGATTAAGAGTCAAAATCTTTTTACACGTGGCGCTGTCTGCATTTTTGTGTGGCAATAATGCACATCTATCCGTCCTAATCTCATTGTGAGTTTGTTGTCACAATGTGTTACGTATCTTTATTTTGTTTGTTTTTTTAAATATGTTTTCAGATTTTGATATGATCGCGCCATTAATTGTTATGTACAACTCATCGTGCCACGATTCCTTTCAATGATTAAATGCGCGGACAGCGAGAGAGAAAGTACAAAAAATTATTGGAGCAACCCAACTTTGCTTCTCCATTATTGTGCAAGAAGGCGAGAAGACAAAAAAGAAAATACCCATTCTCATTCTTAAGAATTAATCCAAATGCTTCAATGTGCTTTGAGCTAAATATATTGACCTATTTTAGCTCAATTACGATAATATCATTCTTCTAAAACAATAATATTTTATGGTAACCCCATATATATAGATGACTCTTGGACTCTTACTCATGAGCTTCTTAATTTTTACTTCAGAGGATTAAGGTAGCGTTAGCTACTTCTATTAGAGGAGGACCAGACCTTTTTTATTTAGCTTCCTTCTAGTTCTAATACGTGAACTGTTGTGCAGATTTGTTCCGAGACTTTTTTTGCAAGCTGATTTTTTTAAGATAATTAGCCTTCAAAATTTTTTAATCAAATATTCTATTGAAGCTATAATTTTGGTACAATGAGTTCGCTGAAATTTGTATCTCATTATTAGATCAGAACTCAAGGTTTTTTGTTATGGCAGATAAATATGAGAGACGTCCTCGCATAATTTATTCTAGACAACGCTTTGTTAGGGCTTGATGAAAGGTCTACACTTTGGAGAGAAGAAGAGAAAATTCATATAAATTGAAAAGTTAAATCTTTGATACATCTACGTTTGTCAAATCAAATTTTACAGAATATTTTAAATGAAAAAAAAAATATCACCGACTTGTTAAAATTGAAATTATGTATGAAAAACCCCTGACTAGAAAGTTGCATTTGAAGTAACGAATTTATTATCATTCGTTAATTCAATGTTCTATTGAATACCACTTAAGACTCATTCAAGGATTTAGTTTCAAATTTGAAAACTATTGGATTCGAGTACGATGAGAAGGATCTGTTTCCTACTTCATATGATGTTTTCAACGATATGATCTTATAAATGATGGACACTGTAACTCAGGAACAAGTTTATGGTGTCATGTTATCAAAAAAGAAAATGAAGCAATTTGTAATTGGATCCGAGTCTCGAGGAGAGGAATTTTTTGTTCGTAGGAACAAGAGAGTCTAACAATAATGATAGTGATAATATTCCGAGTGTGAAAACCAAATCAAGGTCAAGAAATCGTGATATGGCATGCTACTCTTGTCATAATAAGGGACAAAAATAAATTAGAGCATCGCAAATTGCACAATGAGATTAAGATTATGGATCCATCTTATTAGTTTCATATATTTTCAATTGGAATTAATTTTTTACTATGAGACATTGTCTAGTGGTATTGTGTTGCTGACTAATAACGCACCTTGTAAGATAGCTAATATTGGTACTGTGATGCGAAACATGTTGAAAGAAATATCAAAGCCAAAGACCACGATCCATTAGAAGATAAAGACACCCAAAGTACAAAACCTAATGTGATTTGGTCTTGAAGATCCAATAAAAAGAGCTATCACAACATAAGCAAAGACTAGAAAGTTGCATGGAGATGTATGGACTTGCGTGAAGATGCATGGAGTTTCATGGAGATGCACGAAAATACAAGAAAGTTCAAAAATATCAAAATTGGCGCATCCCTAATAAAGTTGTACGCGCCCACATGTACATAGTAGACCGCATGCCCTAGTGCCCTCAGCAATGCATGTGTGCACCAATTTGCCCCGTGAACCACAACGTGCCTTTCCGTGGCAAAACCTTCCTTTTTCATATTTCCATGATTTTCTAGCTATTTTTATGCACTAGTTTAGTTTCCTTAGACCTAGTTTGCTTTTGATACTATTTTAAGATCCTTAGGATTATTTTGATTATTTTTAATATTTCATTTAGTATATTTAAACACAAGACTTGTAACCCTTTTGGGAACAATAATGATTAATGATATTTGATTAAAGATGCTTTTTGAGTTATTTTTATTAAAATTTTCTCTTTAGTTCTTTTTGAAAAACTATATTTTCTTCAAGTCAAATCCTGAAATATTAACTTGATAGTTTTATTTTTAACTGTAAATTTGGTTACGGGTCAAACTCTTTGTTTGATAACCTTAGTTTCGTTGGCAAGGTTCGATTGAGGTCAAAATTTTTATACTTGATTCAAAGACGTTCATGAGTTTCTAAGTCTGCATTATTGAAGGTTCTCGGGTTAGATATACCCATGGTTCTCATCATATCGTTAGAATGAAAAATGTTTGATGGAGTTTTCAAGACACTGGGTAATAAGCAATATGTTCTGAATTTGAAAAGTAATTAAATATCATTGGGTACACTGGATTCAAAAGAGTATAATGCAAGGTTGTAGATAGAGTTTTAAAGATCAGTAGAGATGCTATTGTTATGTTAAGGGAACATAGAAAGTATAAAATTTTTCTTTGTTGAAGGGTTCTTTAACTATGGGCAATAAAGTTATTAAGTTCGTCGATTCACATTTTAAATTATTGTTTGAGAAGACTAGAATGAAGTTAAATTCTCGAATGATTTTCAAGTTGAGATTTGGATATACATCAGAGTTGAAATGTCAGCCCTTTACAGATGTTGTTGGGTGATGTAGTCACCACATCATCATTAGTTTTGATTTCACGTAAAAGTGGTTGCAAAAGACAACACTAAGAGAAATGTTAAAGTTATGTGACGATATGGTCAAACTAGTTTCATGGGTATGTGTTGAATGTGTTCAGGGATTTTGATTTTAGTGGGGAATCTTCATGTTTATAAGCAGTTGAATGGTTGCAAAAGACAGCACTAAGAGAAATGTTAAAGTCATGTGACGATATGGTCAAACTAGTTTCATGGGTATGTGTTGAATGTGTTCAGGGATTTTGATTTTAGTGGGGAATCTTCATGTTTATAAGCAGTTGATTGTAACAATTCTAATAGTTTAGTGATACCATGTAGGAGATGTGATTTCTTTTCTCAATTGTGTCTTTCAAGTTTAAACATACTTAAACTTGACCAGTATCAAATGTTAAATTACCCTTGCAGAGGACTTCGTGTAATATGATGTTATTTTGTTGAAGTTTTGTAGATTTGTTATTTGCATTGGAATTTCTTTGAAAATAGATATTGTTAGAGTTTAGTGTTTTTGATTAATTTTGGGTTAGACAAAAACTTCTGTGTTTTGGATCACTCATTTAGAATTCATATAAAGGTGTAGATTATTAAAATTCGATTTGAGCCAAACTCTAATTCAATCTGATAATGTTGATATTTAGTATTAGAGTTTTTACAATACTTTATATATTGTTGATTGAGTCACAAAACTCAGTTATATCTTGATTTGATAACAATGAATTCTCCCCTGTCGTAGTTTTTTTTTACCGAGATGGTGTTTCACGCAAATCTTGTCATCTCTATTTTTCACATGTTTTCATTTTCTTAATTACTGTTTCAATTTTCAATACAAATTTTATTTCTTAATTCATATCTTGTATGCATATTTACGCCTTCATTAGTAATGCACATAAAGTTCAAATTCTTACCACACTAAGATATTATTTTCCTCTCACAACTTTCCTCTCACACAAAGTTCAAATTCTTACCATCACACTTCCTTCTTCCGCCTAACCTTTTCACCAAGAAATAACTTGTTCAGTATGCTAATAATTCACTTGGAAAATATTCCCCAAGCTACTTTCATCCTGTTAAGCATAATTTTTCCTGCTTCCCTCATCCTAACATTCATCTCCAAAGGCGACTCCTCTTGAAGCACTATTTTCTTTGCTTCCCTTAAACTATTTTTTTGTTCCCATAGCTGGCAACTCCTTAATCACAATTTTTCCTACTTTCTTTGAATCAATTTTTGTTCCCAGAGCTTACTACTCCTTAAGCACTAATTTCCATGCTTCTTTAACAATACTTTATATATATATTTTTGTTCCCATAGAGGATGTTCTGTGCAATTTGGATTTTTTCAAATTTGAAACCTCTAATTGTGGGTAGATTATACTTAATATATTAGAGTGCGATAGATTGGTAAGGAATTGAGTGAGTTTTGTTGAGAAATGGAGAATGGGAATTTTGGGCGTTTTAGTGTGAAATTCGGTTCTGTTTTTGGGAGTTTTAACCTAACTACGGTTAATTGTTTTAAATTTTGTTTTGGAATGTTAAACTAGGTTATGAGTGGAGCGTTTAGTCTTTGGAATCGAGTGATTCTGGCAACCGACGTAAAAATTATGCGCGTTGGAAGTTAGGTTGATTTTGGCCGAAATTTGGGTTAGCGAGCCATTGTAGTTGGGCTTTGGTTGAGTGAGTTAGTAGACGTAATTTTAGTACGTGAAATAAGTTGTGAGATTAGTTTTTAATGTGAATTGTTATGTGATAGGTTGGGACCGAGGAAGTGATAGAAACGAGCAACACGGAAAGCTAAGACGCCAGGTAAGTAGAGTAGTAAGTGTTTTTGCCTTCGGGCCTACATCACAAATCGTTAGGTTGCATGCACGTTTATTTTATGTTATGCTTTAGTTGATGATGCATTTATGGTTTTAAAGTACGAGAATTAAACAAAAATCAATTTTCATGTTTTTATGAAGTGAAACAGTAGGATGTGATGAGACGAATGAAATGAGAATATATGTAAGAAGATAATAAAGGTGGATTTGAGTGGCCTTGTCTCATGAGGGGGACCGCGAGTTGTGTCACTACTTCCCTTGCTTTACGTAGTGGCCTTGTCCTATGAGGGGGACCACGAGGTGTGTCACTTTAATAGACTGAGATTGGCCTTATCCTATGAGGGAGATTGCGAGGTGTGTCATATTGGTCTAGCACGTAAAGAAGAACTCAGTAGTAAGAAGATAAAGAAGATGTAAAAAAGAGAAGAAAACGAAAGTAGAGACGAAACTGTAGAAACTGCATATGCTAGGATGTGTTTGTTTACAGTGTTATGTTTTGTGCATTACTTACTTAGTATTAAGCTAATAAATGAGTTCTGTGATGTAGCTGACCAAGCGATGGCTGGTGAGTACTCAGAGCGAGCCCAGGATTAGAAGGCAGTTGGAGGAGGGCGCATGTGGACGATCCAGCTGGTTGTTAGGGCATTTTGACACAGTATTCATAGGTACGGGTTAGGGGTCGAGCCAAAGTCATTTTGAGTCGTTTTGAATAGTAAATGGATTTCAAATGTTTGGTAGTAATTTTGATGTATATAGCGATTTGGAGTTGATTGAAAATTGATCGTTTTGTCATTTTTATTGTTGAGTCAAAATTTGGTGATTTCTGAGAAGTTTAAGAATTTTTATGAAATCTGTGAAGGAAGTGTCGACCGATAGGCTTAGTGGTCGAACAAACCTAGCAAGTGTCGACCGTGAGAGTTGACCTATGGAGACAGAGTCATATCAAGTATCGACCTGTGTGTGGAAGTGTTGACCAGTTAGTGAAAGATGGTAGAAGTGTCGGCTGCAAGGTTCGACCGATGGAAACAGCGAGGATGAAGGTGTCGACCTATGAAAACAGGTGTCGACCGCTCTCTATGATAAGCGTAGAAGTGTCGACCACGATGTTCGACCTGTACAGGCAGAGAAGATTAAAGTGTCGACCTGTGTTCACAGGTGTCGACCAGTTAGGGTGATGAGCAGACAGGTGTCGACCGCTAGGGTCGACAGGTGAAAACAGAGGCAAGTGAAGTGTCGACCGGTGCTTACGGGGGTCGACCGAAAATATCTTTTAATACTTTAATACCTTGAAATTTTATTTAAATTGATTTTAAATCGAAGCCTTCCGCTGCATCGATTTTAAATGTTTTTAAAAAAAAAGGGTCGTTTTAACTCGAGGCATGAATTTTTTTTAAATTCATACACAAATTTTACCCGAGCGTGTGTGTGTGAATAATAGTAGAGAGAGCGAACCGGAAGCCGGTGAGTCGATTTTCGAGTCGTTACAGGAACATATCTCACATTCTGGATTTTCTAAATGCATCCATCAAGCATCATAATATGCACTAAACTAGTGTCTTGTATGGTGCACGAATTGTTGTTACCAAGTAGCACTTCTCCACCTTTACACAGCTGGAAATCTTAAAGTCACTACTGTAACAGTTTGAACCTTCAATATTCTATTGTCAACAATGTATTGTGAATATTTATTATGGATTATATATGAATATAAGTTATGGAAGTTGTATTGAAGAAATAGTACAAAATCCTTGAGAATGCTATGAATGAAACTGTTTTTGTAGGAAAACAATTAATTGTAAGTGAAATAACTTTTGCTGTGATAATTGGATTATTATGAAATTTAACATTCTTAAACTAGACATGTAGAAGAAAAGAATAACTTTATAATAAAAGAAGTTGGATGTGTGTATCAAAAGTTATTTACTTTTTAATCTGATTAATGCAGTTTACATTTTAAACTGTACAATTTTAGTTAATAGCTTTAAACTACATCTTAGAGTAGAAATTTGGATAAAGTTAAAGAAGAAAAAATGTTTTTAACACTTTGTAGCATGTATCTATATAATAGCATTGACAACCAATGAAGTAAGAACACGTGGCAATTAGCATATATTGGGTAAGTTGTTTGCTTAAGTAATCAATTAAGTTAATTAAGTATGATTAAAATTAATTAATCGTGATTAATTATGATAATCATGTTGATTAACTTAAAACTAATCAAAATTAATAAGTTTCAGCTAAATAAACTTAAAAAGAAGTAATCATAGTATTTTTGTAATTTATCATGCAAAAAAGGATAAAATAGTACTTGTACATGGACAAAAAAGTATAGAATGGTAAATATACTCCAAGATCTCTGTAGAAAAGGGTAAAAAAGACTGAAGAATCAGCAATTTTAGGGCAAAGTATTCAGCTTAAGAGAAAAAGAGAAAGAAAAAAGAAAAAAGAGAAAGAAGATAGAAGAAGAGGAAGAAAAAGTGAGATTTTGTACTTGTTCCTCAAAGGAAAATCACTCCGATTTAGGAGGCAATTCTATAAGACTAAAAACCAATTTATTATGTGAAAATTTTGTCAGAGATGAGTAACCTTCAATAAGTAAGTAAATCATATAATTAGAATAGTTAATTTAACCTTTATTGCATTGTTTAGGTGGAGATAGATCTAAATTATGTTATAGGTTCTAATTAGTGTTAGAATTTTGATTGTAAATTGAAGTAATTAAATGGATGTTGTTTTGATGTGAAATGAATGGAGTTTTATAAAAAGATATATGTCTTCAAATTGTATTGTGATGTTGAAAAGAAATGTTTTGAAAACACTATTTTAAATCAATGTGATATGCTAGTTTTCAAAATGAATTGCATGGGTGAATTGCATGGTTTTGAATGTGTATGACATTAGCGTTATAAAATGTGTTAAATTAAAGCATACATTTGAGAAAATGAGGAAGTTGAAAATCTTGGTAACAAATGAACCAATGGTTGGAATTGTCTAAGGAGATCAACTTAATGTCCTCCTGGGGTTGAAAATCCATAAATCTTAAGATGAAGCTATGCATAGGGTCCTACAGCCCTATCGGAGAAAGCCAGGGAACATGTAGGGTTGTGTGATGGTTATACATGTTGAGATTAGAGTGTATTGCATTTTTAACATAAACATTTGATTGTTAAAAGATGCATTGGAGTTTTCTTGAAAAGATAAATTTAATCATGCAAAGTTCATTCTATTTGCATTAGATTTATTTGATGAAAATGATTTCAATCAATGGTTGAGTGATTTCAAAATATTGATTTTAAGCAAGCATAATTTTATAGCAGTTATATTGCTTTTAAAATAACGTGATTTATGTGATTTTCAAATAATCTTTGTAGTGGAAGATGATAATTGATCATATATGATGTTAATAAAGTTTGAATTAAATATTCTATGTATTAGATTTATTTACTAGGCTAAAAGCTCATTATGTAGATAATTTATATTTTTCAGATATTGAAAACGTTCACCGGGAGGGAATATATAAGACAATATAAAGTTTGCAAAGAGACAAAGGTGAACCATCAAAATAAATAGTCTTTTTGTTTGGATGAGATGTTTAGATTTTCTTTGTATAAATCATTTTGAAATGTCACATGTAGTTATATACTTTTGTAGTAGCTTCTGTGTTAGAACTCTAATTTTTGTATAAATTTTTAATATATAAAATATATGTTATTTTCTTCATACAAGGAATATTTTATATTTTAAATACTTTATATATATATATATATATATATTTATTTATTTATTTATATATAAAATAATTATGATTTTAAACAGAACATCTTAATTTAGAATACCAAATTGAAGAAGTATGTTTTATTAACTCATAACAATCTATGCATGTGCGAGGTGAGTGCTAATGAGAGCATTCCTTCAACGTTCAACTCCTTTCCACTTTGGGAATTTTAAAGCTCATCGGGGTCCGATTGGTGGAATTGAATCCTCACAACTACTTTCTCATAGTTATATGAAATGAACACCTTGGATCAATGATCCATTGATCACCAGAATCTTTTGTTAATGCAACCAGAACGTCTGAAGAGTCATAATCATCTGAAACCACCAAGGGATCACCAATCTTGGTATTCTTCTCCGTCATCCATCACTAATGTTCATAACAATCATTCTTGAAGTGTTCTTCTATTGCAAAAGAAGCACTTCTTGTCTTGCCATGATTTTAATCTCGCTTTATTCTTCAATTTCTTCTGTTCAACAGGTTTGAGTTCTTTCTTGTACTGATAACCCTTCATCATTTGGAGCTTCCTTATGCCCAGCTCTTCATCTAAGCTCTTTGAAATTTAGCATAGCCTTTACTTTTGTCATGGTTAGGGTTTGCTTCCCGTAGAGTATAATGTCGACAAAATACTCACATTTCTTCGATAGAGAACTCAACAAGATAATAGAATGATTTTCTTCTTCTATCTTGATGCCAATGTCATTCAAGTCCAATATTATTTTTTTGAAATCATTAACATGTTTCTGGATCTCCTTAGATTCCTCATTCGCGATTGTGTAATGCTTCTTTTTCAAGTACAAACAGTTAACCAGTGACCTTTTCATATATAAAGCTTCAATTTTTGACCGTACTAAAATCCACAAACCTTCTTTGGTGGCCTCCCTCTGTACCTCGTCCCTCATACCCGGCAAAATAGCATTATGAGCTTTGGACTCCATCTCAGAAGCCCTGACCTCATCAGACAATTAAAGCTTCCCCAATGCCTCAAGATCAATAGTTGTAGACAACCTTTGACAAACCAAGAAAGTCTTAATCTTGACTTGCCATTGACTGAAATCATTCTCGTCCGTGAACTTATCAACTTCTAGTTTTGTCATGGATACCAAAAGAAAGTAGCCCAGGCGCACCGCACAAATTGTTATGATAAAACTAATCACACCGCGAGAACTAATCAAGAACAATTAAAAAGAATGAAAGAAGAAATCAAGATACAATAATTTACGTGGTTCAGATGAAATCATCCAACGTCCACGATACAAAACTCCATCAGTAAATTTTATTAGAGAATCTAAAAAATAAGTATTTTCATAATGCTACAACATCGCACACCCAAGATTACAAGAAAAGTAACATTTCCCAAGAGATTTATCTCACCCTTCTCTCTCTCTCTCTCTCTCTAACTCTACTAACCAGTAGATCTGATTCTCTCTTTCTTTTTCTTGTCCTCTCTAACTCTTTAACTAATTTATTTCAAATAGAATAATATAAATTTAAACAATAATAAAATAACTGCAAATCTAATTGAAAAACTTTTGAATCAAAATACTAAGCCAATAATTAACAAAAAGAATTTGAAAGGATGAAAATAGAGATAATTTTAGGCAATTCTCTATTGAATACTAATTAAGTAAAACAAATTAATTTAGAAAGAGACCCAGAGAACCTTCTTTAAAACTGAAGTTTATTTTGTATTATGAATTTTATTTAATTATGAATTTTATTTTTTATCTAATGATGAAAGAGTTAGACACAGACATGAGGATTCATGAGTTCGATATTTATTAATTCTTGAGTTAGAAAGTGCTCAAGTCGTAGGTATTTAGAATTTAATGTGATCATTATGATTCGTTAAAATCTCTTAGGCATATTGAAAAAGAAAAACTTTTTCTTCGTTTAGCTGATAGTTTTTACTTGAGAACTAATAAAATATTAGGTTTGGGATATTTAATATCTTGTATTTTACACTATATTGTGTAGTTCTAAAGTTGATAGTTTCTTAGTGTTAGAGTATTATTTTAGGACCTTTTACTTATTTATTTTGATATTTTTAATGATAGCAAAAAGAACATATAAAAAGAAGGAAAAAGAAGGCAAAGTTGCAACGTTAAGGAGAGAAGGCCTTAATGTAAACCAAAGAAGTTTGAACTCTCATTGACGAAAATGATCGTTCTGAATCAGCAATGAAAGGGTAGAAAAATCATGCTTTTATGGAAATATCAATGAGTGACGGATCGCCAAGACTTGCGTACTAAAAATCAAATCTGTTTCTCTATTCATTTTTCATCTTTTATTTCTATCTTTTTGAATCTATCATCATGAAATTTTTCTCTTTTAGAATCACTTTGCTTTTACTTTTCATTAGCATGTAAAAATTTAGTCATTTAACAATTTTGTGTGAAAGACAACGAAGCTCAACTAGCTTTGTGTGCAAGACACCAAAGCTCAAGCAATCGCGACTCGAGTGAGATATCAGAGATCTTTATGCGAGTGATTGTGCACACTACAGAGCTCTGTCCAAGAGCTCAAAGCATCGAGTGAGAGAAAGGAGACGACAATTGTGCAATGAAGTGAATGCGAGTGTTGATCATCGAATTGGAGCCCTCATATGTCTCCTCTCTGTCTCAGCAGTCAGTTCTCTCGAAGAAAGCTTAAAAAATTTAGGGATTTAGGCATTTTAGGGTTAAAGTGTTTGGTTTTTCTCGGGTTTACTAAGTTAGTGTCGACAACGGAACTAACAATATTAGTTCTTGAAGGTCAACAGTTGATTTTAGAACTAATGGAATCGAACCAAACTGAATAGTCAGTTTTTTTCGGTTTCCCAGTTTAGACTGAACTTCCCACCCCAACCCAACTAATTAACAAACTAGATAAAATTAATTGATTGTTTTAGTTAATTTTTCAAATTGAATTTAAGGTGCCAACAAGTTGATTTTGGATTTGGTAACTTTTGTTGACAAATTTTTACATATAAATTTAACTTAAATAAGAGATTAAATGTTGTAACAATTTGTTGGTGATTTTACAGGATACCAGTGTACCTATAAGCAACATAATGATAAAAACAAATGTCGAATTCAAAAGAATTAATACAATAAAATTTTCAAATTATCAGTTTACTTTTACCTCGATTTTTATTTAAACAGAAAAATTTGAGATTTTGGACTGCTAAAAACTGATAAAAACAAAAGCATAAACTTAAAAATTTGATTTTTTCTTCAACCAATAAAAGTTAGGACTACAATTTTTCTTAAATAATCCACCTAACTCAATTGATTGTCTTTTGTTAATTACTTAATTCATATGAGTTAGTTAATTAAGAAACCCTAATTATCTAGAAGTATCTCACAAAGGTTGAATAGAAATATCATTAGAAATTAAAAAGCCCTACATTGTTATGTGAATAAAACAACAATGATTCATAAATTCAGTTTCTCAATTAGGTTGTACATATTATGCAGGGTCTATCCTACACAAATACACAGTTTCCATTCGGTGATAATGTGTTATTTTAACTATATCTAACGTGCAAATATTTTCCCTAATTTCATTAATCTACATATTGGTTAGATAATCAACTTAACATAAAGCATCAACTAGAATAAACCTAATATGAATTAATATAATGAAAAAGATAAAAATGTAATTAGGTTTCATTTGAGTGTAAATCATAAGCCTATGAAATATCTCATGATACCAAGAAAAAAATCAACATGAAAAATCTTATCAATATATGTGGAAAATTCAAAAAATTAAAGAGAAGAGAAAAAGACATAAACACTTGTTAAAACCCTCTGTGATGATGAATCATCGTGCGCCGTTGTAATATCCATTAAAATTGCCGGTCAATATCTATATTCTCTATTGAATTCTCGTGTCATTCGCCTTTCATTGTTGTTCAGTCTGTGTCATATTTATGGATCATCATTAAAACGACTAATTAACCATAATTTTCTCACCCCGCTACAGCTATGCCGACTTATGAGTGCAACTGTGCTGCATAAGAATTCATGAGCTCAACAACACTTAGAATGAACGTAATAGCATTGAACCTCAGGCTTTCATATCTCGTTCATTGATTCAATGTGATCAAAGTAGCGCTCAACTACTGTTTTGTGCAAAAACATTTTATCTTTTTAGCATAATTGCGCTTCTCAGACTGTGGTTGTGCTGATTCTTCTTTAGTTGCACATTTTTGTCATTTTATTTGCACTTTAATTATGATTTATGTATACAACCAATAAGTTTAAAAATATAGCGAAACCCACTCGAAAAGTCATTAGAAAATGTTAAACTCGCAAAAGTCACGGTTAGAATTACTCAATTTATTGGTATAAAACTGACTCATTATAATTTTCTCTTGCAATTTTGATCTTCTATACAAAATCAACCTTAAATTAGAGTCTATAATTTCATTTAATTAAGTTGCAACATATGAAAATGATGCAAATTGGACCCTGCAAAGAGGCGGTTAGTGCAAAATATGATAAGATAGTGGTGTTCTTGGCTAAATTTGAGAACATCCAAAATAGTGAAGGTGAAACATTAGTAAATGGTGTCTAATTGAAATGTAATTTTGATGAGACTTAATATGATGGGTTAAGATTAATCCCTGTAAATTTCGTGAGAAAAGGATGATAAACACAAAAGTTATACAAAGATGATCCGTAACCAGTCCGAGAGGCAAGTTAGTGCACCTCCGGATGATGTAACCTTCCAAGGAAGGTTACAACGGCATAAGATCGGTTGGCTCCCTTAGACAATATGCAGAAAAGATGAGTATAAGAGCTCCTAAGCAACCTCGGGCTTAGAAGATAATAGGAGGCGCAACTCCTCTCAGAAGCAAGTGACCGAGGCAATTAGACGAACTCCAAAACACGAGAGTTTTTGAAAAATACCTCAATTGTGATTCAAAAACTGCGTCCAAATTATGAAAAAGAAGTTTCAATATGCTAGGGTAGTTAAGGGCTAGGGTGGCAACATAAAAATGGAAAGGATGACCCGGTTTGATCCATGCTACTCCATGTGTGTGCCTACTATCTTCAACCGTGGGATTTGCCTTCATGTAAGGTAAGTTGGTCTTGCACCATGTAGGGAAGAGTGAGCTAGTTTATCACATGTGAGTTTGAATTGGATAAGGTGCCAAACTCTTTAATGGATCGGGCCAAATTGGTGGCGCACGCTTAAATGGGTTTGTGCGCTTAAGTAAGCTCGTAATGGTGTTTGGTAATAGGTCTGGTTGACTAAGTAAATGACATCTAAATTTTACGATCTAGCCCATTCGGAAAGCTCCAAGTATTGGCTACAATTTTCATGAATGACACTTTTGGTAATAAGGCCGGCAAGACTATTGTTTTTGTCACTTAAGCTTCAAAGGTCAAATTGATGGTCGTTTTTAAAAAGACCAACAATTAAGGTTGCTTAGCCTTTGAGGCTAACAACTCCTTAGCACCATTTAATGCATAATGAGATAATAAAATACATATTAAATAGGCTCAAAGTTTGCCTAAACCCAATGAAGGTAATAAATTACATAGAGTTGTCAAAGGTAAGACAAATTCTCTCTTCTGCTACTCCTATGCTCAATGAAGTTTGGGAAGCTTCTTCTCCTATACTCCATGTCAGCATGTTGATGGGTTTATTAATGTCTTGCGGGGTTGGCTCTCATTCCAAGTAATCAATTAGTCCTTCATCAGCAAAAAGAGAACAATAATTAGTAAAAAGATTAGTGAGAGTGTGTCACATACCTTGTGAGCGTGTGATTCGCTTCTTTGGCGTATCATCCTCTCTGAGTGAGAGAGGATTGGCCCTCAAATCTACATTTTGTCTCCATCATTCTCTTCCTCATTTTCACCTCTAATGTATGGGAGAGGTCTTGAATATTGAATGTAGCTAACACCTCGTAATCACCTGGTAGCTCTAATTTATACGCATTGTTGTTAATGCATTCAATTACTTTGAACGGGCCACCAGCTCTATGGAGGAGTTTGGATTTCCTCTGTTGAGAGAAACGTTCTTTTCTTATGTGAAGCCAAACAAGGTCACATTTGTTAAAAATCATCTCCTTTCGTCCCTTGTTTGCCTTTCTAACGGTAGCCTCGTTCTTTCTTTGGATGACATTTCGAACTTGTTCATGTAACTTCTTTACTTGAGCTGCCTTATCAGCTCCTTCCAGGTTAGCTAGGTCCTTTATGGGAAGTGGTACAAGATCCAAGGGTATGGTAGGGTTAAAACCATACACCACTTCGAAGGGTGTCCGTTGAATTGAGCAATTGACGCTTCTATTATACTCGAATTCCAAATAGGGGAGCTGGACATTCCATTCACTTATTTTTTTTCCTACGACACTTCTGAATAAGGTACCGAGAGTTCTATTTACCACTTCAGTCTGTCCATCCATTTGTGGATGAAAGGAGGTACTGAACAATAGTTTAGTTCCTACTTTCTTCCACATCGTTCTTCAAAAAGTGCTAAGAAACTTGGTGTCTCGATCCGATACCAATGTGTGTGGAACTCCATGTAGCCTTACGATCTCCTTGAAGAATAGATCTGTTATATCCCTAGCGTCATTAGTTTCAGTGCAAAGGATGAAATGCGCCATTTTTGAAAATCTGTCTACCGCTACCATGATTGAATCCTTAGATCTAGCAGTGCATGGTAATCCTAAAATAAAATCTAGGCTGACTTCAACCCATGGATGTGTAGGCACTAGTAAAGGTAAGTACAGATCTTGCTCTTAGCCCTTTTGCAAACTATTCAATGCTCTATTAACCTGTGTACATCTCTCATGATACGAAACCAAAAGAAATACTCCTTTACTAATTCTAGGGTTTTGCCTTCACCAAAATGACTGGATAATCTTCCACTGTGTACTTCACTTACTAGGCGTTTCCTCATTCTAGTGTTAAGGACACATAGTTTATTTCCTTTGAAGAGGTATCCATCTAGAATGCGGAATTCACCATCGGCCTTAATAAGACACTTTTGGTACATTTCTCCAAAATCCATGTCTGAGTGATAATTATCTTTAATCCCTTCAAAACCAAAAATTTGGTTCCTAACTTGGTCAACAGTAGGTGTCTACGTGAGAGTGCATCTGCAACCACGTTGGTTTCTTCTTTTAGGTATTTGAGGGTATATGAAAACCTTTCTAAGTACTCGACCCATTTAGTGTGTCTAGTATTGAGCTTGCCCCAACTCCTTATGTGTTTCAACGTTTGGTGGTCCATATGTATAACAAATTCTTTAGTGAGGAGGTAATGTATCCACTGTTCGAGCGCTCGTATCACCGCATAGAACTCTTTGTCATAGGTTGAGTAGTTCAAGGCTGGACTTTTTAGTTTTTCACTAAAATAGACTATAGGTCGTCTTTCCTGCATTCAAACTGCTCCAATACCTACTCCAGAGGCATCACACTCAACTTCGAATACTTTGTTGAAGTCTGGAAGTGTAAGTACAGATGCTTGACACAACCTCCCCTTAATTAACTCGAAGCCTTGCTGACATGCTAAAGTCCATTAAAAAATTCTACCTTTCTTAGTGCAATCCGTTATTGGTGCTGTGATAGCACTAAAATCCTTTGTAAACCTTCGGTAGAAGGAGGCTAGACCATGAAAACTTCTAACCTTAGTGATGCTAGTTGGAACGGGCCATTCTTTAATTGCTTTTATCTTGTCACTATCAGCCTCCATTCCGTCCTTTGAGATTATGAAACCTAGGAAATACACTTTATCTTGGGTAAAAGAGCACTTTTGTAGGTTACCAAATAACTTTGCTTCCCAGGGTTTCGAAAAGAATCTTAAGGTGATCCAAATGACTATATAGGTCTGAGCTATAAATTAGTATGTCGTCGAAATAGACAACAATAAACTTGCCCAAAAAGTTTTTCAAGACTTAACGCATTAAATGCATGAACGTGCTTGGGGCGTTTGTCAAACCAAATGGCATCACCATCTATTCAAATAAACTGTATTTAATCTTGAAGACTATCTTCCATTCGTCGCCTTCCTTCATTCTAATTTGGTGGTAACCACTTTTTAAATCTACTTTAGGAAATATGGTTGCATTGCTAAGCTCGTCTAACATGTCCTCTAGTCGTGGAATAGGAAACTTATATTTAACAATAATTTGGTTGATTGCCCTACTATCCATGCACATTCTTATAGATTCGTCCTTCTTTGATACAAGTAAGGTGGGTACAGCACAAGGACTCATTGATTCTCTTATATACTCCTCCAATAGTTCATTTACATGTGTCTCTAACTCTTTTGTTTCGGCGGGGTTCATTCTGTAAGCTGGTCTATTAGGTAATGAGGCTCCTGGGTGTAAATCAATTTAATGGTCGATCACGCGTAAGGGAAGTAATCCTGGTGGGAGTTCCTTGGGAAACACATCCTGAAATTTTTTAGTAATTTAGTGACAGAGTTAGGAATGTTTCCCAATTTCATAACTCGGTCTTTGAACATTACTAGTATGAGAGGTCCTCCCTCTAATATAGCGTTATTCATTTTGCCTTTTGTCATGAGTAAATTGGCTTTATCTCTTTCTTTCTTTCGGGTCGTCTCATCCTTGGATATCTGTTCAGGGGTTAATGGTGATAATTTGATTGTTTTTCCTCCGTATTTAAAAGAGTAATAGTTAGAAAAACCGTCGTGTGAGATTTTTCTATCGTACTGCCAAGGTCGCCCCATAAGCAAGTGACTGGCATTCATGGATATGACATCGCATGAGATGGAGTCTTGTACTTTCCTATGGGAAATTCAATAGTTGCTTGTTTGTTAACTTTTAGATCATCACGATCGTCTAACCATCGTAGTTTGTAGGGTTTTGGGTGTGCAGTAGTCTTTAACCCTAATTTCTCTACAAGGTCTTTGGAAGCCACGTTGGTGCAGTTTCCTCCATCGATGATTATAAAGCAGACCTTATCATTGATTAGACAACGAGTGTAAAAAATGTTCTCTCGTTGACTTTGCTCTTCTATAGGTTTAGAAATAAAAACTCGTCTTAAAACCATTAACAGTGATCCTTTTTGTACATAACAGACTTCTCCTTCAGAATCAATCTCTTCAATAGTCACCTCTTCCTGCTCTTCTTCACTATCTACTTCTCAAGTTCCAGCCTTGATTATCATAATACGTTGGTTAGGACATTAAGCCATCATGTGTCCGTATCCTTGGCATTTGAAACATTTGATGCTGCTTGTCTTTTCAGTACTAGTTATAGTAGGTTTTGTGTGAATTGGGGTATCAATTGCTTTAGTAGGCCAACTTCTGATGAAAGATTTCTTTTCTTATACCCTGAAGTTCTTCTTAATGATTTTTGGAGTTTTGGTTGGGAATCTACTAGTAGTTGGTCTTAAATCTCTCTTGATTTGTCTCTCAATTTTTAATGTCATTTCAACCACTGAGTCTAAATTCTCGTGGTGGTGTAATTCTACAATGTTGTCATCTCTCTGTTCAATCCACGGATAAACCTGGCAATCACTTGTTCCTTAAGCTCTTTAAGTTCTCATCTCATTCTTAAAGTCTCAAATTCAACGAGGTATTCTTCTACCGTTTGTCCTTTTTGTAATAAATTCTGCATTTGTAGAAACAACTCTTGACGGTAGTGAGTTGGTACGAATTTCTTTCGTATGAAGTTCTTCATTTCCCTCCAAATGGTAATTGGGTCTATATACGGTCATACCACCTTTGATTTTTATGATCTTCCCACCATAGCACGGCATAACCAATTAATTCCATGGTAACAAATTGTAACTTAGTTTGCTCAGAGTATCTATAATATTCAAAAATCTTATCAACTTTGTTGACCCAATCATAGAACGCATCTCCGTTGCTAGATTCATTAAATTGAGGTATGCTTATTTTGGCACATCTAAAATCATCGTTGTCCCTTCGTCTTGGTGGTAGAAATCCTCCTCTCGATCTCTCACTTCATCCTTCTGTAGATCTTGGTTATGGAATCTCTCTTTAAGACGTGTCACGTTTCTCCTTCGCATGGGCTCCAGGGGGTTTGGTTCAGTTCTTTGTAAGGGTTTTTGAAAATCTACTTCGGTCCTATTCCTTCTAAAAGGTTCTTGAGAGTTTAATTTGTGGGGGTTACGTTCCTCTTGCTTATCCATTCTTTTCATCAATAATTTCATCATTTTTGCAAGGTTGTCTAATTGTCCTTGAACAATTGATTCCCCAACATGAGGGTTTTCGGTTTGGATACTTTCCATGATCTCATGTTGTTCCTGGTTAGGGTTGTAATTTAATCCACTTCTAGTTGCCATAATTAAGGAACTACTTAAAGTCTAAGTTTGTTTATGGAAATATCTTAAGATAAGTTTGTTTAAGTATGTTAAGAACTTATGTTTATTAAATTCTTCTCAGTTGAATCAGATAATTCCTTATTTAAAATGAAGTTATTTAAGGATCTACTTAATTTCTTAGTTCAATTAATAGGTTAGGAGTTATTAGTTTTCGAAATTGTATGTCCAAACACACTTATGTGAATTAGGAAACAATTTGAATTCAAATTGGTTATTTAAGGTTCTACTTAATTACTTAAATTTTAAGGAAATACCTTAAAAGGAAAATTTCTAATTAAGTGAATTATAATTCTTTTTTATAACATCAATTCAATATATAAATTCAATTTTCAAAATATGTTAGTTACACATTATGATTCACTAATCATGGTTTATTACCTTGTCAATCTTTCATGCAAATATGGTAAGATATAAAATTCAAACTCAAAATTTAAACACTATAATCGGAATTGAAACAAGATTCTACTAGCCTCAATTTTACTTCTTTCTTGACTTCTTGTTAATCAACTCGATTAGCACTAACAAGTTAACATAATTAAATCAAATTTTAAGCATGCAATTCAAATCATATTCGTGTCAAATATCAAAAAATGATTTACCAATTTCGTGCTAGATAATAATATAATCGGATATCAAACAAATAGCCTAAGGTGTAGACAACCTTCCTCGGCTCAAAACAATTCTATTAAATTTTCACGATTAGTTATAAGATATGAAAATAAAGTTCAAACTGAATAAATAATAAAAAAAAATTCACAAGGGAAGCCACCAATGGCTCTGATACCAGATGATGCAAATTGGACCCTACAAAGAAGCGGTTAGCGCGAAATATGATAAGATAATGGTGTTCTCGGCTAAATTTGAGAACATCCAAAATAGTGAAGGTGAAAAATTAGTAAATGGTGTCCAATTGAAATGAAATTTTGATGAAACTTAATATGATGAGTTAAGATTAATCCCTACAAATTTCATGAGAAAAGGATGAGAAACACAAAAGTTACGCAAAGATGATCCGTAACCGGTCCGAGAGGTAACTTGGTGCACCTCTGGGTGATGTAACCTTCCAAAGAAGATTACAACGGCACAAGATCGGTTTGGCTCACTTTCTCCCTTGTCTAAGGTGTTAGACAAGATGCAGAAAAGATGAGTATAAGAGCTCCTAAGCAACCTTGAGCTTAGAAGACAATAGGAGGCACAACTCCTCTCGGAAGCAAGCACCGAGGCAATTACCTTTGAGACGAACTCCAAGGCACGAGAGCTACTGAAAAATAGCTCAATTTGATTAAAAACCTGCGTACAAATTATAAAAAAGAAATTTAAATATGCTAGGGTAGCTAAGGGCTAGGGTGGCAACATAAAAATGGAAAGGATGACCCGGTTTGATCCAAGCCGCTCCATGTGTGTGTCTACTATCTTCAACTGTGGGATTTGCCTTCATGTAAGGTAAGCTTGTCTTGCACCATGTAGGGGAGAGTGAGCTGGTTCATCACATGTGAGTTTGAATTGGATGAGGCGCCAAACTCTTTAATGGATCGGGCCAAATTGGTGGTGCACGTTTAAGTGGGTTTGTGCGCTTAAGTAAGCCGGTAATGGTGTTTGGTAATAGGTCTTGTTGACTAAGCACATGACATCCAAATTTTATGATCTAGCCCATTCTGAAAGCTCCAAGTGTTGGCTACAATCTTTATGAAGGGCACATTTGGTAATAAGGCTAGCAAGGCTAATGCTTTTGTCACTAAACTTCAAAGATCAAATTGATGACTGTTTTTTGGAAAGACCAACAATTAAGGTTGCTTAGCCTTTGAGGCCAACAACTCCTTAGCACCCTCTAATGCATAATGAGATAATAAAATACAAATTAAATAGGCCCAAAGTTTGCCTAAGCCCAATGGAGGTAATAAATTACATAGAGTTGTCAAAGGGAAGACAAATTCCCTCTTCTGCTACTCCTATGCTCAATGAAGTTTGGGAAACTTCTTCTCCTATACTCTATATCCATATGTTGGTGGGTTTATTAATGTCTTACGGGGTTGGCTCCCATTCCAAGCAATCCATTAGTCCTTCATCAGCAAAACGAGAGCAATAATTAGTAAAATGATTAGAGAGTGTGTGTGACATACCTTGTGAGCGTGTGATTGGCTTCCTTGGTGTATCAGAAAAGTTACAAATTGAGTACAAATTATCTATAACAAATAGAGTGTGCTTTTTATTTCATTCATCGCCACACATGATTATTCGAGGTGGAAAGGTTTTACAGAGAAGATTGACAGAATCGAAGTGTCGAGAAACTTATTTCTAAGGTTACAAAAAATAAATCAAAGATATAAATTCATGATCTTTAAGATTCGATCTAAATAAATATGATGAAATTGTTTTTGTGACGTGTCACCAAATTGGGCCAAGTTCTTGACACAAAGTTATCTTGGCTAAACCATGTAGCCAAGTACCTATAATTCATCTTTTGGTTAAGATGACTATCCACTCCCAAAAGGATGCATTTTCTAGGATCTACTTCATCAAGACTGTCTTTTATTATATTTTGGACTTTTAAAAAAGTATAACAAAACCCATACTAACTCCCTGTAAATAGGCTATGCTACATTTTTCCTCCATTTCAAAATGTTGTAGCTAATGGTGAGAGGGAGGACTCGGTTGCCTAGTGGAATGCCGACAACATTTCACATGGACTTAGCATTGAAATATTGGTTAGCTTACTAGACTTGTCCCCTATGGATTCAGGCTTGAAGCAAAGAGAGTGACCCAGGTTGAGTCCATGAGTGGTGTAGCATTTTGAGTTGGATTCTTTGCCAATGCTCCTTGGATCAGAATGCATTGAATCCTCTTTCTTTAATTCCCTTTCATTTGCCTCTAATCTAGCTAAGAAAAGGATGTACCTACCTAATGAACAAAAAGGTTAGAAAGATGCTTGGTTCAATTTGTTGAAAGGTGATCTTGTGGCACATCATCCTCCCAAGGTTGAAAATGATTTGTCCACAAAATTTTTGGCTTCCCTTAATCCCTTTTCATGAAACCTTTGCAATTTAGCCCAAGCACATCAAGAGAACCCTAATAAAATAAACAATTCCAACAAGGGAAACCAGAACTACTTGCACATAAAAAACTCAAAGAAAAATATTTCACTATGGGTAAGATAATTATTGGAATAGAAACTGTAAAAAGTATCTCAAATAGCTAAAGAAAAAGAAGATAGGTAAATTTGATTTACTTGGTATCAATCTTATTTACTTGAAAATGATTTATCACTCTAAATAATTGATTCATGAGCAACTAATCGTTTTTATTATTTTTGACAGATGCTTAGCACCTACCGGAGGCTAGCTAATTAGAAGTTCATAATATGAGTGGACAGTTGTAACGTCTCTGGTGCTCAAAGTACAATATTGTCCGTTTTGGGGTGAAACCATACGATGCGTTGTACTAGGTAAAGAGGATAACCTTACTTATAAACCATGCATTTTTCACTATCACAAGCGATTTGGAATTGTGCATCCCCATTAGTATGGGTTGGGCTCTCACACTAGGTCGTCCTAGCATTCACATGGCGGGCTATCATAATATTGGACAACTGGTTTCAACTTTAGGAGTAAAAGACGTAAAATTACATTTTCAGAATAAATTTGTATTGTTGAATAATGTTTATTTTTTACTAAGTTTATTACAAACCTCCTTTTTGTTTCTCTCTTATTTGAACAATGTTATTCAATTTCCATCAATAATAATATTGTTATTATTTCTAAAAATGGTTTGAATATTTGTTTGGGTTTTGTTGATGGACTTTATATGATAAAGTTCACTAATAATTCATTGTTGAATACTGAAAATTTTAAGATCAAATTTTTTAAGTGCAAAAAACATAAAATATCTCCCGATGACAATTTATATCTTGGCACCAGCATTTAGATCATATTAATTTGGGTAGAATAAACAGACTAGAAAAGAATGTTCCTTTGAAAAATCTAAATGTTATATCTTTATCAATCTTTGAGTATAATCCAAAGGCTAAAATGAAAAAGAGGCAATTTTCTACAAAACACTGAAGATCCCGAGAGCCACTTGAGCTCATGCATTCAAATGCATGTTGGCCAATGACTACTCAAACCAAAGGTTGTTATGAGTACTTGATCACTTTTTTTTATAATTACTCAAGATATAGTTATAATTACCTCATTCAATTTAAATTTGAATTTTTTGCAAAGTTTCAAGAATTTAAAGATGAAACATAAAAATCGTTACATCAATCAATCAAGTGTTTTTTATCCAATCGGAGAGGTGAATATCTTGACAATGAGTTTAAGGATGATATGTTAGAGTATGAGATTCTATCTCAATTAACAGCATCTGGCACTTTGTCAGCAAAATGTTGTTGCTAAGAGGAGAAATAAGACTATACTCAACACAATCTGATCGATGATGAGTTACTCTTCAATCCTAAAATAGTTTTAGAATATGTCATACAAACAGTGACTTACATTTTGACTATAGTTTTTCTAAGCTAGTACCTAAGTCACCTTTTGAATTGTGGAGCGGTCACAAATCTAATTTGACACACATTAGCATATAGAGTGCCCGACATGTGTTTTGTAGGTAAGGCTGCAAAATTGGAACCTCGAACTAAAGTTTGTATGCTTGTTGGGTATGCAAATGGCACAAAATGAGGTTTATTTTATAGCCTTAAAGACAACAAAATAATTGCATTAAAAAAATGTTACATTTATAGAACATGACTGCATGGCAAACTTAAAATCTCAAAGCAAAATTATCTTAGAAGAGATTTATGATGATGACATCAGGTCAGAAACAACAAAATTCCGTGTTCCATGTGATACTCAAGACACCATTACTTCTAATCAAACCATTATATCACCTAGACGCATCGAGAGGGTAGTACGACCACCAACTCCATACGGACACATAGGTAAAACACAAGTTATTCTCACTAATGATGAAATAAATGATCCATTATCCTTCAGATATACAATGGAAGATAGCAACAAAGAAACAAGACTTGAAGTTATGAAACTTGAGATGAAATTATGTATTATAACTCTATTTGAGATCTTGTAGATCTACCTGAAGTCGTAAGAACTATAAAGTGTAAATGGATCTATAAGAGAAAAAGAGGAGTGGACGATAATGTGAAAATATTCAAAGCCAAGCTTGTAGGTAAGGGCTTTACCCAAAAGGTAGGAGTTGACTATATAGAGACTTTTACCCAAAGGGAAAAAGAGTTGAACATAAAGAGACTTTACCCAAAAGGAAGGAGTTAACTATATAAAGACTTTTACCCAAAGGGAAAATAAAGAGATTTCTCTCTTGTAGCTATGTTTAAGTTCATTTGTATCTTACTTTCTATAGTTGCCTATTATGATTATGATATATGACAAATAAATGTCAAGACGGTCTTTTTGAATAGTCATTTTGAAGAAATTATTTATATGGAGCAACTATAGGATTTTATAGATCAAGATGTGCATAAAAAGGTTTGCAAGTTAAATAGGTCTACATATTAATTATGCAAACATGATGGGAACCTTATGTACGTTCTATTGTACCCGAGCCCAACATGTGCTATGCAGTGAGGATAGTCAGCTAGTTCCAGTCAAATTAGGATTAGATCATTAGATATGAGCCAAACATATTTTCAAATATATGAGCAGATAAAAATTTTACTCTAACTAAATATGTAGATTATAATTTTTAAATTGTTACAAATGATCAAATGTTGATATATGGATCAGTCTTCATCTTTAGAGGTGATAGAGATGGAATTGGTTTGGTTTAGTTTGATTTTGAACTAAATTGGAGTCGAACTGAGTCGGTTTGGTTTTGGATGAAGGAAACTTGAACTGAACTAAGGAGAACCTCGTTTCAATTAGCTCTTGATTCTCCTTGGTTCGGTTTTGGTTCTCAATTATAGTCGGTTTTGTTAGGTTTAAATTTGTTTAGGCCAATTTTGATCAATTTAAGTTTATAATTTGTAACTTTCAATATAAAATTTTTAAAAATTATATAAGTATTATAAATATGGTTTGGTTTTGTCTTGATTGATTTTTGAAAGAAAGAACAGAGAATCAAACCAATCGGTTAGATTTAGTTCCAAAATAGGTTTTTTGATTAATTGAAATTGAATCAAACTTTATTTTAGTTTAGTTCAGTTCAATTTTCAATTTTTACCAAACTGATTCCCAGCCGTAAGAGGTGAGCCATGTTTGGAGAGTGTGAAACAAGATGGCATTTTAGATGTCACTATAGAAGCCGAATACATTGATGCCTGTGAATCGTCAAATGGTTGCTTAGAGAAACTTATAGTGATTTATTTCATAGATGGATAAGTTATTGACTCTCTATTGTGACAATAGTGTGGGTATTGTCTAATTCTAAATAACCTAAAAGTCACATGAGAACAAAGCATATAGAGAGAAAATATCATGAGATTAACATGGAGACATGATTGTTCTAAAGATTTCATCCGCTATGATCCCTTCACCAAGTCGTTACTTGCAAAATGTTCTAAGGAACACCTGGAAGGCTTAGGGATTAAAGACACGTTTCATTTGCTTTGGGACAAGTGATAGATTTTTGGAAATTATATATCCAATAGCAAACGTAGTAGAACAATTTTTATATTATATAAATAAATTAATATTGATCAATATCATGTTTACATTTTATATATGTTTTAGAAGATTTTTTAGTTATTTATGCAAACATTATATTACATATATACATGTATGGGAGATAAAATGTAGTGAATAATAACCAAAACAAGTGTTAAACTCGGTCTTTTTATGTTACTTAAAGTATGTATCAACTTTTTGCGTTATTGACAGTCAATGAGTTATGGATTGACTCGATTTGTGGTATTGTGACCACATAAGATTTCTTGGTCAAGTGGTCGAATCGGTCGAATTCAAAAAGTTACCAAGTAGTTGAAATTGGAGGAAATAATTATTCCGTAAATTGAAATTTTTCTAGTGGAGTTTGAAAAATGTTCAAGTTTTGATTAACGGAAATTTAACAGATATATTTTTATTTAATATAAATGATATTTTATTACATAAATAAATAATATATCTAAAAGGAAAAGAAGTGAAGGTCCTTCCTCCCCTTGTTCTGCATGCGACCAAGATATGTTTTTTGGGATACCCAACCTTATGTACATCGATGGGCATGGATGGACAGCAAGGGCATGGATGGACAGCAAGGTAGCAAGCTGGAGGTAGTGAGGGGCCCATGGGTGCATTAGGTGAGCAGCAGTGTGCAACCGACACAATAGAGAAAAAGAAGGAATGAACGATTTATCATAAATGCAAATTGTTGAGCTTCGAGGCCATAATCATGTAAAATCCAAGAGAAACAATAGTCGAACCTGGTCTGTACCGATCAGCCCTTGCCCAGACAGTGCTAAGCAAGGTGCTAGGTCTGAGCACCGCTACGCACCTCGACGAAGTTTGAGATTGTAAATCATTTTCTTTCAAATTACGCTCCTAGCCCAATATAGGGGCCATCCAAGTGTTCCCTAGTGTTTAAAATGGACATTCATGACTTTGATTTTGTTTTACTCTCAAACATATTTGTGAACTACAAACTAGCATATGAGATTGTAGTCCAATTAACAACAAGATTAATTGTCATTGAGGTAAAGATTTTATACTTTTTTTGCATTTCATTGCATAGTTTTCAAAATTATATTTTTTGTGAGTGTCATCTATAAAAAACCTAACGAGATCTGTGCGCCAGCAAGTCAGATTTTTAATATATATACTTGAGGATGAATCCTCTTGATGCTTTAGACAGTTTCAATGTCAAAGCATCACGAGGCTATCTTAGCATATCTTCTACTATTGAAAATATTTTGTTTGCAATTACGAAAATTAGTCATGGAATGATGATGACATGTTCTTTGGGTTTCGAGTCATTAAACATGTTCAGGGTGTGCTGATTTATTATGATTTTACGAGTGTTGTCTCTATCCGGTCTTCGAATCGACGGTCAGTCTTTCTTTAATAGTGGGTTGAAGGGGTAGCTCTTCTTTTTCACTCAGATTGATTTTGAAATAAAAGGTACGATGATGGCCTATTTTAATATAGTTTTCTATATATACAAAAACGTTTTAATTGTTGGCTCATCAGTGGCTTGTAGAATATGTTTTCTTAAAATGATACAAAAAATTGATTTCTTTGGAACCATTTGTGATTGGAACATGTTTTGAGATAAGATAAAACAGATTTTACATACATTGTATTTAGTATTAGTTTCATACTAAGTTAACCACTCACCCCAAACGATCTTTTTCTTTCTCAAGCGAGGATAAAAGCAAGCATTAGCTGGAATTTGGGGCGATTCCCTATTTCTTGTTTTATTATTTTCGTTTGAGTGTTTATTTAATTTTCTGGAGAAAATTTTAACTCTATTTGGGTTTATAGAAGAATATTGACGTAGGATGTTGAATGTTTGAACTTTGTTGAACTGTTCATTTATTTATAATATTATTATGTTTGTAATAACTATGTGGACCTACGGCTTTGATTTGTGTTCAAGTCTTCCGCTGCAAACCAAACCTTAGGTTGAACAATCGAGCCTTTCTCGAGAATCGAGTCATTCGGCTCAGTGTTTTTGTTATACCCACCTTTGAGTTGTGACAATAAGGATGTGACTTATATTGAAAGTATAGAAGCTTCAGATAATTTATATTCAAAAACATAATTTATCTTATTATGAATGTATAGTCATGTTCCAACTATATATGTAGTGACATACGACGAATATGTTTAATATGATATAATTATATAGGATTGGACAAGATAAAATTATAATAGTGTAATAATTTCTATAAAATATAGAATAATTAATTATATCATAATGATACCATATAAGTATGATCTTAATTCATTATTTTTTGTACTCTCCTATTTTATTTTAGTTTATTTTTTACATACTTGATAAAGTTTTGTATAATTTACAATTCAAAAAACATTGTATTTTGAAAATGAATTAAAATGCATGTGTTGTATGATGCACGATTTGTTGTTGCCGAGTAGTACCTCTTCACCTTTGCATGGCTAGAAATCTTGAAGCTACTTCTTCTTTGGAGTCATATGAAAAGAACACTACGAATTAAGAATCCATTATTCACAGAAACCCTTTGTTAATGCAACGAGAATGTCTAAAGAGTCATAACGAAACCACCAAAGCATCATTAGTTTCAATTTTCTTTTCGGCCATCTTTCTCTTCAATTCATGACAATCCTTCTTGTAATGTCCTTCTTTGTTGCAAAAGAAGCATTTCTTGCCTTGCTTGAATTTTGATAGTACTCTATCTTTCGATTTCTTCTTATCATGAGTTTGAGTTCTTCTTCGTATAGATAACTCATCTCCATCTGAAATTTCTTTGTGTCCAGTTTTTCATTAGAGCTCCTTCAAATTTAACATAGCTATTACCTCAGCCATGGTTAGAATTTACCTCCCTTCAAGCGTAGTGTAGGCAAAATGTTTGTACTGCTTCCATAGAGAATTCACAATAATTGATCTTTGGAGACTTATAGATGAACCTAGATTTATTATTAAAATAATGAAGATGTCCACATTTTATCAATTGGTGATTGAAATAGTCGCAAACCCAAAACAATAAGAATATAAATAATTGTAGATACAAGAAAAAAAATGTTCGCTTACTCACGTTGATCCTTCTTTTTATACAATACTAGTGATCAGTACGTGCAGATCACGTACGTGTCATAATACTTATCAATGTTTTTATCGATTAATTAAATTGACAATTGTATGTTAGTAGTTAAGTGATTGAAGAATTATATATAGAAGATGGGTAAAAAAATGCTGTGGATGCAAAATTCTTTACAAAGAGGAATTATTATTTACCATAAATATGTTTGGATACCCATCATATACCAAATTATAATTGAGAAGACGTTGGTTTACGAAGTGTCGTTTTTGAGAGTCTGCCCACAAGGTTTGACGAGTGTCTCTTAATGCTCTTATACAAATTTGATGTTTTTCTCTGCTCCAACGTAATTTCAAGCCCCTTTCAAATTCACATGAAATGCTCTCGAATTGAAGAGGGCAGCTCTAACTACTCCGGAACAAATTTGTCAGGCTGTGAGAAATAAGTGTCGACCATGTCTCTGTTCACTTCTTCCAAACATGGAGGGTTCCACTGAACATCAAGGGCAAGTGTATAATCAAGAGCGTGTTAAAAAATGAACTTTGGATGATTGTTTTTCTATTGACAAGCCGAAGAAACACAGTCAACTATGATTTCCTATTCAGAAAAATTTAGAAAACTTGGTCAACTAACCAAGCGCGAACACCCTAGGAATGCATATAAAGTGTAAGGGATCTGAATAGATTCAAAAGATGTTGCCATTAAATATGGGGAGCTCATACCTCAATGAGGTCATTAGACGCCTGATTAGAGATTGCATTTTGAGAAATACGGTCGGTATTCAGGCGCAAGACATTGACCAAGAGTTTCAAACCCACCTTCGTGAATCAATATAAAGAAGGCAAATTTAAGGACAAAGGAAGGCTGAAAAAGAGCACGGATAGGACGCAAATTGTGGTTACTCACAGATTTCAACGTAACTTTCAAGCTTAGTGGGGACGCTTCTCTTAATTTCGTCAGGGTCGTACCACACCATTCATCACAAGACTCAGATGCCTCCTTTTCCTACGCTTCTCTTAATAGTTGCAATAGAACAATACTTCCAAAGTTTCTAAATTCAGGAGAGAACATAATAGTAAGATGAAAAAACATTGCAGTCAAAGAAAGAAAAACCACCAAAATAATCAACAATCACCGCGTCTCGAAAGCCAAATTCAACGAAGTATAGAATCTGGAAACCAAACTAAATAATCAATAATTATATCCTGTCAAGGTCATCCCAAGTTAGACCGCTGTAGCCAATGTACCACAGTCTATTGCATTTTACAGCTATTTTTATCCATAAACTCCAGTCCATGTTTTAGTTCAAAATATGGCAGGGTATCTTACAATATCAGATAAGTAAGCGTTCAGTTGCTGTAGATTCTGATAAACCAGATTAATTGCGTCTGGAATGAAGTTCACAATCTGGCCACTGAGATTCTTCGTGATTAACTTCTGCCAGTTTTTTGGACCTCTTCAACCAGTGTACGAGTATTTAATTCAGTTTGACTTCGGTTACCAGGGCATTTGACAAATAGTAATTCTTTCTTAGCTCAAGAATATTTTCAAAATATCTGATGTTGGTAAAGAATAATATTCCATGCACTCTGGTTCCTTGAATATGAATGTTTGTTGCAAAAAAGTTCAATGATTGGATTAGTATCTCATTGAACTGTCCTAATGAGATACTAATCCAATCATTGCTCAATTTAGAATAGTATTTTGAAATAAATGGCAGGTAATTATCTCTGCATTGCTCAATTTAGCCTTTCATGCTGTTCTAACACTGCAGTGAAAAGAAAAACAAGTTAAACCAACTATTTTTTTGTTTGAAAATTGTAGATGGTGGAGACCGACGTCTGACATTATCATGTTGCACCAGCACAATCCTCTTCAGGAGGTCGTCATTATCATATTGCCATCTTTACATGCTATTATCCAAAGTTTCGTAAGTAAATGGCTTGTTATGTATGCACAAGAAGACTATAAATGGAGATGGTCAATGATATGACATTGGTTCCTCGCATTTCTGATGCATTTTAAGACTTTATGTATTAAGATTATTGGAAAAAACGAAAAGAGTTTCCACACATTCACTCTTAAAAGTAGTTATTATTTAGAAAAACAAACTTAAATTATGAAATGCAGTATCCATCAGTTCTACAAGTAGTCAAAGATAATACAGGGCTTCGATATTTGAGTTGTATTACTGTGATATGCTCCCTTCAAGAGATTGCAAGGGATTTAACAAAATCAACTCCCTGGTTACGACCCCAATCATGACGGTCTACAATACTCTAAGTGGCCTGATACCATCCACTATCTTCCTACAAAGCTAGCGTCCCTTTTGAAACCACAGATCTCATATCCACTAAACCAATAAGAATCTCATTTCATCAAAAGCCTTTTCTCCCAATGAGACCTACTGAACAAAGATGTAATCTCGATTAATAATATGCTCACTGCTGAACAAAGTACCAATGTACCATCATAAGTATCAGAATATAGAGTATGACAGGTTTTTTAATGGTCTCCAAAATGTGTACATATGTAAATATAATATATGTATACACACATAAGAACACGATAGATATACTCTATCAAAACAACAAGACCCGAAAAAGACTCTGGTAGATAGCATAGGGAATGTAAAAGCATGGAAGAGAAGGCCTGATGTACCACATCCCCCTCCATCTTATAGTTCTAAACAAGTGAAATTCTCCAAAAATGTATGCCATGGAAATAATAATGACCCTCTTTTTAGACTGAAATATTAAAAATGTGGTCTGATTTTTTCACCACTAAAAAAAATTCCAATAGTGAAGGGAAAAATATGCGAGAGAATTACCAAGTAATGATACTGGGAATGCATAACAACACGAGGAAGCACCACTCGTGACCATACGTCCAAGCGAATCCATGACGTTCTATGTAACCTGCTACCACGAATTCCAATGAGAAAGTTTCAAATATATTATCAAAAGATATGATGCATAGTTCACAACAAATGAGACACAAATAGTGATGAAATATTAATAAGGATCTTGCAAGCATTTGAGAGATCGTGGTTCACAGCAAACTGAAGGCAGAATAAAAAAGAAGAGAAAAAAACCTCATTGATTGAAATAGATTCATCAATTCCTTTCTATTCTTCAATATTCAACAAACACAAATAGAATGACAGAAAAAAATCTAGTTGCTCACTGGCTTATTGTTGTCGACATAAATATGACTGTGTGCAACTGTACCAGTTGGGCGCTCATTGTAATCTTGTGTGTCCATTCTATTCAGTGCATGCATTTTATGAGGTTGGCACCACAAAATTCCGTGCATCCGTGATATCACGGGACAACTTACCTGTAGATATACTCACATTATATTCATTCTATTAGAGGCTAACAGATATGGCCTCCCGTAGAAGGTTTGAATGAAATCATCCTGCCCAAAAAAAAGGCATCAACCTAGTAGCCTCAAGAAGACAAGAGTGCGAGATGCCAAAGAACCGTTAAAGTCAAGAATTAGTAAGAAGAACTCCCACATGCGGTGTGGTATATGTCGACAGCAGGGGCATAATATTCGCACTTGTTCTAAAAAGGGATCAACTTCATGCACGGCTTCCCAGCATACTTTCATGAGTTTAAATACATTTGACGGGATACGAGTACATTTCAATACATTTCTCTTATAAACACAAAGTCATTCTTTATTATTATAGTTTCATTTCATTATGTGTGCTGGAATCTTCGGAACGCGATTGGGGCAAAAATCTTTAACTGTTCGTTGACTAAGGATTATTTTTTTTATGACATTTAATTATTTGTAGTTTATTAATTATTTTGAAAAATGATTCAAATTGCAATTTATTTTTTAGTTTATTTCAAATTGTAATTAATTCCATTATTTATTTTTTCGATATTTATTTAAATAAATTTATTACTAAATCTCAGATAATAATTAATCATATTACCTTATAGTAAAGACATTACTAAATTTCAAAAAATATATAATTCCATAATTTAAAAAAAAAAAAACAAAACAAAAGGTAAATTATTACAAAAATAAACTAAACTAAAAACTAAATGTCGTCTTCGTCTTCGTCTCCGTCGCCGTTTCCGTCTCCGTCTCCAACTCTTCTTGCCATTCAATCCTGGACCATCGCATCGAGCCCATCGACTTTGCCTATGAAGTGGATGATGTTCCGCTGCTGGCTTTGTTGCAACTCAAGGTGTGTTTGGTGCATCTGATACACCTGCTGTTGGTACGTCTACTGCATCTAATACAGCTGCTAGGGGTTCGTGCATATGATACATGTGCTGCAGATACTGCCTCATGTCTCATCCACTAACCTCCTCTTCTTGGGGACTAATAACAGCAATGTGGTTTTCTCTTCTTGAGGGGCCAATGGCGGCGATGTGGCCTCCTTCATCGGCATTGCCTGATAGGTGGATGCTCCATCATCCCTCTTCATCACCCAAGTGTCGTCGACGTCAATGAGGCACATCCGAGTCAAAAGAGTAATGTTAAATACGTCGGTGGATCTGTGAGCTCTCCTCTGCTCACCATCTGTATCTGAATCTCACCTCGCTAGATGATCTTCTGAATCAATGTGTCATACGAAAAAATTTTCTTGAATGTCTGCCCAACCTCATGAATGTGACCTATAATCAAAAAGTCATGGTCAAAAGTCTTCCCGTTGTACAGCTTTTCCATAACAAACAAGTCCATGTAGCTCGCGGATCTCTATATCCATTCCGCAGCAGAATGGTGTAAATTAACATGTTGTGAACCCGACCTAAGACATTTAAATCTTTCGATTGTGACTTCACGAACACCCCAAGGAACTCTACACCGTCATGCAATCGAAAAAAATGGCAATCTACGGAAGCCTTGTAATATTGTTCCGCCTCCTCCATGACAAACCTCAGCACTGCATTAATCATCTCTAGACGTATCATAAACTCCATACCAAAGATGTACGTATTCATACCATTCAAAACTCCATCTCTCCCGATTGTTGTCAAGTTTGTGTAGAACAAGCGAACTATTCTATTGCAGCTATCACTCTTCAATGAATACATCCCGCGTAGGCCGATGCTGTCACATATCATTTTGATCACCAACGACTTTCAACTTCTAAAGTTGACATTCTTCCAATAAATAATCTTCCGTTTGACCAAATTTCGCTCAAACTTCTATTGACACTCTTCATTCTGAAATAATTTCATATCCCGATATTGTCAAGATCGCGTAAAGTGAACTTGATAAAAATTTGATATGTTACAATAATTGTACCGCTGTTGTAAAACGTGGAGAATACTGATCATGATAATTCTCAGGAAAAATTGTACTGAACAATCTCTTAGATAGAATTATCTTTTCAAGTAAGTTCCTTAAAAAGGTTAGAGGAGTCACAAACGGTTTTATTTAAATTCCAGTCTTCTAGACAGAACTTACTTAAACAGTACAATTACATCACTAAATAATTAGTACGAAAAATAGAATTATGAATATATTCACTAATAAAAATAACTACTATTAGAATTTCACATAAAAAATACAATGAAAAAAATATGACAAAGAAATTTAAATATTTTCATAAACGATAAAAATAAAATAATATTATAGAAAATAAAATATATTAAGAGAAGATAAGATATAATAAAAATATAAAATATCTTAAAAGATTTTTTTTATTTGCATATTAAAAAAATTTACAAAAATGTACAATAATATAAAACTTTAAATTATATAAAAAAAATTCATACCTTGCCCGTCAACTAAAAAAAAATCACCGGAAGAAGAAAATAATAAAGAGAAATGAAGAACGGTGTGATGGAAACAAAGAAGAGCAGAGGTTTATATAGGGGGAGACCGGTCGACCGGTATCAATAATTGCCCGTGACCAATAAATAAAATATCTTAAAAGATCTTTTTTTTTATTAGCATAATAAAAGAAATTTACAAAAATATACGATAATATAAAACATTAAATTATAAAAAAAATTCATACATTGCCCGTAAACTAAAAAAAAAATCGCTGGAGAAAAAATAATAAAGAGAAATGAAGAAAGGTGTGATAGAAAAAAAGAGCAAAGAAGGTTTATATAGGGAGAGACTAGTCGACCGGTCTCAATAATTGCTTGTGACCAATTATTGGTCACCAGATAATTTTCTTAGACCGATCAACGGGTTCAAGTCTGACCAGTGAACCAATGGTTTATATAGGAGGAGGCTGGTCGACCAGTCTGACGAGACCAATCGACTCTTCTCAATAATTGTCTGTGACCAATTATTAGGTCACATGATAACTTTTTTCGATTAGTCGACCGGTCCAGGTCTGACCAGTGGACCGATCTATCCGTACAAATTGACTGGTAATGGTTATTTTATCTATTTTTGATATTTTGGTAGTTTGGACGCTGAATAGTAAATTTTGATAGTTTCTCTCAAATAAGCCGATGATTTACTTTAAATGAAAAAAAAAAAAAAAGAAAAAAAACTTTTCAAGACATTCTCTGTGATTATACAGGAAGGAAGAGCTTAAAAAGAATAAATGAGAGAACTGTTATTTTGGGGAGAAGTAACTTTCATTTCTTCTTCCATAAACCCTAATTCTATTTGTCATTCCTACTCTCTGTTTTGCGTGTAATCTACAGAAAGGCCTAGTGCATCTCTGCCTCTTGCTTCCACCGCTGTTTGTCTTCACTCCGTCGCTGGAGTAACTGGTAGGTCTTACGTACGCTCACTTTCTCTCGCCCCTCTCTCTTCCTCTCCCTTTTTTGTGTCCTTTGGTGAATTTGATATGTATTTCTCCGTTCTTCGATTTCATGGTTTCGGATTTCGGAGATTCAGTCTCATCTTATGGTTGGAATTTTAGAAGTTACCTTTCCACCTGCTTGAGTCGGTAGGATTTAGGAGACCGTAATTTGGCTCTTCTTTTTTTGTGTCTTTGGATGGCTTTTCCCCTATTGTCTTGCTTTTTTCGGAATTGCGTGAAGGAAACCGTGGTCATTTACGATGCACTTGTGATATTGTAACTGGTTTATATGTTACTGTGGAACTCCTGTTATTCGTTTTTAGAAAATCGAAATCTAGTAACACCAAGAAACCAGGGAAACTTGAGATGTTTTTCAAGCCAGGTGAAACGAGAACAAAATTGGAAAGTTTTCAACACGTATTTTCTATACTATTTCAAATTTCATCACTCTCCTTAAATTTCTTTGAGAATTTTGTATTTAGATTATATAACTGGTAAATTTGTTCTGGAAGCTTCTTTAAGGTAAAACTATATGTAGTATGAAATAAGGTCAGTAATTAGCTATCTCTCGGTAGACCGAGGCATAAATCTCTTCATTTTGTACACATTATGCAGGTTGATTTGATTTGAGAAGTGGTAAACAATTTGGTTTTTGGATAAACAATGGATGACTGGGGTAATGTTTCTTTCCAAATTTTGTTAGCATGCTATATTTTCCGTAGAAAATGTAATTTATGATTTTGTTAGTGTTGTATTGAAGTCCTCATTTACTCCGTAACGGAAAATCAATGTTTCAATTGTTATGGATTGGTTGATTCTATTACTGAAAACATTTGAATGTTTTTTTATTATTGCTAGAAATGATTGATTAGAAAGTTTTATGTGTATCTAAATTGTAAATGGTTTAGATGACTAGATTTTTAAATGTGGTGGGATTTACGAAAAACTAGGAAATCATGGTGGTGATGAAGTAGATTATGATGTGACAGTTATGTCTAAGACTGCATAATGAAGTACAATAAGATTTAGGCTAAATATCAAAATGGATCTTAAAGTAAAAGAGAATTTTCAATAATACTTTAAACTTTTAATTTAGTCAATTGACACTATGGGTTTGATATGTTAGCAATGTTCACTTTGCCCTTAACATCGTTTATAGTTCCGTTAAACTCCATCAATTCTTTTAACCAAAAAAAGAAAACTCCGTTAACTCTAACTCCCTCCCTTCTTCCATTATTCTCTGCAACCCCTCCCTCTCATCCCCTGGTTCTTCTTCTTCTTTGCAATGGTGATTTGGAAAATCTCGACTTCTTTAAGACAAAATATTGCCAAATTTCTGGAAAATCCCGACTTGTTGAAGACAAAGTATTGCCTGTTTTTATCAATTTTTTTTTATATACTGAGTATTCAACTTAAACAATTGAATCAAAGCTACAATGAATGGCATCTTTAGGCATAAATCTCTTCATCGTTTGAAACCAGAATAATGGTGTCTTTGTTATGGTTTTCAATAACCCGTAACAATATCAACACAACAACAAAATACCTAGCAAAAATCTTTTCTATTAATCATCAACAAAATGCGATGGAATAATTACATTTATCAGCAAACTAGAAAAATAAATGAAAGAGAATGATAGTTTAGGGAAGGAAAGAAAAACATAGAGAGGAGAATATATAAAAGAGTTACAGTGGGCAAGTAATATGAGAGATGAGAATAGTTGTAGTGAAGAAGAAGATTACAGGAAGAGCCGAGGAAGAAGAAGAAGAAGAAGAAGATTCTAGGGAAGGATAAACAGAATGTATTCACACCATAGACCATTTCTCCCATTCACCTCCTCTCCTAAAAGAGCCCCTCTTACCTTCCACGACGGCCGTTTAGAACAAAGCCCATGACATCGCTATACCCATGACAAATTCTCGTCCAACCTTTATCTGCTTCAAAATTTTTGCAGCAATTGAGCAAAACCAAAGGAAAAACTTAGAAGAAACCCAGCATACCTGAAGGAATAAAGAAAACCCAATTTGCGATTACTAACTAGAAATGTAAACCCAATCGAAACTGTATGAACAACTGTTATGTCGTTGTTGAGATGTTCACCGAAAAACCAGCCTGGAATTTCAGCAAGAAAATAAACATTTGTGTAGTAATCATGTGAATTAAAGAAGAAGCAGAGAGAGAAGTTGCAGGGAAGAGGAAAAGCAAGGGGAAGAGAGAGTGAGAGAGAGGGGTTGGAGAGAAGAAGAATCAAGGAGAGAGAGAGAGTTAACAAAGTTTTTTTTGTTAAAAGAGTTTAACA
>CM039524.1:9950300-10174224 GCA_022433055.1 Begonia peltatifolia
GAGAGAGAGAGAGTTAACAAAGTTTTTTTTGTTAAAAGAGTTTAACATAGTTATAATAGACATAAATGGCAGGATGTCTATTGATGATGGCTTAAATTTGAAGTATCAATTGAAGAAATTAAAAGTTCAAGGTGTCAGTTAAAAAACATCTCTTACGTAAGGTTGATTTTGATATTTACCCAAATTTTATTGTGGATGGTGCGTTTCTAGCTGTGATGGGAAAAGTTAAAGAGCAAATGTGGATTTTTTTATTGCAGCTGGTTTTATTGTAATGGTTACCTTTCTTAATGGTTATGATAACTTGATGTTTAACTACTATAATATTAATCACGTGAATACATTTTTGTTAAGCAACCAATTAGTTTATTATTTTTGTCTATTTTGGTATTTACGGTAAATGTTTTACCATATATTTCGAAAGTTACATTTATTGACTATCTTGATAACATGAGAATATCGCAGACTCCGAGGATACTCAAATACCACCTATCCTTTCAAAGGATGTGTTGAAAAGTAAATGGGATGACGAAGATGTTGATGAAGATGATGTAAAGGATTCGTGGGAAGACGAGGACAAGCCTGCCCCGGTAATAATTTAGTGACGTGTGGTAGAATAAAAGTTTTGTTTGACTTAAAATTATTTTTCTGATACTTGGTATGTTAGTGGTACTTGTAAGATTAAGTAGACTCTCCGATACTTTTAGATGAACGTCTGTCACATTAATATTTTTGTTACTCTTTGTTGATTGTTGAAGTAGTGGTTGGAGCTGACATTGCATACTTACATCAAGATGTTTGATATGTTAGATTTGGCTTCAGCACAATGAGGTTGCCAGTGCCAGAGAGTGAGAAAGTTTCCCTCTTGAAATTATGGATAATTTAATACATGGGTTTCAGAAAGGATATATTAGTTTGTTTTAGTTCGTCTCTCCTTTAGAGATCCAAACTTTCATTTCTTTTGCTACGCTCAAAAAGTGATGATAAACGCTTCTGGTCTGTTTCATTTCTCATTTTGTGTACTATTTATAGAATCATGTAGCTTTTCTAAGTTTTTTCCATTGATATATTTTTAATACCAAAGTGGCTTTAAATTGGTATGGTTGTGAAAGACCACAAGAAAATTTTGCTCTTAAACTGTAGGAGAGACAAATTTCACATCATTAGGCAGTGTGCATTGTGCAACTTTGTTGCAGTGTGTAATGATTGTGTAAACCAGTTTTTATTCTGAAGTTTTTGTTACTTGTTATATTTTCAGTTTCTTTTAGCTGGACTGCTGATATTATGTTAGTTTATTACGTACTAAAGATTATTTTTAACTTGATAATGTTAGGCTCCAGTAACAATCTCTGCGGATGTCCCTAAGAAAATAGCGGGATCAAAATCTTCTAACAATAAAGGAAAAGCTGTTGAAGTGAAAACTGAAGCACCTCTAGATCCGATTGCCGAGAAACTTCGCCAACAAAGGCATGAATTGATTTATTTGGGTTTTCTTGTCATAGATTGTAACTCCTCATTTTTCTGTCATGTTTTTCTTTGGAGATTGTCTGTTAAAAGTGAAATCTCAAACTTATTATGTGCATTGTTAACACATGGGGAGTAGATACTTGAAATAATCACGCATTGTTATGTTGGATTTTGATAGGTCCCAATTCATGTTGGCAGAAGGTAGAAATTGAATTAATTTATAAGAGAGAAGATTTATGAGTTTTTTACAGAAATGGGAGATTAGTGGGAGTTTGGCTAAAGGGGGGAGTGAAATATTGTCTATATATAAGAATTGTTAGTTATTAGTGAGACAAAAAAATTTGGGTAAAAGTCTTTTGGGAGTGGCGAGTTACCATGAAGGTGGCTCGGTAGTTTGTAATCTTTCTGGTTCCTTTACGCAACAATCTATCTTTCTTCTATTTTGTATTTGAGGTTCTATGTGATTTCTTTTCTTCCTTAAAAGGATTCTTACATATAAGTCATGTCATTCCTCATAGGCTAGTAGAAGAAGCAGATTACAAGTCCACTACAGAGTTGTTTGGCAAAAGGGGTGATGAGAAGACTCTCGATAACTTCATTCCCAAATCTGAAAGTGACTTTTTGGAGTATGCAGAGTTAATTTCACATAAGCTCAGATCTCATGAGGTGTGTTAGATTGCTTCATTTCAATATGATGGGTGAAGGTTAAGTTTTTTTTAATAGCTATGTTGCAAACTTGTTGCAGAAAAGTTTCCATTATATCAGTTTGCTCAAGGATGTAATGAGAATATCAATGATAACTTTAAAAGCATCAGATGCAAAAGATGTTGCATCTTCCATATCTGCAATTGCAAATGAAAAGCTGAAGGTAGAGAAGGAAGCAAATGCTGGCAAAAAGAAGACAGGTATGTAACTATGTACAATATTTACGTTTTTTACACAAATTATCTTTATTTTTTCGTCCTTAGAATTGAACTTCAGTCACGAAGAGGAAAAATAATGTTCAAATTTTCTGAAAGAAAGCGGAAAAATGGATGACCTGGAAAGCTAAATGATATTTCAATGCTGCATTCAGTTCACACACGCGCACGCGCACGCAAAATTGTTTTTCCATTTTTGGGTTTTGTCAAATTTTATTTTAGTTCAGCAAGTTATGATGTTATATATATTTATATTTGTTCTAGAAGAGATTATATTGGGAAATATATTAGGCATGGATCACCTTAGTTTTGAATTAAAAAAATTTTGTTCTACTCCCAATATTACTTTGTTTTCATGACCCCTACCTTCGTCGTGAATTGTACCATAGCAGAAGAACGTCTTAATTGTTTTATTTAATATCTCAATTAATGAATTGAATAAACAATTTTTTTAAAGTGCGTATCAAATAATTGCATGCCCCGCTTCCAATTTCCTGGCTTCATTATATGTGTTTTTGGTTGAAATTTGATGAAATTGCATGCCCCGCTTCCAATTTCCTGGCTTCATTATATGTGTTTTTGGTTGAAATTTGATGAAATGATGGATCAGTTAAGGCTAGGAATGATTCATACTTGTGATAATTGCAGGTGCAAAGAAGAAGCAACTGCATGTGGATAAACCAGATGATGATTTAGTTGTTAATTCCTATGACGATGTTGATGACTATGATTTTATGTAGTATTCTTAAAAACTTATTTGATTTTGACTCCAATTCAAAGTTGATGGTGAATTTTGGGTAATCTTTTTGGCTTCCCGTCTGGAAAGTTAGGTGTGATTGTGTTGTACTGTTGAATAATGCAAAGTGATGATGATGAGTTTGTCACAAGGGTCCATTATTTTCTCTCATTTGTTCTTTGACGGTGGATGTATTAATAATAAATATTACTACTAAAATTAAAAGTTTGATGGTCAGACAAGAATGCAAAATTATAGTACACATTATTGAGCTACTTACTTACACTCTTCAAATTGATTTCTGTCAAGTGGTTAGTTGATTCTTCCAGCTCAACTCGTATGATAGAATTTATATAAACTTGTTACATACTTGTATGACTCATCGCGGGATGTGGTATGACACGTTATATATAATAAATATAATATTATTTTTATTTAATTGATAAAATTTTTTTATCAAAATAAAAATAAATGTCACGAGAAGATATTATTTTTAACATTAAATTTTAGAGATTACAATCCAAAATAAATTTAGACTGTAAAAGAAAAACGAAGTTGCAGTTTGCTTATAATAAAAAGATGGATAAATATGAATATAAGTTTTATTTAACATTAAACTTGATATCTGTTTTTTTAATGGTAGTTTGATTTAAAATAAAAGAAAGTTGATTGTACAACTTCTCTTGAGCGGAGAAGATTTAAAATTCAAAATCTTTCAATTATTTGCGAACATGAATGTTTCAAGTAAGAAAAGGGTTTGTTTAGTTGGAATCCTTACTGTATTTCATTAGAAAATATAAAGATTTACATATTTAACTTAATACAATTAGATTTATGCACCATAAAGAAGCATAATTTTAAATTATTAACAAATTTTTGAAGCACACAGACAACAAAAACGACGACAAAATTAAAAAGGTTTGACAAAAAAATTCTTCCGACTCATTGATCACACAAAATGTTATTGTTTATGTAGGATCGAAACTAAGCTAAGAATGGATGAATTAGGTTAGCTAAATTTTTTCGTGTGATTAAGAAATTCTATTATGTAACAATCTCTTTATACGTTTTATCTATCTTAATTGTATGAACTAAAATAAATATGCAAAGATGAAAATATAGTAAGGAGAGAAAAATAAGATAGTGTAAATAAATTTGTTAATGCAATTCATCCAAACTGCTTCCGTCAACGCTTCAAGGCTCCTCCTTGAATTCCTTTACCAAAATTCTTTTGCTTACAAGTGATTGCACGTTTGAGTGTCAATCAAATCTTTCAACTATTGTAAGGTGTCACTCTTTTTCTTGATTGAGTTTACGGATGTCAATCAAACATTTTTCTATTTTTTAAAGACGTCACCCTTTACAAGTTTTTCGATATACAAAGAAGAAATTGAATAATGGAATACAATATCACACTCTCAAGATTGGTAATCTCAAGATGAGGCTTAAGAGAAGGGTGATTGAGCTGAATACTTTTTGTTCTTAAGTGGACAAATCGGCAGCACTTTGATATGGTTCTAAAACTCCATTTCTTGCACAAAGTTGCACTCCTCTATTTATAGGTGTCTTCAAAAAATAGTGCATCGGTCGACACTTCATTTTGGCGGGTCAGCAGTTGTAAACCGTTGTGTGTAAATTTGAATGTCATTCAACAATTCAGTCGACACTTTGATAGATCGCATAGTCGACACTTCCTTATAGCAGACGACACTTTTAGCTTTATGTGAATTTAGCGGTTGACCTTTTATGTTGTCGTCAACACCTTGATCTCTCTGTAATATTTGCAAGATGACCTAGAGGTCGACACTTGCTTCTAGTAGTCAACACTTTAAACTCACTATAACTTTTACAGAATGACCTAACGGTCGATACTTCGAATAGTTTTTTGCACTTTTTCACATGTAAGTTCTATATGCTTTATTGTTAATTGAGGGAACTTAATCCAACATTTTAATACAACCAAATACTCCTTATTGAGGTTATTCCTAATAAGAGTAAATATAATATTATTGAAATCAATATTATGCACATTATTTATCATATCCATATCTAACACATATTGATGTCTAACACATATCCAAGTGCTCGTAATTATAATCATAATCATCATAATAACTTAGAATAATTTATAGCTCATAATCTCCTTCATTATCAAAACAATTATGCTTAAACCTCGTTAAGCCAACAATATCTCCCTTTTTTATGATGACAATACTTATTCTAAGTTATGCATTTATCTCTACTAGCTCCTCTATAATAGTGTTAGGATTTCAAAACTCAAAATTTAAATTCAAAATCCCCAATTCAAATCCAAAATCAAACATAATTTGAAATTTAGCCATAAATCTCTCAATAACCAAAGGAAATCCGAATCAACCCTTTGTAACAATCAGAACTCTCTGAATATTCGATTGAGAATCAGATTCCTAATAGCTGTAATTCCTAGAGCCTTTGAAAATTTGATTAGGAATCGGATTTGTAGAAAAAATCCGCATAAAGGCAGATGTTAAGTAGAATATCCGAATGGACTTTGGATTTTGGGGAGAAGATTGTTGGAAGCTCTCCTATAAATGGAAAGGCTCAATGAAGGTGAAGAGCATACTGAGCTCTTACTCGACAACACTCAAGAAGCTCTCTCTCTCTCCCTCCCCAGTTCTTTTAGAGAAGAAGTCTTACCTCTGATCGTCGGTCTCTGACCACCATCCAGACACAGCCAAAGCTCTAAGGAGGCAGTAGCTCCACTCGAGCGGCCGAGCTCTGAATAAATTCTTCTCGGTCGAAGTCGTCTCCACCACTGAGAACAGTCGAAGTCACCGCCGTCACCGAGAACAACTCTTGGGTGTTCTAGTCTAAAGAAATCGCGAAGAGGAAGAAAAAGAAGAAAGGGTTGGGTTTTTTGTTTAAGTCCAGACCTGGTTCATTAATCGCCAGAACCGGTTCAGCAACTCGAACTGGTCCAGTCGAATAAAAATCAATCCAACCGAACCAAATTCGGTCCAACTGAACCAAACTCGACCCCAAATTCGATTAGAATCGCCAGACCAAACCAGATTTCTCTTGGACAGTCAAAATTTGATCGAAAGTTATCTGAAACAATTTGAAATCCGACCGAGCTGATCTAAGAATAAATCAGTAAAGAATTTTTGCCTAAATTCTTTTAAAATGAATTTATTAAACTAGAAAATTAATATCGAATATTTTCTTTATGCAGGAAGATTCCGAAAGTCATCCTAATTATGGGTGTACAAAATTAACCTCGACCAAAGAACTAGACCAGAACCGAAGTATTTGGTCCGATTCTGATCGGTTTTGCATCTTAAATAAAAGAATTTTGATTTTTTTTTGCAAAAATCAAAGTTCACAGTTTGATTTTCAAGTTTAATGATACAAAACTGCTAAACCCGAACTGTACCATTAAAACCCTATTTAGTATTCTGCTAAGGATTTCGCAGTCGCGGCAGCCACTCTCTCTTCTCAGTTCTCTCTCGACTAGTAATTAAGGAGCGTGAGGAGTCAAAACGGATTAAACTACAAAAGATTATTGAAGAGGCAGAGCAAAAGAGGCTTGCATCTGAGTATGGGTAAAGGAAAAACCAAAGAATACTTGGGAAATTGAGGAGCGAGAACCCGAAGAAGCTAAGGCTTTACTCCAGGAAGCTGAAAAGCGTGTTGGTAAGAAGGGAAAGAAGCCAATTTTAGAAGGGGTGAGCTGAATTTTGGTCTCCTTGAGAATATTTATACATTATCCGTACTTAATTGAATGGAAGAGGCGACTATAGGGTTTGGCTTGTTGAGTTTGTACTACTTGATGTCATGCAGGAAAAGGTGACAAAGCAAACTTTAATGGAACTAGCACTGAGCGAGAAGCTCAGGGAAAGGCAGGAAATGGAGAAGAATTGGCAAAAACAATGGATTATTTAGAGAGAGCAAAAAGAGAAAAAGCAAGCACCTTTGATTGACACTGCATTTCAGCAACGTATAGTGGAGGAGAGAGAGCTCCACGAACGGGAGCAGCAGGTTTGAACTAATGCTATATACAGAGTCATTAATTTGACAGTGCCTATTTAAGTAATTCCATTCATAATCTGTTTTAAAGATTCCTTGGGATGAATCCATTAGATTCAGTTGTTGATGCGATGAATTAGTCTCTTTTCTAATTGTGAGGGTTTAGGGACTATACGTTTTCACTTCTGCAATTTTTTTATTTAGCGCTGGCCGCTACATATTTGGTTCGACTAATGTAATGAAACAGATTTTTGAAAGGAGCATTAATTGATTTTTGGCTTTCATAAAAAATTTACTTGTAAAATTGTTTAACATATATTTTGACGTTGCAATTATATTTACATTTCTTCTGCTCTCCTTGTCAAATTGTTGAGGTTTAATTTACTATCTGTTTGCTTGAGTTAAATTTAAAATGTTTGAAATTTGCCCCCACCAATTTTTGTGGTGTAATTGATTTTGTTGTTTGCAGCTTGAGGTTGAATTGAGCAAACAACGACATGAGGGTGATGATGGGGATCAGGTGCCAACATGACACTCAATTCACATTTGCGAAAGTTAATCACAGAGAAAAAAAAAAAAGAACAAAACAAAATTTAAATGTGTGCTGGAAGAGGACTCTAAAAAGGGGAGAACATAATGTAAACACAGAAGAAAATATAGAAATGAAGGGAAAGTAGGTGCTGTGCATTACTAGGTATAATTACCTAAGAATGCCTCAGAAGAATGCCGGTGGCTGGAAGGGGATTCCTTGTCAGCTGTTTGGTCGCTAAACAGGGCCAACGGTAAAAGCAGCTTCTTAGGTGAAGCTTGTTCCAGCGAGGGATAAAGACCCTTTTGACTGTAGCTTTACCTTCAGAAAAGGTTGACAATGAATGGAGGAGAGGGTGGTGATGACCCATTGCTGCCCCAGAAGCAAACATGCTTTGGGTGAGAAATTCGTCCTTGCTAGGGACGAATTCACAGCAAAGGGAGCTGGATTTCTTCCAGCTTCTTCTCACTGCTGACTCAAAAATGAGCGACGAGAGGAAGCAGACTAAGAGCTACTCCGAGCATCCACAACTCGGGAAGCAATCCCGTTACCCTTCAGGAGTAGAGTTCCGACCAAACACTGAGAGTTCCCTCAGGAATCTCACAAATGAAGAAAACTTCACTCTTATATTTCCAAATATTTAACAAGCAAAAACTATATAATGTAGGAAAGCTTAAATAGCATCGGAGCTTTCTGAAAATGGAAAGCTGAAGATGACCGTCAGAGAAGGTCGTTGAAGTTCAACTCAAAATTATAGTCGTGGTGTTCTGACGGTTGCCACGTTAGTGTTCTGGTGTGCGTGCGTGTGTTGTCGCTCTTGTGGGCGCATGGCGAAGCTTGTGCGCGTTGGGCCATGCGCAGGCTGGTGCTGCTGGTGTGCGTGCTGGCGCTGTCTGATTGTTGTGCACGCCAGGGCTCCAGTTTGTCTTTTCAGTTTCGCGTGGTGCCTATACTTCCTTGTGCAAGCTGCCTTGGTGATCCTTGCACTGCTGCCATCCCGTGCACGCTTTGCCTTATCTTGTGCTCGCGATGTGCGGCCTGGTTATTGATGCAACTATGTTAAGGAAAATGCCTCGAAGAGGTACCAATTTGATCTTCAATGCCCTCTTTTTGCTGCAAGCCTTGGATCCATCTTACCTTTCCTAAGAATTATTACAAATATCCAAACTAAAGAAAATGATAGCTAAAGTTTGCCAATTACAAAGTTAAATGAAATTAAAATTTCCTAATTAAATTAAATACAAAGTTTGGTTACAATATTTGAAAAAGAAAAACAAATTTCTTCTTCTTCTTGATTTCATTCCAAGCCTTGAGAAGTTATTTATCTACAAGATTTCACAAGTCCATTCGAAAATATAAGAGATAAAATACTTATCTTGGCTTGTGATTGACGGGTTATGACCGTAGGGACATCATGTAGGGCCTTTAGAGCCCGGCGCATATCAAGTGACCTCAAAGAGAAGAATCGATTGATTCGGATGGTGGACAATAAGGTCTATTTGTACTGTTCAAGTTTGTCCCTGTTTATTCTGACCTTAGTTGAAGAATTTTGTTCCATATTTTTATGCACTTGTAGGAGAATATAAGAAATGATAATGATCATATTTATTATTATTGCATAACATTTTGGTTGATTTTACTCTTTTATTTTTGTTAGACTCGTGGCCTCAATGTTTCTTTCTTTTGGAACATATGAGCCAATAATACTTGTAGAATAAAAATGGGCATAAGGGAATGAATGTTGATGTTTCAATGGAGTATATCTTAGTTTTGAAAATAATCGATTCTAACATACTTTAAATTATAGGGAAATGACTTATTTAATTGATAAATTATATAATTTTAAGATGAATTGGAGTAATGGCACTTTGGCCATTCATCATCACATGTTATTGTTTGTGGAATTTTAAGATTAAGATTTCTCAAGTGAGTCGCATTGATCAATGAATGAATCATGAGGTATATGTGTTTTTCCACATTGAAATTATCTTTATCAAGTGACGAACCAGCAAATTCACTTAATAGAAAATATTCTAGAAGAAAGTTATGAGTAGCAGGAAAGAATTAATAATGGGAAATCTAGAATCGGACCAGAATCAAGACCAGAATTGAAATTTTGGTCCGGTCCAAAAAAAAATTTTAATAGTACCAATTCTAAAAGTTGAAAACTGAATTTTATTGGTTCAATTATAATCTTTCTTAAGACCAGATCGCACAAGAAAACTCCTAATTCTAATCAATCCAATTCGATTATATCTGACCTAAGAGCACACGTAAAGAATTTTACCTAAATTCTTCTAAAATATGATTTAATTAAGTGAGATTTTAATATTAATATTTTATTTAGTTAGAAAATTATTTGGAATACCATAAAAATCTCAATAGCCTTACACTCTCGGAATCTAAGTAAGTGAAAATATCATGTTTTCAAAGTTTTGGCCACGACCATACATCACAAATCTATGTTATTTTTTTATAATTATTTTATTATATGTTTTTTATATTTGAGCACGCATGGTTGGACATTGACATAGAATTATATAAAAATAAAATTGGTAGGATATTTTGTATGTGTAAGAATATAATAGAATTGACGAACAATATATGATAGCAAGACCTGAACGACAATGAAATGGATACGCCTGAACGACAATGAGATGACTACGTCTGAACGAAATGAGATGATTCTGCCTGAAAAACAATGAGATGACTATAGCTGAACAAACGTAAGATGACAAAGCTTGAATAACAATGAGATGACTATAGCTAAACAAAAGTAAGATGACGAAGCTTGAACAACAATGAGATGACTAAGTCTGAACGAAGATTGTAAAATGAGTTTTCAATCAGTATGTAACTGTTAAGACATGATTCAGTAAATGTTAATATCAATTTTGCATCTGCACATGTTTTCACTTACTGAAATTTTCTCATAGTTTATAATTTTGTAATGTAGGTGAGTTTTTATATGAGGAAGAAATGATGTTGATCAGAATCTCCCAAAGGCAAATGAGCATACAGAAGAAGAATAAAATATTTTTGGGTAAGAGAAAAGAGTTTAAATTAATATATTTCAGGTTTCAAGAGTATTTCATGTTTTACTTTAGTTAAAAACTTGAATAAATTATGTTGAATTTTATCGCTAAATAAAAGTTTATAAATTATTTTAATTCTGCATTTATTTCAATGTTGATCAAAATATTTTATGTTTTAAATTCTGCTTAAAGTTTTCACGCATTTAATGTTTCAGCTATTATTTAAATATATTTTTTCTATATTATGAAATTATTATTTTAACGCTTGAATTTAAACCTAATTAGATAAATCAATTTGAAAATTTTTTAGAATTTACAAATTAGAGTTTCAAATTGAGAATTTTAGAATTTGGGGCATTACAGTTTGGTATCAGAACAAACCAGGTTTATAAAACGATTATGTAAACTTATCTGTATGCTCACGTGCACCTAGAAGATTGCCGATCAACAAGTAAGAAAATTTTCTTTTATTCTTTTGCAAATGTTTTTACAAAACCTTAAATATGTTTTCGAATTTTAATATATATATATATAATAGAATTTCAAGTATCTATTTAAAGTAATTTCAAACTATTTTATGTTACATTTTTAGTACAAGGTTTTAAATTTTTTTTTTTTTTTTTTTTTTTTTGGAGTTATCTCTGTGATGTAAATCTATCACTAAACCTAAAATAACTATTGCTGATTAAAAAACTTGATCCCGATCAACAACCTTCCTTAAAAAAATCATACTTTGTTGTAAATCACGATTGGATTGTTGCGTATAAAAAACAAACCAACATTGCTAGTATCTTAACTAGTTTAAGAATTCTCATGGAGTCCTCTATGAAAGCTTTAGAATATTGGCATGCAATAGTTAATATCTAAATTAGGAAAATACATTAGCCACAACTTGAATATTTTGGATACTAGAGCTTATAGAAAAATCACAAGGATAGTTTAATCTTTAAATGTGAAAATTATCAAATTCTCAAGTTAAGAATTCCTTAAGTACAAGAGATAGAGTAATATTACGGATTAATATAATATTAGGTGAGACAATGAATGATGAGAATAAATTTAAGATGCTTCGACTAGTTTATGAACAAGATGATTGTCTCTAGTAACAATTTGCCCATAAAATTTATACTATTGAAGATTCACTAAAAATATTATTTGAGTACTTAGAAGTTGTATTTGAATTGAGAAACTATCAATGTGGATAAAGTTAATCAATGAGAAGTTGATAAAACAAATGATGATAGAGTATGCCGTATGATTTAGTTCAGAAATTCAAAGATGATATATAAGTGGTTATTTGGATACATATGTTTTAAATTATTCGAAGACATAGAAATAATAGTAGAGATTATTTTGAGGCTTTGATGAATCAATAGAAAGTCAAAAAACTTATGTGTAGAGTTATATTCAAGTGACCAGATTTGATAATTACTCTAAGAAATAGATATCATTTTTAAAAATAAATCAAAAGAAATTTAACGATGTGAGAATTTGTAATCATCATGGTATAAGGAAAAGTTTGATGAAATTAGAGATGTGACCAGTGAGTAGTAAAAGTGTTGAGTATCTTGTGATAGAAAATATATTGTAATGTTTAGTGTAAGAAAATTTTGAGAAAGTATTAATCTTAGATTCTATTTGACAAATTTTTAGAATATAATTAATTAGATTGAAGTTGAAGATTTAAGACAAGAATTTTAACTTCCTAAGTATTTCGTGTTGCTCGATTGAAAAATATAGAGGTTAGACTTTATTTAACGAATTAGTATATCATGAAGAATATGGTTGATTAGAGAAAAATTTATTTCAAATTATTATTGTTAAAGAGATTTATGAAAGTTACATTTGGAGAGCAATTATTAAAACTTTTGAGGATATTGAATTAGAAAATTGAAGATTAGAATAACTTTTATTAGAGGAGACATAAAAATAGAGTTAAATTAGATTACTTTGAAAATTGAGGTTATAGTTGATTAAATTAAAGTCAAAGAATCTATGAACGATTGAGTATTAAAGTGTATAGTTTAGAATGATTTAATTTTGAGACATAGAAATTAGATAGTACTTGATAAATAATCGAGGTTACAGTTGATCAAATTAAATGCAGTGAACGTAGTTATGAGAATTATTTTCGAATATGTGGTTAAAGAAATCATTGTTTGAGCAACTATAGAGATTAAATCTTAGTTGATGAATTATTAAAATTTGAAGATATTATTTATCAAAATGAAATTAATGTCTTTAAATAAGAATTTAAATTTTGAGGATGTAGTTGATTGGAATGGACTCGCGGATATATGAAGAGATCATTATTTCTATAAGCATAAGAGCTATATTGATCGTCATGAATAATTAGATTTTGAGGATATAATTGATTGATGTTAAATTGAGATCTTAAATATGAAATTTATATTTAGGCATTTAATTTAAATAAACATTGTTCGAGGAATTCTGAAATTTAGATTTTCATTAGGGAAATTATTAAACTTTTGAGGATATTTTGATGATGTAGTTGATCAAAATGATATTGAGGTATATATGTATGATATTTATATATATTCAATTTAGAACTTTCATTACTCGAGAAAATTTAGAATTTATATTTTATTAATGAACTATCAAATTCTTGAAAATATAAATGAGTAAGAAAAAACAAAAATTCAAGGATCTTAAAGCTAAATTTACATTGAATACATAGCTTAGAAAAAAAATGCACGTTATATTTTACTGGAAAAACTATTATGATTGATGACACTAGGTATGAATTTAGAAATTGAATGTTTAGATTACTAGAAATGAAGATTCAATAGTACAATGGAGAAGTATTCATATATTAACACAAATCTAAAGAAAATTCAAAATTTAAGAAATTGGACATTAGGTCGATATTAAGGTTTGATGACAAATGAATATTTAAGAATCACACCTATTATATCAACATTAATATATTTGAGATAGAGGTTTAACTATAGAAAGGAGTTAAATTAATTTTTGACAAGATAAAGAAAGTTTAAGTATATGGATAAGAATATTTAAGAATAAACGAATACATTTATAAATTAGAGTGCACAGCAAAAGCATAGTAAGCCATAACCTACAAACTCAACGATAACATAAGGATTGAGTTTAAGTACTATTAAATCTATAAGGAAAGAGAGAAATTTAAATTCTCGATTCAAAGGAATGAGAATTAAGGAATAAGAAAGTCTCACTTGTCAGAGTGCTATGGAGGAAGCAAACTTGGAAAAGAGAAGAGGACATGAGAAAGGTCGACTCGAAGCTGTTCAAGTAATACTTTAAATTTTGAGGATGAAATTTCTTTTAAGAATGGGAGATTGTAACAATTAGGATTTCAAAACTTAAAATTCAAATTCAAAATCCTCAAATCAAATCCAAAATCAAACCGAATATGAAATTTAGTCATAAATCTCTCAATAACCAAAGAAAATCCGAGTCAACCCTCTATAACCACCAGAACTCTCTAAAAATCCAATTGCAAATCAATTTCCTGATAGCTGTAGCTCTCAAAGCCTCTGAAAATCCAATTAAGAATCGGATTTGTAGAAAAAATCTGTATACAGGCAGACGTTCAGCAAAATATCCAAATGGACTTCGAATTTTGGGGGGAAGGTTGTTGGAAGCTCTCCTATAAATGGAGATACTCGGTGAAGGTGAAGAGCACACCGAGCTCTCTCGACAGCACTCAAGAAGCTCTCTCTCTCCCTCCTGAGTTCTTTCAGAGGAGTCTTACCTTTGATCGCCGATCTCCGACCACCACTCTGCTTCCAGACACAGCCAAAGCTCCAATGAGGTAGCAACTTCACTCGAGCGGCAGAGATCTGAAGGCCTTCCTCTCGGTTGAAGTCATCGCCACCTCCGAGAACTACTCTCGAGTGTTCTGGTTTGAAGAATGCGAAGAAATCAGAAAGAGGAAGAGAAAAAAGAAAAGGTTGAGTTTTTTGTTTAAATCCAGACCCGGTTCAATAAAAGATAGCTCAACTAAACCGGACTAGCAACCCGAACTGGCGCAGTCGAACCAAATTTGGTTCTACTAAACAGGACCTGACCCCAAATTCGACCAGAATCGCCGGACCGAACCAGATTTCTCTTGGGCCATCAAAATTTGATTGAAAGTTATCGTTTCGAAATCCAACCGAGTCAATCTAAGAATAAACTGGTACGTAATTTCTTCCTAAATTCTTTTAAAATGGATTTATTAAAGTAGGAGATCAATATCGATTATTTTGTTTAAGCAGGAAGATTTTGAAACTCACCCTAATCGATCCAATTCGACCATATCCGACTTAAGCGCACACGTAGAGAATTTCTGCCTAAATTCTTCTAAAATAGAATTTAATTAAGTGAGATTTTAAACTAATATTTTATTTAAGCGAGAAATTATTTGGAATACCAGAAAAATCCCGATAACTCTACCCTATCAAAATCCAAGTAAGTGAAAATACCACACTTTCAAAGTTTTGGTCAAGGCCCGATATCACAAAATCTATATTATTTTTTTATAATTATTTTATTACATGTTTCCGATATTTAAGCACGCATGGTTAGACATTGACATAGAATTGTATAAAGATAAAATTGGTAGAACATTTTGTATGTATATGAATACGATGAAATTGACGAAAAATATGTGATAGCAAAACCTGAACGACAATGAGATGGCTAACGGTGAACGAAAATGAGATGGATACGCCTGAATGACAATGAGATGGCTACGTCTGCACAAAAATGAGATGGTTAAGCTCGAACGATAATAAAATAATCATACTTGAACAAAAATAAGATGACAAATCCTGAACGATAATGAAATGACTAAGTCTGAATGAAGGTTGGAAAATGAGTTTTAAACTAGTATGTAACTGTTAAGACAGAAAACGATAAAAGTTAATGTTAATTTTGCATCTGCATATGTTTTCGATTACTGAGATTTTTTCATAGTTTGTAATTTTGAGATGTAGGTGATGTTTTGTCTGAAAAAGAAATGACGTTGATCGAAAATCTCTCAGAAGCAAATGAGCAACAGAAGAAGAAAAAAATATTTTTGGGCAAGAGAAAAGAGTTTAAATTAGTATATTTTAGTTTTCAAGAGTATTTCATGTTTTATTTTAGCTAAAAATTTGAATAAATTATATGGAATTTTATTGCTAAATAAAAGTTGATAAATTATTTTAATTCTACATTTATTTCAATGTTGATCAAAATATTTGATATTTGATATTTTGCTTAAAGTTTTGACGCATTTAATGTTTCAGCTATTATTTAAAGAAGTTTTTTTGATATTATGAAATTAGTGTTTTAACGCTTGAATTTAAACATGATTAAATAAATCAATTTAGAAAATTTTTAGAATTTACAAATTAAAGTTTCAAATTGAGAATTTTAGAATTTGAGGCGTTACATCACCCTTAGTTTATTTTGATTGCGTATTCTTCTGTATAATTCTCTCCTCTTTGTCATTATTAAAAAATATTAATCACTATGACAAGGGTAAGATGCATCAAAGTAGAAGAAATTATAGCACAGAGAAACTAACAATTTTGTCCTCTTGAATATATACATGTAGAAGAGATTTTTCTTTGATTAAGAAAAAATTTCTCTCTCTCTTAATCCATATAGCTCTCCCCGTAAATATATGCTATATATTTGAGATATTGACTTAATATCATTAGAACATTGATAGTATTCTCCCGTTTCTTTTTTAAATATTGAGTGGAGTAACCATTGTATTCTCTTTTTTCTTTTAAACATTAAAAGGAGAATTCATGCATTAGAGTGATATACTAATTCAAGATATGCATAATTCATTACCATAGTGTAAATGTGTAATAGCCAAGAGTAAAGTGATGTATCATCATGCATCAAGGAAATAATCAAGAGAGGAATAACAATGATATCAAGGATAGACATCTCAAATCAAGAGAAATCATAAAAACAAGAAGGAAATCTCAAGTTGAAGCATAAAAAGGTACAGAGGATCTATGAAGTATAGATCAAATTTCTATTTGAACTATAATCAATCAAGAAAATTTTCAATTCAAGAAAAATATCCTTGATCATATAATTATCAACCAAAAGCATATACTCAAAAATAGGGTTAGAAGCATCACCTTTATTGTCGATACTTATACGTTTGCCTTCTTGTTTTCCTCCAAGAGAGATAGTTTCTTCCTTTAATAGAAATTGGTGAACTTTGAGCAATTTCCCATCATATGCTTTGATCATCCGCTATCAAGGTACTAAGTGTCTTTTGTGAGAAATTCTCCAACCTACAAGCAAAACTAAATAGATTTCTTTGGTACCCAAATCTTTTTTGGGTCCAATGATTGTTAGTCTTGGTTTCTTTAGGAACCTATTTCAATTTACCAAAAGATTTTCAACCATTAAATTTAATTCACATGTATAAAAGCTTTATAGCATATTTCATTACATGTATGACAAGTAGATGGTGTAATAAATAAATTTTTATAAGTCTTTTTTCTTTTGAGAGGGTTCATAACCAATGCGACTTTATCAAACATAACCCTTGTTTTCCCAAAAGCAGATCCAAATTTTTACTACCATTTGTAAAATTAAGCACAATATTTTGCAAATCAAGTTTTTTTTTTTGTAACTCACTAATTTCTTTTCCAAGCAAGGATGACTCAATTGCATGCTTCTTCGCCATATCAACATTTTTTTTCCTTAGCATTTTATATTTAGACATGTGAATATTATATTGATTATGTAATTCCTCAAATGTTTCAAGTAATTCATCTTCATCAAAATTTTCTTTTAAGTCATTTGAAGAATTACATACCTTGTTTTCTTTTATCATGAAGCACATGTTTGAAACTTCCTCATCCTCGGATGACGTGTTCTCTTTGCTATCATCCAAAATGGCTTTCATTGTTTTCTTTTTGAAGCCTTTTAGGTGCCTTTTTGGTTTGAGGACAATCGGCTTCATAATTCCTCTTTTTCTCTTGTCATTTCTTTCGTTGATGGAACTTGTTGAATTTCCTTGTGTTGAAAGCAATTTCCTCATCGTCTTCTTACTTATCGGATTTCACTTGATTACTTGACGAGGCTTTGAAGGCTATATCTTTTTTCATAGAGATCTCTTTCTCCTTTTTCTCTTCTATTCCGTTCACCCTCATTGTGGTTTCGTGAGTCATAAGGGATCCAATGAGCTATTCCATCTTCAATACTATAAGATCACCAAATTCTTGGATTGCTGTCACTTTGAGTTACCATGTTCTCAGTAAGCGCCTAAGGATTTTCCTCTCACATTCCTCATTTGAATATGTCCTACAAAGCGCTTTCAAGCTATTAAGATTATTAGTAAAACGAGTAAAGCTAATTGTTTCATCAATTTTCATGAAAAATAATTCATATTTATGTGCTAACATTGTCAATTTACTTTTTTTTAAAATTTGATTAGTGCCCTGATCTCAAGCAATTTCCATATCTCACTTGCATTATCACACTCTTGCACTCTATTGAAATCATATCTATTTAAAGTACACTATATAATGTTCATTGCCTTAACATTTAAGCAAAGTTTTCGTTTATTGATATCATCAAACTCAAAAAGCCATTTAGGAATATTTACGTCATTTTCTAGTTTAATAGGAGTATAAGGTCCATTTTCTATTAATTGCCATAAATTATAATCTAGCGATTGAATATATATTCTCATTATTGATCTCCAATAAGCATAATCATTGCCATAAAAACATGGAAGTCTAGTAATAGATTGACTTTGGACATTTAGGCCATATTTCAAAAAATATCTACAAATTTTAATCATAATTAAAGATTACAACCTGCTCTGATATCAATCTTAGGATTGAAATTTACCAAACAGGGAGGGGGGATGTTAAATTAGGTTAACCGTGTGATTAAGAAATCCTATTATGTAGCAATTTCTTTTAGGTTTTATCTCTTTTGATTGTATGAACTAAAATAAATATATAAAGATAAAACAATATAGTAAGGAGAGAGACAAATAAGAGAGTGCAAACAATTTGTTAACGTAATTCGGACAAACTGCCTACGTCCGTGCTTCAAAGCTCCTTCTTGAAAATTTCTTCACCAAAATTCTTTTGGTTACAAGTGATTGTGTTTTTGGATGCCAATCAAAAAGTTAAACTATTGTATGGTATCACCCTTGTCCTTGATTGAACTTGCGGGTGTCAATCAAAACTTTTCTGACTTTTTAAGGACGTCACGATTTATAAGTTTTTTGATATACAAAGGAAGAAATTGAATAATGGAATACAATATCACACTCTCTCAAGGTTGATAATCTCAAGTTGAGTTTTAGGACAAGTGTGATTAGGATGAAGACTTTTTGTTCTCAAGTGAAAAAATCAATAGCACTTTGATATGGTTCTAAAACTCCACTTCTTGCACAAAGTTGCACTTCTCCATTTATAGATATCTTTAGAAAAGAAGTGCACCAGTCGACACTTCAGAAAAAAAGTGAATTAGGTTAACCATGTGAATAAGAAATCCTACTATATAGCAATCTTTTTATACGTTTTATCTTTTTTGATTGTATGAACTAAAATAAATATATAAAGATAAAATAATATAGTAAGGAGAGAGAGATAAGAGAGTGCAAATAAATTTGTTAATGCAATTAGAACAAATTTCCTACGTCCACACTTTAAGGCTCCTTGAAAATTCCTTCACCAAAATTCTTTGTGTTACAAGTGATTGCGCTATCAGGTGCCAATCAAACAGTTAAACTATTGCATGGCATCACCCTTCTCCTTGATTGAACTTGCGGGTGTCAATCGAAATTTTTTTGACTTTTTAAGGACATCACGATTTACAAGTTTTTTGATATACAAAGAAGAGGTCGAATAATGGAATACAATATCATACTCTCTCAAGGTTGATAATCTCACATTGAGGTTTAGGACAAGTGTGATTAGGATGAAGATTTTTTGTTCTCAAGTGAAAAAATCGATAGCACTTTGATATAGTTCTAAAACTCCAATTTTTGCACAAGGTTGCACTTCTCTATTTATAGACATCTTTAGAAAAGAAGTGCACTGGTCGACACTACAGAAAAAAATGAATTAGGTTAACCGTGTGATTAAGAAATCCTATTATGTAGCAATCTCTTTACGTTTTATCTCTTTTGATTGTATAAACTAAAATAAATATGTAAAGATAAAATAATATAGTAAGGAGAGAGAGAGATAAGTGAGTGCAAACAAATTTGTTAATGCAATTTGGACAAACTGTCTACGTCCGCGCTTCAAGACTCTTTCTTGAAAATTTCTTCACCAAAATTCTTTTGGTTACAAGTGATTGCACTCTTGGGTGCCAATCAAACAGTTAAACTATTGTAGGGTGCCACCATTTTCCTTGATTGAATTTGCAGGTGTCAATCAAAACTTTTCTGACTTTTTAAGGACGTCACGATTTATAAGTTTTTCGATATACAAAGGAAGAGATTGAATAATGGAATACAATATCACACTCTCTTAAGGGTGATAATCTCAATTTGAGGTTTAGGACAAATGTGATTAGGATGAAGACTTTTTGTTCTCAAGTGAAAAAATCGATAGCACTTCGATATGGTTCTAAAATTCCACTTCCTGCACAAGGTTGCACTTATCTATTTATAGAAATATTCAGAAAAGAAGTGCACCGATTGACACTTCATTTTGGACGGTCGACACTTGTATATCGTTGTGTGTAAATATGAATGTCGTTCAACAACTCAGTCGACGCTATGGTAGACCACACAGTCAACACTTCCTTCTAGCAGACGGCACCTTTAGTTTTTATTGAATTAAGCAGTCGACCCTTCAGTAATATTTGCAAAATGACCTAGTAGTCAACACTTGCCTCTAGTGGTCGATATTTTAAACACTCTATAACTTTTGCAAAATGGTTTAGTGGTTGACGCCTTGAGGCTTGCAGTCGACCCTTTGAAAAGTTTTTGACACTCTTTTGCATCTAAGTCCTATATGCTTCATTATTAATTGAGAGGACTTAATCAAACATATTACTAAAACCAAATACCCCTAATTAAGCATATTCCTAATGAGAGCAAAGATAACATTATTGAAATCAATATCATGCACATTATTTCTCCTATCAATATCTAACACATATCCATCTAACATATATGCAAGTGCTCGTAATCATAATAATAATAACTTAGAATAATCTATAACTCATAATCACTTTCATTATCAAAACAATTACGCTTAAACCTCATTAAGTCAACAATTTCTTTATAATTGTTATTTTGGCTCTTTACGTTACCTCAGTGGTCACTTTGGTGACATGGTGAGGAATCAACGTGAGACAAAATTTCAATTACTAACAAACGAGGATAATCAAGTGGTATGATTCTTTGAAGTTCTAGATTGGTAAAGAACTTGTATGGCATTTTTCGATTATCAATTATTCGAAATGAAATAAAAATCTTTCGAGAATAAAAAAGCAAAATTACTATAAATAAATTAAAAAAATGGTTAAAGTATAAATAAGATTGAAATCATATTTTACTTTGAAGAAATATTATAGCAAACTTTTTTTGTGGAAAGCTACAAACACAATGTTTTGCAATGTTAGCTCCATTACCATTTAAAATAAGTACGAAACTGAAAAAGCAATAAAAGACGAAATGTGAGAGAAAAAAAGCAAAAAATGTTGAATGAAGAAGAGAAAAGGTAGGAGTTTTGATTTATTTGAGCGGCAAAGAAATGGACATTGGCCCAACAAGCTCTCCTGGCATTCAGTCAAGAAGGTGACAATGCAAAATGATCGAATAAAGTTGTGATGTGTGGAGGAATGTAGTTGCTGTTACAACCCGTGAACGAGCCAAAACACAAACCTCAAGTAGGGAGACCCGATTCCCAAGGAGAAGCTGATCATTTAGCCCAAGACTAAATATGTCATGGAATTCTTATAAATAATTACAAAACCAAAGTTCACACATAAACGAGCCGATACCCACATAGTGAAATTCCAAAAAAATAGTGCAATACAATAAACACTTAACAATATTTAACCGTGTAGAAAAGTAAAAAAAGACAATCCATGAGTTAAGTTTATAGATCTAAGTTAAACAAATAAATTTCTACCAAGAAAACAATTAAATTTCAATCAGAAATTAAAAAAGTAGTAGCCTCTCCCAAATCTCTACTATGACTAAGTGTTCTTCTCTTTACCTGGATTGAGAGAGAGTCATTGGGCGAGTGACTAACTCAGTAGAAATGGTATACTAAATGTATATTGAATTAAAAATGAATTTTTTTATCTTCATTTCAAACTATGATTTATTTCAAAATTATGCATGAATTTTACAAATATGTTAAAAAAATATCTTTCTTTCTTTTTAACTAAACAACCAGCTCCGCAAATCTTCAGTGAAGTTGTTATAAAATACGCCACATACATAAGTGGATATACACAGAAAATAAAGTTCGCTGCTTTGCACAGAAAACACTGTCAATGAAAAAAGAGTGCCACACAACAAGTCCTTTAGGACAAACCATAAAAAGGCAGTCATCCGAAGACTTAACAACGCCTCACGAGACCGAAGGAAACCGTGACGATCTGAATATCCAACACGTCACCCAAATGGTCGTCGATTGACAATCAACCATGACACCACCCGAACAATCATCACTCTGATAAGTTTTGGGATTATAAACCCAATGAGTACATTATCACCACCTTACTGCCATTTTTTGGACGTGCAAACAATACAACATTCCAGTAGAAGGTATAACATGATATCTCGTGATGCTTTGACACTGAAATTATCTAAAGAATCAAGAAGATTCATCATTTTAACAAATCACAACAAAATCATATATCATGTATGCTGAAAAGAAATATGAAAAAACCATACATATATATATAAGTAAAACCAACGTTGTGGCGAATAGACCCCATCATACTTTTATGGGTGACAACCCACAACTATAATAGTTTTCAAAAAATAATGCAATGCAATGCAATCAGAAAGCATAAAACTCTTACCTTGACGATGATTGCCCCTATTCTCCACAGGAGCAACAACCTTTAGCATTAACTTGAAATCTCCAAACTTGTCCAAACCTAAAAAAAAAATTGAAATCATGAATGTCCCACTAGAAAATAAAGGAAACACATATATTGGTCTTATACTGGGACTAAGATTCCAATTTGAAATACTTTATATGGTCACGAACTGACGAAAGTTTCCAAAATAAAAGTTGTGTGGTCCACTAGAACCTACGAGCAATCAACCAAATCCAGCATAGGTTGACTGGTTCGATCGATAGTCGGCCCTTTGTTCCTCTTGAGTCCTTCCATGTGAGGACCACCTATTAGGGGTGGAATCGGCTTGGTTCGGTTCGATTCGATTTGGATAAAATTAGAAACAAAGTCTATTCAGTTTTGGGTTAGTGAAACCAAAACTTAATCCAAGAGAACCGAAAATTGAGGTTTGGTTTTTTATCGATATTTGGTTCTCCTCAATTCGGTTTTGGTTTGGCATGGTTTTGATTCTCGATTTTTTTAGTTTTGTGTCGATTTTCGTCAGTTTTATATCGAATTTGGTCGGTTTCATTATAAACATTTTAAAAATTATATAATTTTATAAATTTGGTTTGGTTCAGTTTTTGAAAAAACGAATCGAGAACCAAATTGAATTTGGTTTGGTTTGGCTCAAAATTTCATTTTTTTCAAAATTGAAATCGAACTGAACCGAGATTTTCCATTTTAACTAAACCGATTTACACCACTAATACCTACCTTAGTGGTTGACACATGTTCTTCTCGGGTTGCTTAGTTGTTGACCTTGGTGTCGACCGATCCAGCTAGCGATCGATACCTGAAACTTTTAAGTTCAGCCTCGGTCGAAACTTCCTCTGGAGTGTCAACCTTTGAAACCCTCAATCTTTGTTGTAATACTCACCAAGCAATCGCAGGCAGATTCCAACAAAGGAGAGTCCGTTGGACTCGCCCATTTCCGTCTTTTGTCCTCTCCAAAGTTGAATAAACCTGCAAATAGCTAAATACTCTAAAAAATCCAAAGATAACTATGAGATTTGAGATTCTTTACTCAAATTCAACTCTTTTACAAAACCCTAACTTCAAACTTAAAAACAAAAAAATTAGGATGACTTACCCTTGAAGTGTCTTCACAAAGTTTGATCTCTTTCTTGTTCTCGTGTGAAGGTGAGAGCATATAAAGGTTTCTGCCCTTATTATATAAAATACTTTTTTTCTATTTAAATCAAAATAAATAAATAAATTTATATAATATATTAATATATATTTTATAAATTAACTAAAATATCTCAAATTCAAAACATTTTCCAACAATTTAACGTAGGTAATTTCCAAATTATAATTAACCACGTGTTAACTTTCTAATTTTGACCAATTTACCAAAAAATTTAATGTGATTATAAAAGACACAATGAATCAATCCATGATATTTTATCAGTCAATAAGCAAAGTCGATGCATAAAACTTTAATAAATAACAAAAATATTAATTTTTACCAACACCTTCATTCTATATATTCACTATGCAACTGCCAGGGATGATATCAATCGATAGAGTACGATATCAATCGATAGAGTACGCCATCGAACCATCCTCTTGATCATCTTCTTAAACAAGGGAGGAAGTAAATCAACCTTTTTGACTCACATTATACCGATGGGTTTCCTTTATGGTTCTGTTAATAAGAAAATACAATTAAATAGTCTTAAAATTGTAGTCAATTTTCTTTCTAGTTAAAAGATATGAAATGAATACAAAAAAGTAAATAACGTAGCCAATTGTATTTCCACCGCCCTTTGTCACACATCCACTTTTAGGAGTAGATACGTTCTTTCTACAAAAAAATAAATATAAATTTAACTTCTCAGCAACTTATAATGTATTATAACAACACTAAAATATAATTATTTTTAATTCATAATCGTTTTTAACACAAAAAAATTAGGATTCAAGGTTATTTTCTTCAACCATTTTTTATATCCTATACACTGTAATCCACAAAAATTTATGTTGATGTGGATTGAAAACTTTAGTGCGAAGTTCAAGTTCTTGAAGAAATATTAGTACATCTTCCATTTACTTGTTCTATATAAACAAACTTCCTCATGTGATGGCTCAAAAACTTAATATATTCTTTTTCTTCTTCCATAAATTCATCGGTCTTCTGATCAGAAACTCGGGCAATTCTATTTGTAAACAAAAGATCAAAATTTGTCTGGTCAATGATATCAAACTTGCCCATTGATTTCGCTTGTGAATGGCAAGAATGATTTGATTTTCTTCTTGATGAGTGATGATGTTCTGAATTTTCATTAGAGTTTGATAGAGGCAATTTCTATATTTTTTTTGAAAAATATATATAAATTTTTCCATAAATAATGTGTCTTCTTTGCGAGCATGTGAATTTGATAGAGTGATTACGATGAATTTTATCGAGTTCTATATACTCACCGTTTCTCTTTTCATCTCTATCTCTTTCTCCTGATTTCTTCTATTTGTTCTCTTTGGAAGGGGAGTTTTTTTTTTTTTTTTTTTTCTCAAGGTTGTTTTATTGTGTTTCATTGTTTGTCTCAAACATTTTAAGCTCTCCACGTTTGTTTCATAGATTTCTACCTTTCAAGTCTCATGCGAGCTGGATTATTTGTACTCTGTCGGTGGATGATTGTGTGGGCTGGATTCTTGATTTAGTTGTTTGGGTAGTCACTGCAAATGATTTCTTGGGTGAGGTTTTTTTTGTCCACAAAGTTCTCTAATTCGTGTTAGTGTTCTTTATTTTGCTGGTAATACGCGTAACAATGAGGATTTAATTTCTTGTTTTTCTTTCTTCTTTATCAGTTGGATTTGGGGACACGGGTTGTTCCATATGAGTTCTCAACATCTTGCTCTCTGCCCGTTGGTGATTTTTTTGCGCTTAAATACGTTGATTTTGTTTTTCGTTCTTCTGTTTGTTTGTGCTCCTTTATTTGTTTCTAGGGATCTTTTTTTTTTCTTACAATTGTAAATGTGTTGTAAAGGTAAACTCATACAGTTAGTGGCATCTAGGACATGTTCTTTTAGTTTTCGAGGGTGTATTTTGATATTTATCTAAATTTAAATTATAAAGTTAGGGTAAATGTTCAGAAAAAAGGGTGAAATGAGAAAATAAGCATAAAGTCTAGCAAATTAAATAAATAAAGAAATCTTAGTCTGGAAATATTCAATTTCGTACGTGGCGAAAAGTGAGAGGTCACAAATTGACCGGAGAGTCACGTGTCACAAAAAACATAATCCTATCGAGAATCCGTTTCTCCCATAATCTGACACCGTTTCTACTGGCTGAAATCTTCCTTCCAATTCCACGGATGATATTTCTCTCGAGAAAGCCATTGAAGCTCTCACCTGCTTTCTCCTTTCTCCTCTCTCTCCATATTCTTATCTGGGTTTCGAATAATTAGGTTCCTAAACATCAAATTTTGCACCCCCTTCTGTTCTCGCGATTCACAGAGTTTTGTTTATTCTACAAAAATTTTATGGTTTCTTGAAGTTTTTGATTCTGTAACTCGCGTTGAGCTTTCTTCAATGGTAACCTAAGTTGGCAAGTGCTTTCATGGCGAGGGTGACAGAACAATGAGGACCTCAGTCCTTAACCAGATACCTCACCTTTCACCCCCGAAAGATTCGCCACAGTACTCGGATTGGAGCTTCAAGTTAAAGGAGCAGGACTGTTTAAACCTGCTAAAGAAATGCAAGAACATGGAAGAATTGAAACAGATCCAAACACAAATCCTCAAGCTAGGACTGTTTTTAGATTCCTTCATCGCAAGCAATCTCATGGCTACTTGCGCGCTTTCCGATTGGGGGAGCATGGACTACGCCTGTTTGATTTTTCGACAAATGGACGAACCGACTAGCTTTGATTTCAACTCCGTGATTAGAGGACATGTGAAAGACATGAATTTCAACGACGCACTCTATCTGTATGAAGAAATGCTTGAAAGAGAGGTTGAGCCAGACAATTTCACATACCCAGGTCTTCTAAAGGCCTGCGCAAGATCCATGGCATCAGAAGAAGGAATGCAGCTTCACAATCATATAATTAAGCTTGGCCTTGAAGATGATCTGTTTGTTCAGAATAGTTTGATCAACATGTATGGAAAGTGCGGCGAAATTGAGCTATCTTGCTCTGTTTTTGAGCAAATTGGTCATAAGAGTGCTGCCTCTTGGAGTGCCATGATTGGAGCCCATGCAGGCCTAGGCTTGTGGAGGGAGTGTTTGGATTCGTTTGGGGAAATGAACAGCGAAGGAGGCTGTAGAGCAGAGGAAAGTATAATGGTTAGTGTTCTTTCTGCCTGCACACATTTGGGAGCCCTTGATTTAGGAAGGTGCGCGCATGGATTCTTGTTGAGGAACATCATTCAGCTGAATTTTATTGTAGAGACATCCTTAATCGACATGTATGTCAAATGTGGGGTGTTGGAGAAGGGGCTGTTTCTTTTCCAAAAGATGGGTAGGAAAAACCAGTTGTCTTATAGTGTTATGATCTCAGGCCTTGCTCTTCATGGCCATGGGAGAGAAGCTCTGAAGGTCTTTGAACAAATGCTCGAGGAAGACTTAGAACCGGATAGTGTCGTGTATGTGGGCATTTTGAGCGCTTGCAGTCGTGCCGGCCTAGTCAAGGAGGGTCTCCGACATTTTAATCGAATGAAATCCAAGCACGGGATTGAGCCGACGGTTCAACATTACGGTTGCATGGTGGATCTAATGGGCAGAGCCGGGAGGCTTAGAGAAGCCTTTGAGCTGATAGAGAACATGCCGATTCAACCAAACAATATCATATGGCGAAGCCTTCTTGGTGCTTGTAAAGTCCATAATGACTTAGAACTCGGCAAGATCTCGGCGAGAAACCTCTTTCTGTTGAACACGCATAATCCTGGAGATTACGTGGTTTTATCAAACATTTATGCTGGTGCGAAAAAGTGGGGTGATGCGGCTAAAGTTAGGATCGAAATGATTGACAAGGGTTTGATTCAGAGCCCAGGTTTTAGCTTGGTAGAGGTGAAAAGGAGAGTCTACAAATTCGTTTCACAAGACATGTCACATCCAAAGCATCGAGACATTTACGAGATGATTCACCAAATTGAGTGGCAGTTGAGATTCGAGGGGTATTCGCCCGACACGTCTCAGGTGATGCTCGATGGTAATGAAGACGAGAAGAGAGAAAGATTGAAAGGTCACAGCCAGAAGTTGGCAATTGCTTACGCTCTCATACGTTCATCCCAAGGCTCTCCAATAAGAATAGTAAGAAACCTCAGGATGTGTAGTGATTGCCATACTTACACTAAACTCATTTCAATGATCTATGAAAGACAAATTACTGTCCGAGATCGCAATTTCTTCCACCATTTTAAGGACGGAACTTGCTCGTGTAACAATTTTTGGTGAATTGATTGCTCAAAATTCTTGAAAAATCCTCTCATTCCCTTGAAACCATAGGACAAGATCTAGGATTGTGGCAGAATGTTTGTTTCCAAATCAAAATGAAAACTAAAATCATAATAAAGAATAACTCTTAAAACAAAAACAGTTGTATTAATTTCTGAATGTTTTTCTTCAACAATTATAATATAATTTCTAAGACTTTTTTGTACTGTTTTTCAATTATAATATAAATGAAATAGAAAATAATATAATGAAGTTTTTAAAGAAATCATAGCTTGTATTGCATAAAGTAATCACTTAGACATAGTATGTGCGACACAAAATTCTTGTTGATTAAGAAAAGGAACTAGACAGTTCTTACCAATTGTTACGCTGATGTCCTAGATTTTAAGCGAGGAAACATCCAAAGCGATTTTCTTGGTTCTAGGATCGCCATTCTCTAAAGTAGCTCCAGAAGGATCTTCCCGAACTAGTAAGGCAAGAACATTGAGCGAACTCCATGATTGAGTGACATTGGTGATGTAATCTCCTAGCACGACCGCAAAGATCGCATCATATCCTCCTGCTCCCGGAACTCCGGCCAACAAAACTCCTTCTATTTCCATGGTAGCATCTAAGAGTCGGGTTTGAGAATCTGGTTCAATCTGCAAATTCAAAAGTTTCATAATTTATTCTTAAGCTAAGTTCTCTTAAACATGGTAGATGATGGGAGAGAAAGAGAGGACTTCTGAGAAGGGGATATTAAGTAGATGAAGTAGCAGAGAATCACGCATCCAGAAATATACAAACTCGAGTTCCGATTCTTCCAATACATAACTCGTCAATACGAGGATTGAGCAGATTAGGTATGATCAAATGGAGAAGAACTTACGGGTACTCCAGCAGCTACACCCATTTCTCGCATATAATACCGGATAAGCAACATGGATTCTCTCGCTTCATTTAATGCTTTCACAATGTCCTTTTGTATTGGTTCTGTGGCTTGTTCTATCCACTGTCCACACATTTTGTCAAAAGTTTCAACATTGATATGATACATACCCCATATACCATTGATACAAACCCCATATAATCAAATACAAATAATAAACGGAATTACCAAATAGGGCAAACGTTTCGAGATAATTTTTTAAAAATAATCGATATCTCTTAATCCTACAATCTCCTTTTTAAATAAACATCCGGACAATATCAAAAGACATAATTAACCTATTATCTAAAAATCTTAAAAGACAAACAAATGATATTCATTAAACTTAACATTTTATCTTCCCTATTAAAATCCATTAGAACATCCATTCGACCGTATTCATATTTGCAAGAGAAGAAGTGGATGACTAAATTTAACTCATGTAATAAATACTGTACAACTTGCAAAATTCATTGAAATAAAATAAGGAAATACCTTGTGTGATTTAAGAATGCTGCATCTGTTAATGACATATTGATATGCGTCCCATTGTTGTTTGGCAAATTTGCTCAATAAAATAAAATGCGTTTCAAGTTTCAAATTTGCTTCTGACAACTTTCTCCATGTCTTGACGGAATTCTCAGGGTCAGATTTCTGCCACTCTTTCACAGCACCTACCATGGAAGGTGTGGAAGATCCTCCAGCCCCTGGCTCTCCCAGCAACTGTCAAACACCAAAATAATATTGAAGATAAAAGGGTTGAATTCAATCTAGAATTTAAACTATATTTGTTAATAATATTTAGACGTCCCTCTATCTCCAAGTCATCAATGTCTATTTTAAGACCAACTAAAAACCTCCATCATAACATTCCAAGAGCACAGAGTAACACAATTTTATTATAAAATATACATGTATTTATAGTGAATGATCAATTTAGGAATAATAGCAAACATAATTATGGTATTTACTTACAAATATACCCATAATTATGGAATAATAGTGACCTCAGTTTTGGCACTACACTTACAAGAGTCATTAAAGGTGGCAGAGAAAACTTAGTCCTCGTGTGATCCCAGTTTCCTTTTAAGATATCAGCAACGACGGCTTCTAGCGGCATTCCTTTCACAATCGTCTGCATGAATGTGATGAACATTTGAAATCATTACAAAAAAATTTAATGAATATAGAAACCCACGAAAAACCCTAAATCTACCCGCAAGTATTATCCACAATGCTTGACTCAAAAAATACCCTGTCAAACTAGAATGCAACAGATAAAACAATGGAACAGAACACAAGTTTCAAAATATTTTCATATCTGACTCTTTAAAGTCATAAAAGATTTTTACAACTCAAAATTGCCATAACAGCATAATCCAATTATTAGTAAAATAATCCTTTTCTTAATGTATTTAAGTGAATTACATATCATCACTTTTCCTTAAATTCATTGCAGAAGGGCTAATGAGTTTCTACATTATTTTAAATTTATAGACTCTAAGCTAATAGTTATGGGGCAAAAAGACTCGCCTTATTTTTTTCATACCTGTTAAAATCTTGTTTCCGCCATAATCATATGTTTAGGAGAGACAATGAAGCTAAGGAGAGAGAAAAAATAAACAAGATTTTAACAAGTCTGAAACAAACAAGGAGAGGATCATCTCCTACAATTATGAGTACGGGCTTGTTTCCATTTCAGCTTCCGCTGTATTCCATCAACATTCATTATGAACAGCTGAAAATAATTAGAGAGAGAAAAAGATATTGACCTGAGCAGGAGAGAGAACTTCCGGAGAAAACCGGACATAGCGCTGACTGCCATAAACAGCTGCACTGACATCAAAGCCACTGCCAACTTTCCCTTGAGCAAAACAATGAGCACTTTGAGCTATCACGTGAATCAAATCAAGATCAACAGTCTCCCTTTCTTTTATTTGATCAACCGATGAGGAAAGATTAATAACTCCAAGGTAGTGAAGTAAAGCAGAAACTACAGCAGTTGTCATAGCGGCAGATGAACCCAATCCAGTTTTAGCCACTTCAGGCTTGCAATTTTCTCTATTTGATTCCGCAGCATTGAAAGAAATTGATGCAAAAGGTGGAAGAGCAGCCAATGCCTCTGGTGTCAAAGGCAGCCTCTGTGCTTCGATCTATGAAATAGTCACAAGTCATCAGTACTCAGAAGAAGAGTGCATTAAATTTTTAACAGAAGGCCCCAAAGTTGTACTCAAGTTCACACTAGGTAAGATAGAGCTTGCAAATTGAAAAGCCTGACCATTGAGATAATATTTGTGGTATACTATAAGTTTTTCGGTTTACAAAGTTAATTTTAGGAATAATTCTTAGTAGTATTTAACAGGAAGAATCCCACATATAGAAAATGAAAACAAATAAGTTGAAATTCTTGTAAATACATATGATATTTAAAGATATGGTGAGACAAAGATTGAAAACAAAGCAAATACTGGAAAGAGAAATAACAAGATAAGATTAAAAAAGAAAGACATACCTGATTTCTATACGAATAAAACTCATTGCAACCTAAAATAGTAATATCTAGACCTGCAAGTCTAATCCAGATGAAATGTCACGCCTCGGGAGTCATAGCAACAAATGATACTAATGTAAAGTAATAGAAATTACCTTGCATGAGTAATATATGTAATGAGTCTTTCTTGTCCTTGTCAAATATAGCATAAGCAGCGGCCACAGAATATTGCACTGCTTGTTCGACAAATGGATTCCTAGATTCACTGAAAATAATGGTAGTCGAAACAAGTGACAATCAATGTTTCATTTACTTGACTATTTTCATTAGAATCAGAAACCAATTCTAGACCAGAGGACTATCAAAAATCAAACTTCCTTGAATGATTTTTATTTATTTATAAAATAAAGTGCACATCAACCCTTAAATTTAGAAGTCAAAAGCCAGTAATTCCTCATACTTTTTTTTAGACAAATAACCCACTGAACTGAGGTCATTAACAACTAAATCCCAGTCATTATGGTTGCCGTTGAATAAATCACATTTTTCTCATGTAATATTTTCTGCTGGGAAATTTTCAGAAAATAATCAGCTTTCGAAGCTCGTTATAATTGTCAAAATTATATTTGGTATTAAATTTTCCAACTTGTTTCTCTCAAAAAATCATCAATCGGTTTTCTAGAGGGAGTTGTTCCATTATATTACAAAAGCAGTAAAACAATGCACAAAAGCATGCATTTGCCGATGCAGATAGAGGGTGGAACTCAACTAATTACTTGCCTAGAAGATAAACATTCAAGAGTTAGATCTTTGAGCAATAACTTGTACATGCTTTCTCTCACGAGTTGTGGAGATGTTAACTTGATGTCGGAAAAATTCTGAAAGATACAAACAGACCCATGTAAAGATAAGAGACATTTTAGAATGAAAACATGTCAATAATTCAAGTATATAACAAGCTTCTCAATCAAGTCTAACTTTATATATCCACTCATCAGAGTTCAAACCATCCCTCTTCCTTCCGTGTTTTAATAATTCAAGTGGAGATCTGACAATCCAACTACATTTTTTCTATCCCCTCCCTCAAATCTATTATTAATAACTATTTGCTTTTGGTAACAAATCTTTTCCATAAAGGAAAATAATCAAAAAACCATAATTCAATCGAAGCACTTGATTCAACTCATTTAAAACGGAAACATAATGCAAAAATGGATTATCAAAAAATATCGAAGGTAAATCAAATAACCATGCCTCGCTATCAGGCTTGATTTCCTCATAAATGGGTTTAATGATTGCATAAAACCTAGCATTGGTACTAAGGACCAATCCTGCATTTGGTCTCTCCAAGATTAGATACCCACCAGTCATTAGAACTTTTCCTGGAGCTGAAGCAACACTGACAAAATAAAAATTTCAGAATTTAGGATTCAAATAACATTAATCGAACTTTTTTGGCGACAACATAAGTAAGTCTTAACTGAAATTTTCGTATAGCATTATTAAGCTTTACAAAGCGTTAAGCGAAAAAATAAGACGAAGCACATGAACACAAAACACCCTTACACAGCCATTGCTGCTCTCCTGCGATCAACCACTTAATTGGAAAAGGACTAGCTCCGGCAAGCTGACCCAGAAAATTGGGTTCGTTAGAAACCCACAAAGGAAGAGATCCTGAAATGAGAACGATTCACAGTTGTTGAGACTAAGGATTAAATCAGTAGAGAGAGATCAATGAACTGGAAAATTACAGAGGAAGAGATGGTAATGGCAGACAGTCGCAGGCATCCAAAGTCTCCAAAATGTAGAAATCAAAACTCACAAGTGCCTTCTGATAAACCTCAAACAATTTTCCTCGGCTTTGACTTTTTCCGGCCTGTTTGGGTAAATGTTTGAAAAAACAACTCTAAAAAACTCTTTTTGAGACATTCTACGTTCAAACTACGACCAAATATTGATAAACAAAGGCTGTAAAGATGCCTAAAATGTTTGTCAAAGTAATATTAATCATAGACTTTTCACATTTATTCCGTGGATAAATTATGATCCTACTAATATAACTTCATATGCTTTCACAATCTTACGCAAAAACACCCTTTAAGAGAAACTCTTTTCACCAACCAAACAGATTTGCGGTTGTGGCAACTACTCTAGCATATCCACTAAATGTCACAGTTCAAAAGCCAACAGAGGAGAGAGAATAAGATGTGTTTGTGAACAACTGTTTTTTCTCGTATTTAATGAATACCAGATTTAATAGATGGATATTGATCATAGTCAGTTTGAAATTTATTAATAAATTTTAAACATATCAAATTCCTTCAAAATACAAATAAACATTATCCCAAACAATATTATTTCAATAAAGAATCTGAAAATATTAATTCAAACGTGTTTTGGATATCATATCAATAGTTGGACCACGAAAGGCTGTCTATAACATATTGGGTTTTAGTCATGTTAAGGCCATTTCCTAACATCTCCCACATAGCGTACATGGTCTAATCATGTATTAATACTGGGAACTGGGTGGGAGGACAAAGGTTGGAAATGCCGTTGTTCGATGGATGGAATCTAGATTGGAATTTATTGTTAAACAAGAGGCAATTGCTGTTGAATTTATGCAATCTTTTGAAATTTTGGCAGCCAAGCAAGGGTTAACTCAAGTGATGGATGTAGCTGCTTGAAAGATCATAATATAATATTAGGAAGAAAAGTAGACATCGTGGGTACCAAAATCAATGCAATGTATTCTTTTTCTTTGCGTGAAAATGACGTAATAGAAAATCAATTTCAAACCATAAACATATGTTTAGCTACCCACGATTACAAGCAAGGAAAAAAATAGGATTGTGTTCTAGTTGAATAAACCACATTCTATGGGTCACCAATGCAAGGAGTTAAGAGTGATGATGGTTTATGACGAAGAACAAAACAAAAATGAAGATTTGATCCGTGCCGGACAAAACTAGATTGAAATCTCAATTTTAACCAAACCGTGCACTTCAGGCCGATTTTACCTACCCACGATTCTAGGTTCTTAAGAACGGTAAAAACCGAACTAAATTGGAGTAAAACATTTGACTCGAAAACTAATTAACCCGCCCTAAAATCTCAAAAGATTGATGCATACCCGAAAACAGTCTCAAAACCCGAGGCAAACTCCGAAAACAAAAAAAGATATAAATAATTGAAAAATTTTGGAGTTTCGATTCGAGTTCAGTTCCTGAATCCACTTGTCCAGGTCTATGGAATCGTAGGTCATGGTTATGGTTTCAATTCGGGGTGAAATCTTACCGAACTGGATTGCCCCCACCCCTAGTATCAAGGGAGCTACCACTCAAACTATATGGCAGTAAACTGTAACTCTATGAAATAGATCATGATAAGTTTAGCCGTGAAAGTCTACTCGCCCTCGCAGCTCTTTAGAATTTATTAACAACAAAAAATTATGAAACTATGAAAATCAAAGATGAAATTCAATTTTTGAAATGCTCCTGTTAGTCGATTATGGGAGCTACCCACAATTTTATCTCGTACAAGTTAGTTGAAGAGTTGGTAATACCAATGTCATCTACAGCAAACTAAAGGGTGATGACGCTAGAATTGCATGTAATAAAGGATTATTCACATTTGGATTTGGGTACTAATGATGTTGTCTTAGGGATACAATGACTTGGTTATTTAGAAAATATGCAAGTCAACAGGCAGAAATGGAAGATGAGTTTAAGATAGAGAATTCTATAGTGACATCAAGTGGGGATCTTGGTGAAGAAAAATCAAGGATTTCTCAAGATAAATGACACTAGTGTTTCATATCCACAAGAAGAGTCTGAAATATGTTGTATGAAGCAAAGTTCAGATGAGACAATTAAGGATGCAGTTGTGGGCAACCAGGGACAAGATTTCCAACTTGAGGATAATGTGATTCTTCAACCTAAGAGTACTAATAGTCTTCTACTTAAGTAAACTTATGGAGGAAGAAGACTTCAAAGGCTGAGAGAAGATGGAAGAGAATACAGCCTTCAGAAGATGGAGACAAGAAAGAACTAGCTGCAGGAGCACAGCGACTGTAGCACTAGTATGTTGGAAGCAGCGCAACTAGAAAAGCTGCGCCTTTATGTCAGGGGCCAACTGTAGCATAAGAAATAACCTAAGAGATGCGGTGAATTAGATTATTAATCATTTTTTTGTGATCATCTTATAAATTTACACAAGTTCAAATTTAATGATATTTTGAGATAATAAGATTAGTTTTTTAAAGTTAAAATTTAGTGTGAATAAAATCTAATGAGTTTAGAGAAAAAAAATACAATCGAGTTGTTAACGCGATTTGGCCAATATGACCTATGTCTCTACTTCAAGGCTCATTTTTTAATATTATTTCTAATCTTAACTTCACGAGTTTAATTTGATTGATCTTCCAAACATCAATTAATATCTTACAAGATTCTTCTTCAGAGAACTATCATTTACATATTTACAAATAACAATGAAATCGAAGTATCACTTAATACAATTCTCACATACTCTCAATATGTACTATCACGATTTAATGAACTAGGAGAGGTGAGAGAGTAATTGAAGGTAGAAATTCTCAAGTTATGATTCGACAGCACTTCATTGCAATTTTCAGATTGTGTAATTTTTTGCATGAACCTTCATTCTTCAATTTATGTCTTCAAAAAACAGATGGCTCGGTCAACACTTTGTCTTGATCGATCGACACTTTGTTGACGTTGTGTGTTATTTTAAAGGCTATTCAACAACTCGATCGACACTTTGGCTTCCCGGTCAACACTTTAAATTTCTCTAGAATTTCGATATTGTTTATGTGGTCTACACTAGCACTGTCTATTCAACACTTGAAGCCCTATGAAATTACTTCATTTGGTTATGCGGTCCACACTAACATTTGTCAGTCGACACTATCATTTGTCAGTCGACACTTGAAACTCTATGAAATTACTTCATTTGGTTAAGTGGTCGACATTTGAAGTTCTCTAGGATTTCGTAAGGATGACTAGTGATTGACACTTTGAAGGCGTTTTTTGCATTCATTTAACTTTAAATTATTAAAATTTATACTAACTAAAAATTCTTGAAAACACATGTTATTATGATTAAATCATCTCTCAAAGAGTATTTTCAATGAGAAGCCATGATATATCATGTACTATCATCCAATTAAAGAGAAAAATTCAACAAAGAATCAAAATTTTTGTATATCAAGAATGAGGGTTTACAGATCTCAACCAAAACTCACAATTTTCAAGCCAAAACCGATAACCGAACCTCCTTTAAGCCAAAAATTAAAACCCAAATGAGAGGAACCGTGATTTTACCTTAGATTTAGAAAAGAGGGAAAAAATCGAATTAGGGCAAGGAGGAGTCGCTGGTCTCGTGGGGAGGGAGGGAGAGAAGTATTCTTTCTTTCTCCTATTTTTTTAAATGAATAAGCTTCTTCCGGAAATCTTCTGCATGATGATGTGACTTATTCACAACCAAGCAATTGGCTACCATTTGTTATTAAAACCCCCTAATCTATTAATTTATATTTCTAACCCTATATCATCTTACTTAAATTCCACATGTTTTAACCTAGATGGAATTTTAACTCCTTTCATTTGTTTCAACCAAATTTATTTCTAAACTTTGGGTTTACTTTCCTAATAACATTTCATTAATTGCATAAAATCAATTTAACTAAAGTACATGATGCATTACGTAATTACTAAGCCGATAAACTTTTGAGTGTTAAAATTTTGAAACCGAATCAACTCATAAGTATGGTTTTCATGCAATAATATCATCTTATATTGCATCGCATCTAACCAATTCTTCTTTTGTTGATATTTCATATCTTTCTCATAGCACTTAGGTTCATTGTCATCAGTGATTATTATATACTCGTTTACAGAATATTTTCTCGATGGTCGACGATCTCTTGTTGACTTTCTTAACTCTTGTTTTGCAACTCATTCAGGAGAAATCTCTATCTTTTTTTGGTCAACATCATTAGCTGTTTGATCACTAGATTCTCCAATATCTCCTTCGTCAAAAGTTGATTTCTCCAAACCAACTCTTACTAGATGCTTATCAGTGATCTCCATATCTTTCTTCTTATCTTCAATGGATTGATCTTCAAAGAAGATAACATCTTGGCTTCTGACAATATTTTTGTCAACCAAATCACAAAGTCTATATTTGAATACATCAATTCCTTAATTTTGTTGTTTAGTTTAGATCTCTCATCTTTGGGAATATGGACAAACGCTTTGCAACCAAACACCTTTAGATATTTATAAGAGACGTCATTTCCTGTCCATAGTCTGTTTGGCACTTCTCCACTCAGAGATGTTGATGGAGACGAGTTAATGATGTTTACTACAGTCTTCAATGTTTCTCCCCAAAATATTTTGGGAAGTTTAAATGTGATAACATGCACCTTAACTTCTCCATAATCGTCCTATTCATTATTTTTGCAACACCATATTGTTGAGGAGTCTTTGGAACTGATCTTTTGTGTCTGATCTCATACACCTTGCACTATTCATCGAATGATCTCATATATTCACCACCATTATCTATGCGAATGCATTTTAACTTCTTTCTAGTTTCTCGCTCGGTTAAAGCATGAAACTATTTTAAAACGTTAAATACATCATCTTTTGATTTGAGTGCATAAGTCCAAACTTTTATTGAGATGTCATCAATTAATATTACCACATATTAGGCACCACTTAATATTTTTGTTGACAGAGGACCACAAACATCTAAGTAGATGATTTTTAACACTTCTGGTTTCCTCGATACAAAATGCTTTTGAATCGAAACTCTGTGTTGTTTTCCAGTAAACAGTGAATACAATTTGACAAAAATTCATATTTGAGATGTGACAAAAATTCTCTCTTACCAAGCAATTGAAGACATTTTTCGTTCATCTGACTAAATCATTTGTGTCATAACTCAATGGACGAGTCATCTTGTGCAGATTTACTGATTTTTCCTTCACAGTCACTTGAGACACATGCAAAGTAGATTCTTTGATTCTTTTCGTTATGATTAGCGAACTCTTGTTGAGCTCTCATTTTCTATCAAAGAATTTGATATCTCATCTTGAATATCAAACTTTTGTGGCGCAGGTGCAATATTCAAAGTTGGTAGGGGTTTAGATTTATGTAGAAGCTTTTCACTAAGTAAAAATTGAAGTTAAGAATTAGAACGTGTCAACATTTAATGGTATCAGAGCAGCAGTTTATTTTCAAAGCATAATTGAGTCTCTTGATAATACAAATTTCTTGAATTGTTTAGATGGTGCTTAGTGAATTGAAATATCAATATTCACGCACGTTTTTAGGAGATTCTTGTTTTAAAAGTTCAATCGCGAAGACAAAACACCATATTTAAGGGGTCCGGTGAGTGAGACGACAACACCAAAGTTTCTCGTAGAATCTTGAGCAAAAGAGAGGTTAATAAATTTATAAATATATCATTTAGTGAAAATGGGAATATCATTTTAGAAGAGTGAGACCTTGTTCAACAAGTCACAACTTTATTTACAAACTTCTGAGCAGTGGCCCTATTATGGAAATAATTGGTCTCAATCGATGGGCCATTCTAGAAAGTTTGATGAAAACCAAAATCATGGAATTGAGGTTATCAATGTTAAAGACAAATGAAATATCATATGTATGTATATATGTATGCAAGATTCCAAGAATCTAATTCTGAGAAGTCCAGACTATAGATCAATAAATTTGATGACAAGCTTATAAAAATATCTTGCTACGGTGTTGTGTCTCGGATTAAATAAGTTATTCAAGACACAATTTGAGAGAAAAGAAAAAGCCTTGACACCAAGTAGGACATTTTAAATTTCTCCTTAATCACAAATAAAAACGAGAAATTTATAAGCCAAAGGTCAAGAAAATGATTATTTTTAAAATTGAGTTCAAAGAAGCTTGTGATCAAGTAGATAAGATGTCCTTGATTTTATTGTTAGAGTGAAAAGGTTTGGTACTCGACGGAAGAAATGAGTTTCTGGCAACTTATGCACTTCAAATTTTCTAATTTTTATTAACGGTTGCACCTTAAGAGGTAAATTTCAAGTGAGTAGAAGGGTTAGGCAAGGAAATCAATGTTCATCCTTCGAATTTCTACTTATTAGCGATGTTCAAAGAAAAATGCTAGAGAGAGCAATGTACTCAATTTAATTGAAGGATTCAATTTAAATCAAGATTGTTATACAAATCTCTCATCTTCAATTCACTCATAATACTATTTTTTTTTTCTCTATTGATGATGAAATAGTGATACAAAACTTGGTGTAAAGAATTTTAGATTAAGCCTTAAATTAAACCTTAGTAAAAGCAACATAATGAGTATTGATGAACACATAATTGATAGATTTGCAGATATTATTGAATGCATAAAAGGACGGTTACCCCAAACATATTTGGACCCCCATGCATGGCCCATGGGTGGTCGACTTGCTCAAGTTCAGAGGTCATCCAAATAAATTCTATTTGAGAACAACGAATCTTTAAAGGTATGTTGAAGATGTCAATCATGCCATATAGAGGTCGAACAGTGTGATTGACCAAACATAAAATACGGTAGTCTTGAAAACCTCCTCTGGTGGCCAACCAAAAGATAAAAGTGATAGATTGCAATTAAAAAATTTGACCAAAATACAAGCATAGAAGTGACCTAGCCTGTCAAAAAAATCATACGTGGATCATGAAAAAGGTCGGTTGATTCATATAGGTGGTCCACCGAAGCTTTAACAGTTTGGAAGTGTCTACAAAGAGAAGCAATCTCTGTTGTACAACTCACTAAAAAGAGAATCTTACAACAAAGTGCAACCTTTTTCATTTACTATTTTTCGCCAACCTTACGGCTCTTTTTCTTAAACTTGATACTGTACATCTTGAGAGAGTTAGGTCATTGTATTAAAAAAAATTTAATTAATACCTGCAAATTTTATCAAAGAGAACACTGACTCCCTAAAATAGATATAACAATTCGATTGACACTTGAAACTCAATCACTTGTAAACAAAAAAGTTGTTACAAAATAAATTTTTCAAGAAGAAACATTCGAGTACTGACCCAGGCAATTTAATCAAACTATGTTAACAAATCTTTTTGCAATGCTTTCCCCTTTCTCTTTACTTTTTATTGTTATTGCTTGCATATTAGAATTTAAAAATCTAATCAAGAGAAAAAAAATATAATTTGAAATTGTTAAGATCATCTACACTGGCAATTTTAGTAATGTTAAAACGAAAAACAATCATCACTTTTTAAAATAATCAAATACATTCAAGTCTAAGAGTAGTATTCGAGATCTCAAGTACATTTAACATATTCAATTGAATCTGCCATCTCTTACAGCTTAAACATCTCTCAACAAATTGATCTCAGCGATCTCATGATAATACAAAACCATTTAGTTTCCATAATGTACAAGAGCAGGGTTATGCTCCAAGCTGTTTAGGTTGACAAACTTTGTAAACAAAAACCACAATAAATTAGCTTCCTGGTGCAGCAAATGACTAGTTTGGCTTTTTCTTAGATTTAAATTGCTGCTCTGTAAGATACCTGTCACCAAAAAATAAAAATCATCAAACTTGAATCAGCTAAAAAGGGTAGATTTGATTTGAGACATTTTGTGAAAAGAACAGAGAAAGAAGAAACATCCAAGGATATGGGGGAGTCATCAATTTGTCTATGACTTGAATGATTCCATATTATCTTGTTTTGAATACTAATCACGCTAGTGGGTCAGAAATAGCTAAAAAAAAAATCAGATCTATTGATAAGCTTGCATAGTTATAGAACTATCCCTCCCCCAAAAAAGAAAATAGATTTAAGAGGGATACCAAGTAGTAATATCATTTACTTGTGAAATAATTGAACTTTGTATGTTTTAGTCCCCAATTTATCTAAAAGAAATCCATGAATTAGTCATGGTGTATGGAAAATAAATAGTTGCGTGTCTGGTATTTAGTGAGTAATAGAATACCAAATTATTCTATGACCCCATTGTTTGTAATTCAAATCTTAAATAAAGTTCATCAGAAATCTGTATAAATATTCAATCAACAATCAAATGAATAACGAATAATGGAAAAGAGTATAATATCAACTAGCACAGAAGATATGCAAAGATAATAACAAAAAACAATAAATGCAAGTATATTAATATACAAATATGGCAAACCTACTCACTTGCCAGTGTAGAAGCCAGCGCGATACCAAGCACTGAAAACAACATCAATATCTGTCTCGAAGCTACTATGCTGGGCTGCATTCCCCTCATTTACGCCACTATCTTTTTCTATACCTGCAATTAAAAAAAATGCAAATTTAGAAATTTCAAATACTGACTAGTTTCAGTTCATTCATTATGCTAGAAAGAATATCGCGGCGCTACTTTGCTATGTTGTACACGAAAGTTGTGGAGAAGACTGACAATTTTGGTCAACCAAGAAAACGATAGAGAGAATGGTCAAACGAGAAATTTGTTTATTGGCACAAGCCTGCATGTGAAATCACCATTTTTTAATAAGCACACTCATCATGCCAGCAACACCTGAAAATAAACAATTCTCTTTGACAAAAAGTTAACTCGGACCAAATAAAAGATTAACTGACATTGTTGGCTGGCATATGAACTCAGTGTTTTATTAAGCTCAATTGCACTTTTCAGATGGCAAAATGCCTAATGTCTATATCATTATATCGAACCTCATCTTCCTTGTAGAAGGGATAAATCATACAATATATAGCTTAATAGTGAAATTTCTGCAGTTAGAGAATTAGATAAATCATAATTCTATAAAAATGAAATGCAAATTTGATACGCATAAACCAGGATTTCGTGATTTACCTTCATTTGAATGGGTATCCCCAGTAACTTTTTCCTTCGTTGAAAATATTGCTCTTTCTGCAACTCCAATAGCTGAATTGACAATATTGTCATCATTAGCAGTCATAGACGGATCAACACAATTTTTAGCAACACCTGCTAGTCCACACAAAGAGCAAGAAGGAATTGCCGTGCAAGAACCAACCATATATGGACAAAGATATGGGCAACATGAACAGGATGCAGTTGGTAGAGAAGTGTGACAGGCTGGAATCTGATGAGCTTGAGATGTAGAACAAGGACCTGGATTCACACCACGACCATCTGTACACATGTCACTCATATCGAGGTCATTACCATTGTACTGATAAAGTTGCTCTAGAACTTTTTGCCTTTGCTCTTCAAGCTCATAATACTTTTTGAGTAACTGATTGTAATCCTCAAAACCCTGTGAGTTTGAATACTCTTTATGCGCCTCTTGTACTTCAGTGCGGTGGAAGTCAACATTTGGGTCATTCACGTAAGGCTCATGAATTCCGTAATTATTACCTTCAGCAGTTGAAAGATTAATGTTCTCTCTTTTATCTGTCCGGTTAACATTTGATCCAGCATCGCAGTGCTCACCTTTATTCCTATAATTTATTAATTAAAAAGACGGTAAGAATCTTGCATTACGACGCTAATAAGAAATTTGGAAAAAAAAAATAATAGCATGAATAAAAAGTGAGTAAAGTATAAAATAAGTTTCATCGTCATCTTCTGCTTTGGAAGACACCCTCATTAAGTTCTCCATAGTAAAATATCAGATTTGGTACCGAATTCGGGGTAGACCAAAGAAAATTTAATAAATATAACATTTCATCATGTGATCTATAGAAACACTTCATTAAATGTAATTTAGTTCGTTTAAATAATTTCTCCAACCATGAACGTCGTTAGGGCTTGCCCTGTCCTGACAAATCCCGTCACATGTCATCTTCAAGTCGCCTTTGACGGTCGTCATCAGAGCTCCAGGAACATTGTCCTCTTCAATTCGACACATTTCTCTGTCTGCGAAGGTTGTTTGCTTCTACTTTTGTTGAATTGCTTCCGTGCCCTAGCTAGTTTCTACAACGCACAAGGAGATTTCCAACATCTTCAAGCTTTTTTGAATAGCTGCCAATCTTCTCGTCAGTCACCATTCACAATCGGATTTCTGCTCCAGTTTGTGTTGAAGCCTTTTTGTTCAATAAGAATAGGCAATTTCCCAATGATTAGTGTCTTAGTTTTGTTAACGAGGAACGTGTGCAGAAAAGTGTTAATGGTAGAGAGGGTCTATGTGCAAGGTCCATGGACAATTGTTATCAGGTTATCATCATCAGGAGAAGGAAAAGGCGTGTAGCATACTCTGGAGCGCAGAAGAACTATGAGAAATTGTGGAATTGGTACAATGATGCTTGCTTGAGAATGAAGTCTTGTACAAATAGACATCAAGAATAAAAATTTTATGGAGTCAGAGAATAAAAACTTTTATGGGGACTCAATTACTAGTGCAAAGATTCACTGAGTTGAGAAGATGAGACCAAATCTCCCTAGAAATAAAAAGAAAGTTTTTGGTTTGGCAATTGAAACAGTTCACAGGTAGCTCAAGCATCCTTAAAACAATCGTTTGCTTTCAGGCTATGAGAGGATATACTATGATCATTGAGAGAATGTCCAACCCTTACTGTCACTCATTGAAATTTCAAAGATTTCAAATCATGAAGGAAGATGGTGCATCAAAATTCACAGTGGAAGGGAGGACAGTGGTTGGAAGTTATTCTCTTAATTGATGTCGCGTTGTCTGGTCGTCAAATGTGCTAATGGCACAAAGACAAGGTGAGGTAAGAACCACTATGAGGTTAAGGGGTGGAGTCAACCCATACCCTTGAGCAGAGGAAAGGGTATAGAAACGGACCATCAACAACTCTCAAGCTCATTTGATGCTCTACTCAACAGACCTACAGGAATATTTGTCAGTGACAAATCTAACAGAACTAGAAGGAAGCTTTGGAAAATGCGGTGGTGTGCACCAATGAGGCGTATAGTAATTGGGTTGAGATTAAAAGTCGGGTGAAACAACTCCTACACTCTGACATGCCCTTTATTCCATTCCACTTAGATATGGCGTCATTTTCTGCATAAATGGAAAAGAGGGGTTAAGTTGTAGAGGCATTCTTCTTCAAAGGCTTCCCTCTATAACTTTCATAGTTTGGAAAGAAGTCTTTTTGAGGCCTATAAGGGAGTTTGGAAGGAACAAGTCCTACTTGAGGCTTATAAGGAATAACTGAACCAACCAACTATCAGAAATTAGAATGATCAAATTTGAGAGAAGGTCGACCAAATTTATCCTCAAATGACATAGATGGAAATCTATTATACATAAATTGAGATTATCAATGGACTTGGGAACTTCTTTCTCCTAAAGTTCAAAATCTGTGTATTTGATTGTCTTTTTTCGAAAATTCAACATTTTTTATGAAGATTGTCAATTGGAACGTGCAAGACATGAGCTCTAGTCATAAACAGCATGTCATCAAAAAAGTCATTTCTAAAGAGAATCTAGACATTGCTTATTTTACAAAAGACAAAATTGGAGACTAAAGTAGTACATTGGCTTTGCAAGTGTAGGAATTCGTTTCTAGAGTTGGGCAAATTTTTGCCATCACAAGATCAATCGGGAGATATTATCTTATTATGGGATGTTAGAATTATAGAAGTGGTTGAAGTGGTGATTGGTTGTTTCATGGTCTATAAAATTGACCATGGAGATAACAATACTTGGTGGCTTTTTAGGGTTTATGGAACTTGGTCTCAGAGAAGTTGTCATGTTATTTGGATCGAGTAGGTTTACTTATTTGGCTTATGCTCCTCCAATTGGTGTGTGGGCAAAGATTTCAATGTGTTAAGATTTCCTTTAGGAAAAGCTACTTGAATGAACATGTTTGACAAATTTATTTATGATGCTCAACTTCAAGACATCGCCTTGGGAAACACTCCTTTTACTTGGTAGAATCTTAGAGTAAGTGGTAGGAAAATTAAGCTTATGAATAAACTTTCTTAGTGATGATGAGATTGTGATGCTCAACTTCAAGACATCACCTTGGGAAACACTCCTTTTACTTGGTAGAATCTTAGAGTGAGAATCTTAGAGTGAGTGGTAGGTAAATTAAGCTTATGAATAAACTTTCTTAGTGATGATGAGATTGTAATTGCTGAGGAGAATGCGCTCGTTTGTGAAATTACAAACTACTTTGAGTCTCTCCATTCCAATTCTATAGGGCCTCCTTTGGAGTTAATGCGTCTTGAGCAGCAATTCATCCATCCAAACAAGTCAATTCGTCTGTCTAGAAATGTTGAAGAATACGACATTAGAAGAGCAATATTTAGTTGTACTAGAGACAAAGCTCGTGGGCTTGACGACTTCACCATGACTTTTTTCAATACTCATAACAAATGTGATTAAATCTGACTTGCTCAAAGTTCTTCAAGAATTTCATAGAATTGGCGTTATCAATGCTAAAACTAACAAGTTTTATGTCTCATCTCCAAAAAAAGGAAACTCTAAAAAATTAAAAGAATATAGATCTCTTAGCTTAACAAAATTGTGATTAAGGTCTTATCTTCCCACCTAAAAGATTGCAAAGTCAGTTTCTTTGGAACAAGAGGCCTTTGGACAAAATATTTTTTATTTTTCTTCAATTGCTAAGAAGGGGTGGTCCTTAAAATTGATTATAAAAAGACTTATGATCATGTTGATTGGGGTTTTCTTGACTTTGTTCTAAGAATGAAAGATTTTGATTAAGGGGGAGGAAGGGGATATCTGGATGCTTAAGCTCATCAAATTTTTCTATCCTTCTAAATGGTAGAACAAGAGGAAAATCGAACAATTAGAGGGCTTACACAAGGAGACCCCCTTTCTCTATTTCTATTTATTCTCATTGATGATTTCCTTAGAGAAATGTTGGATAAAGCAAAAAGTATCAACTTGATAGAAAGATTCAAAATTGTTAGTGGCATAGTTCATGTTTCTCATTTGAAATTTACTGATAATACTATTTTATTTTTTGTGGTTGATGAGCTTAAAATTCAAATGGCGGATGTTGTGAAAATTTTTTAATTATTTTCTCGTTTCAACTTAAATCTTAATAAAAGTATTATTACTTGAATCAATGTTGATGACGATAGTATTGACAAATTAGCCACCATGACTAATAGCATAAAAAGCTTTTGGCCTCTTTCTTGTTTGGGTCTTGCTCTGGGTGGTAATCCCTAGTCATGAAGATTTTGGGAACCAGTTTTATAAAAAGTTTGAAAATGACTAGATAACTAGAAAAAAAGGTTGCTTCTCCAAAAGTGAAAGACTTACTTTGATTCATGTAGTGGTTTACAGTATCCTAACCTATTATCTCTCTCTCTCTTCAAACTTCTGGCTCAGAGTGCTAAAATGCTCAACAAAATGATTAGAGAATTTTTTTGAGAAAGAAATGAATGAAGGTTTAGTCCACGTCTCATTCAATGGGAGGTTGTTATCGATCCTAAATTGCAAGGGGAAATTGGGTTAGGAACAATGCTTTGTCGAATGGAGAAGGATATCCCCTAAAGAGTTTGACTCTTTGTGACATCCTGTGATTAAGATCAAATATTTCTCTTTGTCTTTCATCTTTTCATCTTAATTCTCCATATGGCACAACTTTTGGCAAGGTGTATCATCTTGCTAATTGGGTCTTATTTCGCAAGAAATTCTTGGAAACATATTTCTCTTTGTTTATCTTTTCAGGATTACATTGTTTTCAAGGTGGGGACAGAGCCTTGGCTCGTTTATGGGAAGATACGTGGATTGGAAATGCTCCCCTTCGTACTCATTTTCCAAGCATTTATCGCCTATCTTCTAATAAAAATTACTCTATTACCTCTCTTTTCAATGCAGATGATACTGAGAATTCTTGGCTTCTTTCCACGGAGAGATGAATGTCTCTTAGATAGACGAGCTTTCTAATCTTCATGCAGCTATTTTGTCTCCTAAGAGTATATTCCTAATATTAAAAGATAGTTTTATGATCCATCTGTAACTTTTTCTTCCAAATTGTTTTTCTCTCAGCTCACTTCTAATTCTTCAAAGAATTTTGCTTCTTTTTTTTTTACTTTGCTTGGAAGATAGGAGTTTCATCGAAAATCTAATTTTACGCTTGGATCCTTCTTCATGAAAAATTATATACTAGTGATCAAATTCAGAAGAGAAACCCCTTGACCCTTTGTCTGCAATAGTGTTCTTTTTGCAAGGAGAATTAAGAAACTAATCTTCTCATTATGATTTGCAAGCATTAAGAGCATTTTGAAGTAATTTTTATATATCTTTAATCAAAATATGGGGGAATATTTTGACATTCATGAGGGTTTTAACAGGGAAGAATATTCGAGAAGCATAAATTTATAGTGCCATTAGGCATTTTGGCAACCTCTTGGGTTATTTGGCTTCACTGCAATATTATTATCTTCAACGATAAAGAGCCTATTACTGATATTAAGGATAATTTTAATTTCATTATTACTAAATAGGCCTATGGCAGGAGTTTTTTTAAAATTTATTATTTCAATTTAGTTCTCTTTAATTGGAGAGAATTTAATATAAATTAAATGTTTGTTTTTTCCGTAGAAAGAATTTTCTCTTATCTTCTCTTTATATCTTTTTACCTTGAATATTATTTAGTTTCTTATCAAAAAATGAAAAATAAAAAAAATAATTACTAACCATTCAACCTTCAAGCTAAAAAATACTATATCTTCTGTATTTAAGAAGCAAAAAATATGGATAGAAAAGCAAGGGATTGGTAAGTCATGCAAACATTAGTATTTCACGAGTTTGCCTTCTTCCAATCTCCGATTGTGAATCTAATGTATCATAGTGTTTTTATAATGTGAAGTTAATTTACTATACCAATATTAATTTTACCAAAAGGAATGAAAGTATTATAATTCTCCGTATTTGAGAAAAATATTGCATTTCAAAAGGTCGATCGACCCACATTTTAATCTATGTTAAGTCACTTTATACTCCTTAAATTTATAGTCCTGTTTCCTAATCATACTTTTTTCAGATTTGACAAGTACGAAATGAAATTAGTAGAAATTGAGCCAAGAAAGATTCAGCATTAAAAAACAGGGCATTGGATAATATGCGAGTAAAATTAAATGGTGTGTAAAGACCACAATCAACCATTTGTCTTCTAAAATTTTCACCTTTCTGTCGGTATGTATTTTAAGTTGCGCAACTCTTATGCTAATCATTTCCATATGCATATAAATGTTCATATTGTGGCATGCCTCATGCATTGTTCCAAACAACAGCCATTAGGATTGATAATACTTCGAAGAGACACGGACGAAAACATTATTTCTCAGGTTTAAACCCCCAACAAAAAAGAAATAAAAAGTACAGAAATCAAATCATAAGACAAGTGAGAATTAACAGCTTTAATATCATTGAAACAATCAGAAGGACTCACCTTGTATTCTCATATCTTTCATCAAACTTTTCTGATACACTTTCCTTCTCTGGGCTACATTCATTCTCAATCAAAGTATTTTGGGATTTCATGTCATGCATCATCTACAAAATGCGTTAATCCAAATACTGCGATGTCAGAGGATCTACATAACATACATTGGTAAGAAAACGAAGGAAGCTTTCATAATGATCAACAATTAAATACTGTCACACTTCAACTAGGAAAATAATGTTAATCCAGATACTATGAAGGACGCTTTCGTGATGATCAACAATCAAAAACTGGCGTCAGCCGGGAAAAAAAAGATTGTTGCGAATTGAAAAGCAAACTTGATGCGTGATGGAATTCAACTAGCAGAATAACAACAAAACACCCAAAGAAAACCACAAGATGAGAAATCCTCTAGTGCGGCAGAAGAAACAATTCCAGTTTCAATACAGAAAAATGAACGATGAAAAAAAATCCTCCCCTCATGCCTCTGGTATATCTCCCCCACGATTCACCTCCACTCCACTAGTGACTGAATTTGCACGTCATTTGATTATTACTCTACTACCCCTTCCTTCCCCTGCAATGTCTTCTTTCTCCTCTTGCAAGTCTTCCCAAACAATTTATCCACCTCTGTAGCTAACTCATCAAAACTCCATTCCCCTCTCTTTTACAGTCGTACCCAATTCTTTTTTTTTTCATCAATTAAGTCTAATCTAACATCATTATGTAATAGATTGAAGAAAATTCATCCAAAATCAACCCACCCTATCTCAATCCAAACACATGAGAGAATATATATGGAAGATGACATATGGAATAATTATGACCTACTATCTAAATTGGAAGAAAAAATTACAAGGTTATAAAAAATGGGTTAAAAGAAAAGTGGCGATGGAATGATATCCTGAAGAAATCAACAATGATAATTACATAATTGACGAGTCATCGGCATGCTTCCCTGCCATTTTAACAAACTTCCAGCTTGGAAAATTCAAAATTAACAAAATAAAATAAAAAGATAAATCGAGACGGCATCGCAACAGTGTCATTTGGGTCCAAATTTCAAATTTCTATTAAAGTGTTGCTTCCTACTTCCCTCTAAACTCATGTGAGCGTGCTTTTCCAAAATGCACAATACATCATCCCCCTCAGCTTTTCCTTGCCCCAAGAAGGAAAGCACTTGACGGAGTGTCTTTTGATTCCCCTAATACACAATACATCCTCCCCCTCAGTTTTTCCTTGCCCTAAGGATCAAAAAAAGGAAAGGACTGGATGGCATTGAAATCTTCCATGTGGCATCTTTTGAAGTTGTTTCTGCCCATTGAAGTAATAATTCTATGGCGGCTCCCTCATTTAAACTTTAGTCTGCAAAATCACTTGAGGTGGTTGGAATCATTGAAATAGCCCATTCAGTGACTTTCATTTTGAGTAATAAGACTAGATGTAAGTTAGAGCTTGGGGTAAAAGCCAATTTGTAAGCAACCATGCCAACCCTTTACTTGACCTGGTAAGGGCCATAGAACCTAGCAGCAAGATTAGCATTACTACACTTGGCTATAGAATTTGTTGATAAGAATGTAATTTAAGGTATCCACTATCGCCCACATAGAACTATCTTTCTAAGCAAGGCTTATCTGCATGCCAATGCATTCTGGCTTCTACCTGACTGGGTTGGACTCGAGAGTATGGTTCATATGAAGCCTTTTCTGGTAGCCACATCAGTTCCAAATTAGGTTCCATTGCCAACTGCGGGGGTTTGATAACTTACAAGGCCACAAACAAGACTTGTCCCTAATTCCCAATAAACATAAGCAGTTGAAAGACTATAAGCCAATCAGTTATTGACAAGTCTACAAAATTTTAGTATGGGTGTTGTCATCTCAGATTGTAGTAATAATTGGAAACACAATTTCGAAAGAGCAAGAGACCATCATTGTAGATAGGAACTGAAGAAGAAGAAAGAGATCGTCATTAAAATTGACTTTGAGAAAGCCAGTGATCATGTTGATTGAGCTTTTCATTAAAATATCAAGCTACCAGAGGGCGCTGCTATAGAACTTAGGCAACAAAACCTACTTTCATCGTTCCTATTCTTCCTTTCTGATCATGATTTTGGCAAGATGTTGGAGAGAGTGAAGTTTCTCAATCCAATTGAAGGATTTTAAGGACATTATGTAATACACATCTCTTATCTTCAATTTGTTGATAATATTATTTTCTTTGATGATGAAGTCAAGATTACTTAATTTGATGGACGTAGTAAATCTTTGAGTTATTATCTAGTTTCAAATTAAATCTCAATAAAAATAATGTAGTGGGTATTAATATTGACGAAAACATGATAAACAGATTTTCTACAAAGACTAAATGTAGAAAAGGAATTGGCCTTTGATGTATTTAGATCTCCCACTTAGTGGGAATTAGTCATTTTGTTCTTTTATCCAATAAGTAACATAGAAATTAGGAAAAGATTACATAGACGGAAGAATGGAAGCTTTTCTAGAGGTATTCTTACTATTATATATATCTCTTGAAACTTCCTGACAAGATGGGTAGGTTGCTGGCTCATGCAGTAATAAACACCTTTCGAGAAAGAAATGAAGACAATAGCGAATTACATCTGATCCCATGCGAGTCTACTATCAACTCCAAATCTCACGGGGTCTAGGCATATGTCACTTTGAAATTAGAAATAAGGCGTTGGAGATCCCTCAAGAGAATGATACTTTATGCCATGGATTTAAGGGCAAATATGGAATGCGGTCCTTTGCTTGAGCAAAAAATTCAAATAATCTTGTATCAATTTTTAATCATTGGAAAATTATTTTTCTTTAGTTTTTGATCTTATAAAAATTGAGGTGGGGATGAGATCCTTGACCCATTTTTGGAAAAAATAGATGTTTTTTTATGCAACAAATTCTTAAATATTTTTATACTTTCACGACATAAAATTCAATTTCCACAACACAAGACAAAGACACAACAATCCTCGGAAGCTGACCTTTCGGAGAGATGTAAGAAGGATAGAGTTATGTGTGCCATCAAACCTCTATGTGGCTATCTATTTCTTTCTTTTTAAAAGAGAATGTTAACAACTCCGAAAGAAAATTTCTGAAATCTCTACTACTTTTTCCTCAAGATCCTTCCTTTCATGTCTGGCATTCAACTTTCTTTTTTACAATTTTGTATGGAATAAAAGAATTTCTCCCAAGATTTAAATGTTGGCTTGGATATTGGTTAAAAAAAGTTGTTTATGACCAATAAATCCAAAGACTAATCCCTCCATATCCTTATCTCCACATTGTTATCCCTCACACAAGGCTCATGATAAAATTATCAACCACATTATGACCTAGTGTGAATTTGTTAAATGTTTATGTTTGTACTTCCTCTCCTCTTTCAACCAAGCATTAGAAGTTGACTCTAATATCGAAAATTTCATTAGTGATGTCTTTATTGTGGAAGAAATGTATAAAACATGAATTTAATTCAAAGATACGACATCCTGGATAACTTTTCAGCTAGTTCTCTCCATCATAATTAAATTCTCTAATAGAACTGTCACTGAATAAAACTTATGAGATAGTGTTAACTCTCTTATTTTAAAGTTTATTTATATCTTTAAGTATTTTAGAAGTTATAATTTATTTTGATTCTCTTTAATTGAAAGAAAATTATTTTTCATTAATTCTTTTCTTGGAGGTTTTGTTAGAAGGAACTTTCCCGCCAATTTTCTTGAATACTCTATTTCTTAATATAAAATTTTTCTTACAAAAAAAAGGATTATACCCTTGTTTGAAAAGATGCTTTGGGACATGCTATGCAATTTGCAGATGTTCGCTAGAAATATCTTAGCACTAGTTTTCGCTGTGTAAGGATGAGACAGAGCAATAAAATGTCCATCTTTAGCAAATCTATAGATTGCCATCAAAATTGAGTTTATTCAATTATAATTAGTTAGGCCCTCAATGAAGTCAATATCTGAGCGACTCCATGAGCAATGAGCTAGTAAGCGTTGAATGAGTCCATTTGCAAGGCACTCTACACACACCACCTGCCAAATGACTTTTTTAATTTGTTTGTTCATGTAGGGCCAATAGAAGTGTTATTTGCCTCAAAATATGTCTTCATGAACCTTGTTGTTTTGTACTTGTAGAGAAGAATATATTTTATCAATTAATATGGTTATGATGTGACCCCAAACCAATATAAAGCCTTTTTTCGTGCTTGAACTGGCCATTGGTATATTCATATTCTCAAGTTGATCCACCTTGGAGGAGTACCCTCTAAATTTCCCCTTCAACGAGGAATCACCTAGATTACTGAATATTACTTCTCTTATCCATTCTAGTATGATAGTAAACATTCAAGGTCTAGCAGTCCTTTTCTTAACCGTGCATCAACAAGTAGGTTATCACTCCCCTTTGTGTGCTAGACATTATAGTTGGTGAGCCACTTTCGATACAGGGGTGCAGCGATCCCTAGCTCTAAAAGATACTTACGAGACTGATGGCCAGTCTTAGTCACATTATGGCAGCCTTTAAAGTAGTGTCTCTATTTACTAACTTCTATTACCAGGCCATCATCTCCTTGTACATTGACATGCCTTGATTCCAAAGTCCAACAACCTAGCTCAAGAAGGCTATAAGCTTCTCAACCTATATCAAAATTGACCTCCTCCTCCCGCTGCAAGCATCGGCCTATATCACAAATGACTAGCTGAATTTTGGTAATGCTAGGAATGGAATGGTGCACATTGCCTCTTTCAATAAAAATGAAGGCTTTGTCTGAATCAACGAAAACAATGGAATCTTTCTCCTGCATCTTTGTCAAAGACTAGGCTATATTTGGATATCCCTTCACAAATCGCCAGTGTTACCCCGGTTAGGCACAATAATTCTCTCAGCAATTCTAAATTGTGGCGCTTTGGCCACTATCATTCTTGAGATCTTGGTGGGGTTATACTAGAAATTATGGGCAAGGTATTGTATTGAGTTTGTTCAATGGAGCCTTTGCTCTCTTAGGCGAACAGTCTGTGTTTTCTAAGAAAATTTAGCAATTTCGTTACATGGTGACAAGAAAATCAAGGCTATAATTCAATATATAAAAAAAAAAGTACAAGTACAAATTTTCTGAGACATGCCTGGAAAACTTCATCAATGAAGCTTTGGAAGAATAGTGTGACATTTTCAACCCAAAGTGCATGATTTTAAACGGATCAACTCTTGGACAGCTCTCTTCTCTTACTCCGGTTTAGTGGTAGTCAACCTTAAAATCCACCTAAGAAAAGTACTTGGTTCCTAAAGTTCATCTATGAGTGGAATTGAATACTTATCCTCAATGGTGAGCTCATTTATCAACTTGTAGTTCACCGAAAACCTCCAACTCCCATTTTTTCGCCAAGAGTATTGGTGAGGCAAAAAGGCTATTGCTTGGCTGTATTATCCTCTCTTCTAGCATGTTTCTCATCATCCCTATTTGATTCTTCCGAACAAATGCACACTCAAGGCGGATTTTTAAGGGTTATGCTCCTTCCTTCAATGGTATTGCGTGATCATGTGTTCTAAACCAGGGTAGCCCCTTAAGTTGGTTTTCTTAGGTGGCACCCTGTGATTGGTAAAAATCGAGGTTGGGGATCAGGTGGCCTTGGCTGGGGATAGGTACATCTGTAAGTATTTCATGTGTTGGTACACGACGCACATTATACATTGAAGGCAGATTTTCTAATGGCTAAGTTTTTCTCTCTTAACAATATAAGGTGGTCCATGATACATTTGAAACTACGTCATTCAATTCCAATAACTTACTTCTTCTTTGTATAACTAAAAAATAATACGTTGTTCTGGTTCCAAGTTGTAATATTAATCGATTAAAAGCAGAATTCAAAGCTAAAATTTTTATAGATATTGACCATCATATTAAACACTAAAAACAGTTAGTACAAAGTGATGGATTTTCGAAACGCAAAAAATAAAAAATAAAAAAGTAAAGAATACTTCACCCAACCTAAAAGTAACTAAAGAAGCCTAAAACAAAATATTCTCCCAGTGATTGTAAGCAAAATACAGAGATAAAGAAAGAGAGACAGAGAGAGACAGAGACAGAGAGACAGAGACAGAGACAGAGACCTTGTACTTGGAGATGGCGGCATCAAAGGCGTTGATAAGAGCGGAATCGTCCCAAAGATCGCTTCCCTTCGCCATTTTTCCTCTGCTAGTGGTATCAGTGTTCTTCACATAGCCCTCGAAAGCCACTCTTTCTATTTTATTTTCCTATTATTAATTAGCAAAATAAGCTATTTTTTGTGTATTAATAGTATTTAAAAATTCAACTTTATGTTAAAATTACATTGCCCAACAATATAAATAATTTTATATTTATTTTTTTATTTTAATCTCTTAAAATATTTGTTAACCTATCTTAACATTTATACATTACATTCATAAATATTTAAATTTTAATAATTATTTTAAATAATAAAATAAAATAATAAACGAAATATCATTTATGATTCACCGCATGTTTTAAATTTAAATGTCACATGAGTTTAAATAATACAATTTTACGAGATTGACAGCAAGACGAACTGAGGTGGGTTTTCCAGTCCCCTCTTTCGAATTTCTTTTTATTCCTTTTCCTTTCCAACGTACATAAACAATTATTAGATCGATTATCGCCACTCCGACTGCATTGGCCATAGATTTGAGAATGAGTAATCCACGACTCAAGCCTTTTCTACGGATGAAATCAAACACCAGCGAGGAAACCAGACTTTGTGGAAAGCTCTAGATTGAATTCCTGCATCATTTTGACAGAGGAATTCTACATAGCCTAGGATTTTTGAATAATGTAGTGGTACCTTGATTTTCAAAATATTCACTTTGTGGTGTTTCACCTTGCAAATTGTTGGAAAATGACTCTCATTGGCAAATCTCCGAGAAATTTAGTTTATTTATCATTTTTTTTAATTATCGATTTTAATCATGTACTATGCATTTTATTTCAGTTAACCCCAATACTAAAAAAACTGACAAACCAAATTTTTGACCTTCTATCTATAATTTCATTAAATATTCATTTGAAATTTTTACCACATGTTTACTACGTAATGAGAAGATAATCTAAAAATTTTCGTGATTTTCTAACACATACAATTTATTGTAATTTTATTTTACTAATTTATAAAAATATTATAATATATCATATAAATTTTAGAAAATCACGAAATATTTTCTATTATCTACCAATGATTTGATGAATATGTGAAAATATTTTCAAATAAATACAATATCTTTTGATATTTTTTTAAAATTAATCTCAGCTTCTTCTTTAATTTATAAAAAAATACCAAAAGATATTGAATTTGTTTGAAAATATTTTTACATATTCACCACATCATGAGTAGATAATAGAAATATTTTTGTGATTTTCTAAAATTTGTATGATTTATTATAATATTGTTATAAATTAATAAAATAAAATTACAATAAAACGTACATGTGCTAAAAAATCAAGAAATTTTCAGATTATCTTCTTATTAAGTAGTGAACATGTAGTAAAAATATCAAGTAAATCCAATATCATTTGGTAATTTTTTAAATGTAAGTTTAACGAAAATATTGATGAAAGGTCAAAACTAATGACATAATCAAAGTACAAAGTTTGATTTGTCTCTTTTTTAGTGCTGGGGACTAACAAAACTAAAGTGTATAGTACAAGTTTAAAATTGATAATTACTTTTTTTTAAAATTTATTTGGACCTGAACCTAAACTGACCCGAACCAAACTCGGTTCGGTTCAATTCCACTCTCTTTGCAGGTCCGTTTGGGTTTCGATTCTCTATACAGAACTGAAATCCTTAACATTTTGGTTCAATCTGGGTCCAAACTCGAACCGAATCGTGCCCAGGCCTACAAGTAGCTCATAGGGTTGCTCTTCCAATGGGTTATAATATGGATGACTTTAGACCAACTGGATGTTTTAGGACACAATCAGATTAGTGGGCAGGAATTTACATAGAATTTGGTTGTTGGGCTGTGGAATTGGGCCATTGTGCGCACATTAGAATGCCCATTGTTGGGCTTTCCTACGGTTCAGTCCATAAGGCCTTTGGCTTTGTTCTTCAAGTTCCCTTTTCTTTCAATTCCAAGATTGATTTGAATTTAATTTATTGCTTTTCTTAAGGTTTGTAAAGCTAGAGGTAATTCTATATTGTTTGTATTTACTGAGCAAAATTCTTAAGAAAAGCGGATTGCGATAAATGTATTGATTCTCTATGTACTCCTTTGAATTTTTCCTAAACGTATGTTTTAATTTATTCTTCTAGTTTTCATATTTTTCATCATGAACTACTTTTCTTAACATTGAGCAGAGAAAGCATCAAACATTATAATTGATGTTTATGTGTTATTAATTATGTGAATGTTGTATCAATTAGTTCATTCAATAGTCGTGTTTAGTGTTACTGTGGTAAAAAGACAATGGTGTGTATCCCAAATAACGTTTTACATACGTGGAACAGTAACTTTTAAAATATTCGCAATCATAGATCACTTAAAATAAATAGAGATGAGTGATTTATAAGTATAGTTTATTTCTTAGTGTAATGCAACATATTTTGAAATGAACCCGAAAACAAAGCTGTTAGATATTAAGCTTAAAATCGACAATGTTATAATAGCGAGATTGAGAATACGCATAAAGTCTCTACAAATGGACAATAACTCCAGCAATCAATAGCATGTAGTTGAAAAGTATTCAAAACGTTATCAAATACACAGTTGAAGAAAAATCCCAAAAATAGCCCATCTACCTTTTGCATGAACTACTCAAACTAAAGAATGGGTAGTGAAAATTTCAACCCTGGATTTGAGAAACTTAAACAAAGAAAAGATGCTTGTAAGATAATGGTCAGAACTATTGGAAGAATCACCCACTTTTGGTAGTATTCCACCGCTTAAAACTCGTAACCATCGAGTCTGCCCCCACCCCTCATTGTCCTTCAATAGTCCCATGTCTTGTCCTCTTACAATATTTTGGAGTGGGCCCTGCTACCACTCTCTCCCTCTCTAGTTGTCTCTGGCCACAGATAACATGTTTGGGCAAGAGTCACACATCATTCATCACCCATTTTTGTTTGGAAAGCAAGTAATTATGAAAGAATGATTCAATTCAGTCTTCAAGATAAAAGCTGAGTGATAGTAATCAACTCAAAGATCTGTGCTTGTCCAACCGAGCAAATCTAAATAAGGCAAATGAGCAGGTTGAGCTTGTTGGACTTCACCAATTTTATTAACTTGCCAAACTTGATAGATTGTATTCTTTTAATTTGTTAGATTCGGTGAACTGAACATTGTTAAGACTAGTTGTCATTAAATTTAGAGATGACAAATGAGTGGTTAACTCGTTTGTTACTATTATGAATTATTGATAATTAGATAAATACAAACTTAGTTAGTTAATTTGTATAATACAACTATCAAATATTTATAATAATATATATACGATAATTTCTATTATATTATTTTAAATAATATTTTTTTTATAAATACATGTCATTTTATATATTAATAAAATAATTTTGTTAACTACGTACTAATAATTATATTGTGATATTATAACGATAAATAATTATTCTAATTTGAATAATTAATTTTTTTAAAAATATACATTACATTATTATAAATTAAAAATATTTATAATATGTTTGGATCGTTAGATTTGATTTTTTAAACTTTTTTAGCTGGCCTGATTCAATCTCTTAGACTCATCTAATTTAATTTGCTAAAATCAAAGAATCAGATTTTTTTAATCTCACTATGGTTGGACTCGCTTATTTCTCCTATCTTACCATTCTTATAATTACAAAGTTGTTTAAGAAATTAATAAAATAAAATAAAAAGCGGAGAAAATGATATAGCCCGCCTTGATTGCCGGGCAGATAGGGACTTGACTGACTAGAAGGACAGTTGTAGAGGCGTGTAAAAGTGGCTCTTCTTCGACTGCCCGTGCTGCCCGAGAAAGAGATGCTAGAATGACAGTGCTGTCAGATAGTGGTTCAATCATAAAGCAATGGATTGCCAAATCATTTTCTCTTTTGCTCTCTCCGATTCTCGTTCCCTTCTTTCCATTCTCGTCTCTTATTGGCTCTGACTGTGGGCCCCGTCTTTGACCGCGTCCCTCGACCTTTTGCCACACTTTTGTCCCTCACACGTGGGAACGACTCTCTCTCTCTCTCAAACATGCATTTGCTTCCCGCGAGAATCTCATTCTGACATTACGTTTCTAATTTTTATCAACTTTACTTTTTCTATGGACTTTATTAATCACATGATGATCTTCTTTTGCTCATCAAGTTTATCTAAACAGAGTATTATGACTGCAAGAAATTTCACTTGTCCTACCTTTGATCATGCTAATGCATGAGTCATGACATAAAATGTCACACATAATCGTTCAATTTTTATATAAACGCGACGAAAAATCAATATCATAGACTGTGTAGAGAAGTAAATATTCCTAGATTTCACTCTCGTCCTTAAAAATATATAAATTCTATCTTTGAAGATGTCTCAGCCAAATCAAATTGGGATTTGAGAGAACGATGTCACGTGTAACAATGAAGTTTACCCACGATTAATAACTGGTTCTATTGTAGAAAAGAGCTATTATCTGCAGCAATCTTAAATGTTTCCATGACAATTCTGATAACTACTTTTCAATTTCTACATTGTTTTGCTGTCTACACATCTCGAGTTTCCCAACACTCTTTTGCGTGCGAATTTTTTATGAAAAGTTTTGCGCGAAAACAAGGAAAGTGGTAAAGAGAGAAAGAAAAATAAGAAAGAACCAAGAGAGAGAGAGAGAGAGAGAGGAAAATGTAGGGTTATCCCTAACCCTCTCTGCAGAGACTGCCAACCAGTTCTGATGGTTGGCAGACGTTGAAGGGGGTTCAAATCGACGAGACAGATGAACGAGGATAATAATAAAAAGAAAGATGAAATAAATGATAGTGTAATGATGATGATTAAATTATTTGACATTCTCTCTATCACTTTCTCTCTCTCTCTGCTAAAACCTCTTGACTAACCTTCTCTATATCCATAAATTTCCATTAGGATGTCAGAGTCTCAAAGCTTAGGTTTCGTCCCTTTCTACTCTCTACCCTACAGACATTTTATCAATACTCTATATTCCCTTCTTGATACCCTGAATTTGTACCATTTTTCATTTTTTCTATCCTTGTCTTTTTTATTGTTGGATAAATAATAGAGGTGTAAAACTAAAGTGACAAAAAAAAACCGATTCAATGAGCATAGCTTAACAACTGACTATAAAAAAATGACTAAGTTCGTTAAAACAATTGAGCGAGCTAAACGAGTCAAACTTAAATCCAAGATGGATTTGACTCGGGTTGACTAGGTAGAACAAGTGATTGTAGTGAGTCGGATAGGCTCGTTGATCCATATGTTCTCCATATTTAATCAACATCATGTTGATCCAAAAATGAACTTAATATATAATTAAATGACCCTTGTACTATTAACAAACGATAAAAAAAAAATCTATGACGTTTAGTAGGTCAATCCCAATTTACGTGATGTTTCGATCACCAGATAGTAAACATCAGATGCTTTTAAGAAATGCTTTTGACTTTAACTATGCAAGCAACTCAAAGTAAAAAATCTAATTTATTTAGTTTAAATAATATTATAAGGTGTAAATACATGTAAAAGTAATATTTATTAGTTTATACTTGGCAAAATAAATTTTTGAATACTTCTAAAGCTCGAGTTTCAAGATTGAGATGGAAGAGCGAAGTAAAATATGAGGAAATAGGGATGGGATCAGTGTTCGAAATTCAATGAAATAATGAATGCTTCGTCATACAAGTCCCAGAATATTGCAATTTCGAGGAGTGAAGGATTAGGGGTAGTTGAAATCAGACAAAAATATTTAAATAATTCGAATGAGAATACTACATTTAATGAAGGCTTCTAGGGCATGTACATGATGACGAGTTCATGTTCATATTTTTAAATATGGGATTGAAATATGATTTGTTTAGACTGAATTTTATCTTAATAATGGAATAAATGTGATTTATTTAAACTGAAGTTTATCTTAATAATGGAATATATGTATTATGTGTAGTGTTTGTAATTTTCCACCACATTCGTTACTTGAGCTCATATGTTTTATGAAACAGAAGACAAAAAATAATTATGTAAAACTCGTATATCACATTCTAATTAGGTTAAAACTCACTACGTAAAACTCGTATATCACATTCGAACTAGGTAAAATTCATTAATACACTCAGAATATGAAATCTCTCACTCTGACAAAAAGGTAATTTATTAGCGTAGTGTCATGGCTCGAGCCCCGACATTTGGATTCCCGAGATTGGAGAAGTATACAATTCAATAAAAATCACAATCATCAATCATACACATAAATGGATAATGCATAATATAAAATTCAATACACAAGTAATTCACAAGTTTTAGAACACAAAATTTTATTCAAATTTATTTTACACACCTGAACTATACCAGACCAAAATATAAGAAAAGAAAACCAAAAACATGGGTCTATGATGTGTTGGGCTCATCATCCTAATTTGCATTTACTTTTTACTCTTTAGCTAGTGTCACATTTTTCTGAAAGATTAGAGAAAATCGCACTATGAGCTTTATAAATTCGACAATAATCTCAATCAAAGCATAAACAGACTAAATTGATATTGTATCTTACCATATACTAATGCCTACATAATTAATCCTCAAAATTTTAACTTCAATTTTCAACATTTATTAATACTCATTAACACACATCTTATGTCGTATTTGTTAACAAAATACTCCACACATGTTTTTTATTAATGTTTGATTATGTACAACACTTCTTTATGTAAAAAAATGTGATGTGCCGCCAAAATGGAAAGATGACAACTCCACAGTCAACCCAAATTCTACGCATATTTTGGGGTTTGACTTGAGGACAAAATAACTCTGTCAATTGGAAACGTCTTCACGTGAAATTTTGATAGCGCCAACCTTTATATATATATAGAAACTATACCTCAAATATCTTGGACAAAATCCATAGAAATCGAAAAAAATGTTGGAAATGGTGATGGTTATCGAAGAATTGGAATTTGGTGTTGAGACAGAGTAAGGATACAATTTCAGATTCGATACAAACAAAATGGGCTAATTTTTGCATGATTTTCGAACAATACCTTGTTTGATAAGTGAATAAGACGTCCTCCAAATTACGTAACCAAAATCGCTCAGACCTGCAAGTTATGGACGAAGAGATGCGAGTTGGTCTGAAAAGTCACCTAGTTGTAATCTTCAACTTCAAAGGCTCTTACACTCTAACTTGTTGCTTCGAGAGTTTGTACAACCTTACTATGAGTTCACTTTACAAAGAATGAGAATGAGAAGGCCATAATAAGATAGCTTGACCATACTCACAAAGATCAAACCAAACTTTACATAAACAATCTAATTGAGAAATCAACTCAAGAATATGGCTTGCAAGGAAAAAGTTTCTTGACAAAGATACAAAATTTTCTTCAAAATTAGCTTTTTGCAACAACAGCATAATTGGTTATTTATATCCAACAACTAGGGCAAGAGCTCTTAAAGCAAAAGACCCAAATAGCCCCATGAAGGAGCATGGGATTGGTTAGACAAACCTTCGCCGAATAACTGAAAATGTTCACAATTAATAAGTCATAATCTTAAGTTTTCTTGTACTCCATTTCTTTTTATCTTTTAGTGCAAGGAATTTCTCAAATCTCCTTTCTTTTTTTATCTTTTGGTGAAAGACATTTCTCAAATCTCCTTATCAAGTAATTAGCTGCAAAAATAAGGAGAGATATATGGGTTAGTGAGTCACTTGGCTTGTGATTTTGTTATGGTCCTCGTGGCAAATCATCCGTTAGGGTGAGAAAAAATTTGACATCAAATTCGAAGCTTCTCCCTAATCAACTCCTCTATACCACACCTCCAAGTTATATGACCCTGTATTTACTCATCCAAATGTAGGCTTGAAAACTGTCAGGATCCGATTCCACCAACAAGACTCTGATGGACTAGAAGATTCCCAGAGTAGGAAGTAGTCGAATGTCGAAGAGATGCTCTCATTGGCATTCACCTCTAATATGCATAGTTAGTTATGAGTTAATGGAACATACTTTTTCAACTTGGTATCCTAAATTAGGATGCTCCGTTTAAAATTATTTTGATTTATTATTTAATAAAAGCATTTAAAACATAAAACATCTATTGCATGAAGAAAACACATAAATTTTATATAAAGAAAATTTACATGAAAATCATAGTACTAGCATGGAAGCTACTATAACAGTAGGTCACTACATGTGACCTTTCAAAAATATTTATACAAAGGAAAACCAAACATCCCCCACAAACAAAAAAACTATCTACTTTGATGGTTCACCTTTGCCTCTTCGCAAACTTCATATTGTCTTATGTTTTCCCTCTAGGTGAACGTATCTGATATCTGAAAATTTAAATTATTCACATAATAAGTTTTTAGCCCAGTACATAAATTTAACACATAGAATAACTAATCCAAACTCTATTAACACCATATATGATCAATCCCCATCTTCCACTACAACGATTATTTGAAAATAATATAAATCATGTTATTTTGAAAGCCATGTAATTACTATAAAAATATGCATGCTCGAAATCAATATTTTGAAAACACTTGACTGTTATTTAAAATAATTTTTATCAAATAAGTTTAATGCAAATAGAATGAACTTTGCATGATTAAAACTATTTTTTTAAGAAAACTCCAAGGCATTTTTTAACAACAAAATGTTTATATGCAATACACTCTAATTCAAACATGTATAACTATCACACAACCCTATATGTTCTCGGGATTTCTCCAGCAGGGCTGTAGGACCCTATGCATTGCTTACTCTCGAGGTTTAGGGATTTTCAACTCAATGAGGACATCAAGTTGATCTCCTTCTCATTTCTATAGTCATATACATCGCACACAAAGAGGGAAGTCCAATTGTTGGGTTCATGTGTTACTAAGATTGTCAACTTCCTCTTTTCCTTAAATGCATACTTTAAAACATCTTATAAAACCAATGCCATGCAGATTTAAAACCATGCAATTCACCCATGCAAATCGTTTTGAAAACCAGTATATCACATTGATTTAAAACAATGCTTTCAAAACATTTCTTTTTAACATCACAATACAATTTGAAAACATAAATTTTCATAAAGCACTATTTATTTCACATAAAAACAATATCCATTGAATCACTTCAATCCACAATAAAAATTCTAAGCCTAATCAGAACCAAGTACATGGTTTAAATTTATCTCTACCTAAACAATGCAATTGTAATAACCCAAAAAATTTTGAATCTTAGATTTAATTTCTAAAATTTAAATCAAGTCTCGGTCAGAGTTTTCGGAAAGATTTTAGCGGGAAATTTATTTTTGAGACTTGAAATTTAATTCGTAGAAAAAATTTCAAGTTTTAAAGTCGGGAGGACGCGAATTTAACAAAATTTCAGAAAATAAAATAACTGAACGGCTTCGCGAGGAAGCCCTTTAGTTGTTCTGTTCTTCGGCTGAGCACCCGAGAGCGAAACCGAGTGTGTGAAGGCGAAGCTGAGCGACGATTGACGCTCTTCCCCGACGACGAGCCCTCCTCCGGTGTTCGCCTTGTCCTCTGTCGTTTCCTGTGCGCTGAAGCGAGCCTCGTCGCTTACCTCCTTCTCCGGTAAGCCCCCTCCCTATGCGGCAGAGCTTTTGGGCCGACTCGTTCTTTCCCTTCCCCGGCCATTTTCCTTCCAATTTCTGGTTCTTTTCCGACGACATCACCTCTTCTCAGCGCTATTTTCCCGTCCCTATGCCGAGAACCAACTTTCACCCTCGGTAAGCATCTCCTGTCTTTTCTATTTTTATGCCCGATCAAATAGAGTCGATTTTGCTTTAAATTTCTGAGATGTTGGGACAACGTTTGGATGTTTTGAGTGTAATGCGTAGTGTTCAATCGCTTGGTTGTGAAATGCACAATTTTAGAAGGAAATCGTGTGGGGTGTGCTGTGAATTCGGGTTTTCTGAATTGGAAACTTTAAATTGTTACTAGATTATGTTTAATAGGTTAAAATGTGATTGTTCGGTGAAGAAATTGGTGAAATTGGGGCGAAGTTGAGATTTTGGATTTTTTTGTGTAAAACTAGGTTCTGTTTTTGGCCATTTCGGCCAACTTTCAGTTATTCATTTTAAATTTTGTTTTAGTATGTTAAATTAGGTTGTTGGAGGAGCATTTGGTCATTGGAATCGTTTGATTCCGATACCCGACGCAAACGTTATGCGCGTCGGACGTTTATGTCGAATTTTAGACCGAGTCGAATTATTGAGCATTTTTAGTGGAATTGTGATGCGTGATATTAGCGTTGCTGATTTTGCGTAAGGCGAGTTTTGAGTGAGTTTTGGTTGAAGGAAACGGAAATGTGGGATTTTTAAGTGGAAGACAGATTTGGTTTTTGGTGTTTTTCACCTAGCTGCGATTTATCATTTTAAAATCCATTTTGGCATGTTAAACTGGGTTCCTAAAGGAACGTGTAGCCTCTTGAATCGCTCGATTCCGATAACAGATGCAAAAATTATGCGCGTCCGAAGTTTAAGTTGGTTTTCATCCGAACCGAATTAGTAACTCGTTTTACTTGGGATTTCATGAGTTTAGTTAAGAAATGTGATTTTTAGCATATCTAGTGAATGTTGATGCGAAGATTGATGAGCGATTGTTTATGTTTTAAGTTGAGGCGTTTGGCAAGCAGTGCGTCAAGTAAGATTAGGACACTAGGTAAGTAGTGCATGCATGTGATTTGCCCAGGTGGGCCTACATCATGGAAAATTAGGATTTATGGGTTTGATTGTGATGTGCGTGCGTATTGTTTGACATGCATCATGTTTTAAAAAGGGAACGAAAATAGTTTTGAGCATGTTTTGAGTAGATGGTGATGAGACGCGTGGCGGTGGTACCGCAGATCTTACTAGTGTATGGGCCGGTGCGTAACCAACCTCGGATTTCGCTCAAGGAGTGGGCCGGCTGGGCCGTCACGGGGCGTGTATGTGTCGGCGGTGAGGATGATGGATAGTGGTACTGCGTATCCTGCTAGTGTGTGGGCTGATGCAACACTAGTAGCGGATTTCGCTCGAGGAGTGGGTTAGCTGGGCTGTTTTGAAATATGTATGTGTGGCAACTGTGGCCCCGTTGCTGGGGAGGCTGGGACGTGGGTGACGTGTCAAGGTGTAGCGTGGCGCGAGGTACACCCTCACCCTGATGTGATTGCTGTGTGGTGATGCGTGTGGGTAGCTTGTAAGCCTCGTTGTTGGGGAGTCCGGGACGGTGGCGACGTGTCAGGGTGTAGGGTGGCGCTAGGTTCATTCTCACCCTGGTACGGCTGCACTACACGTCACAGATGTGACAACATGAGTGTGGGTGTAGAGACTGCATGTGATAGGATTGCATTGTCAGTTTTTACTTTCATATCACATTACTTACTGAGTGTTAGGTTTATGTTGTGTGTTCTATGGTGTAGGTGCAGACATTGTTGCTGGTGAGCCCCGAGAACCTAGTCTTGAGGTGTAGGATGGTTGGCGGCGCGCGATCGAGGCACCGAACGGCGGATTGTTAGGGCGACCCGACCCGTGGAAATGGTAGGTGGTGGTGAGATTTACTCGGGTTGTTGCTTTGTGTCGAGATATTTATATGGTCAGATGAGTTCGTATAGGCGTCGGTTGTACAGGATTGTATAGAGCGTTTGTGGTGTTTTGGAGACGCGTGCATACTTTTATATGTTAGAGTATGACATTGCTCTATACTGTGAACTTTCTTCATTTGTAGTTGATGGATTTCGTTGTCTTTAAACTTCAATTTTGTTATGGAGATTCTCTGGATAGTTTGATGGATGGATATCTCTAGTTTTTTGGTGAACTGTGTGCAGGGTTTAAATTTTAGGATAACCAGTTTTTAGGCGTTACTCTGCTGAATTTTTGGGAGAAGTGTCGGGGAATCGAGAGTGTACAGAATAGATCGGGGTGTACGTGGTGAGGTGCGAAGGGAGTGGCGTTGTGCGCGGGAGCGTGGAATAGTTAGGCATTAGACGTTACTTTGGATATATGTAGCAATCTATTTACTTTTTAATATGATTAATGCAGTTTACGCTTTAAACTGCATTGTTTTGATAAATATCTTTAAACTATATTTTAGAGTGGGAATTTGGAAAACGTTAAAGAAGGAAAAATATTTCCAACACTTTGTAGCATGTATCCATGTAATAATTTTGGATAACCAATGAGTTTAGAACACGTGATAATCAACATATGTTAGGTAAACGGTTTGCTTAAATGATTAATTAAGTATGATTAAGGCTAATTAATCATGATTAATTATACTAATCATTTCGATTAATTTAAAACTAATCAAAATTAATTAGTTTCAACTAAGTATACTTAAACAAAAGTAATCATGATATTTTTATAATTAATCATGCAAGAAATGTAAAATAGTACTTTTACATTAACCGAAATGCTATAATAGTAAATCTAATTCAAGATCTCTTTAGAAAAGGGTAGAGAAGAAATAGAACTCAGTTATTTTCGTGCAAGACCAGAGAGGGGAGAAGAAGAAGAGAAAAAGAGAGAAAGAGGGAGAAAAAAGTAGAATTTCGAACTTGCCCATCAAAAGAAAGTTAATCAGCTTTGAATTCTATTAGACTAAAAATCAGTTCATTAAGTGAAAAATTTTTGGAAAAGGAGGAACCTCCAATAGGTAAGTAAATCTTACATTTTGAAATAGTTAATTTAACCTTTATTACTGTAACACCCTGTGAACTCACATGTTCCCGGTGCGCTACTACGTCTACACACTATGACATACAGAGACTTGACACGAACTCACTTAATTTAATACCACTTTCATTTTCAAATCATATTCAAAAAAATATTTGTAAGTACAAAAATTTTTGACTCGATTTGAAAACAACTCGCGTTCCATAGAGGGAACACAAAATCCTCAATGTAGGAAAAGACGATTTAAAGGGGTTTTAAAATAAGACGACAAGACTTGAAATTCTAGGAAGGAGTCCAACTCACTCCTCGTTACCCAACTCAGCGCCGCGCGCCCGAGTGGCGGCGCCGCGCGCCCACAATCCCGCGCCGCGCACTCGACCTGGCACCGCGTGCCCCACGTGCGCTCCCCTTAGACCTGCGAGCCATGCGCCCCGCGCTCACCCTCTTTGTGCCGCGAGCCAACTCAACACCGCCGCGTCACGCGCATGCCCATAGTGCCACGTGCCCTACGTACCCTGCCTCCGTGCAGCACGTCCGCACGCACGCCCTCACCCGACGCCGCACGACCGGTACACACTTGCAGGGCCACGTGCCCCGCGCGCCTGCAGTCACGCCGCGCTCCCACGCACACCGCCATCCTCTAGTATCTCACCGTGCACACCCCGACTTATTCCATACCCTCTTGACTCCCGATCTTTCTCTCGAAAATTTGGCAGAGTATCGTCTAAAAATCGGCTATCCTAAAAATCTGAACCTGCACACAGTTCACCAAACTTCGCAGAATACCTATTCAGAGATCACCACCAAATCAGAGTTTTAAAAAGAAATAAAACTACAACAATCCATTAACTATCAACTGAAGAAAATTCACAATATAGAGCATTACCAAGCTCCCACATGTAAAGAGTACTCGTGCGTCACCAAAATCACAAACACTCCATGAACCCCTATACAACTGACGCCTATACATCTGATCAACTATATATCCCGACACAACAAAAGAAAATACACCAACAGTCTAGCCACCACCTACCATCTCCACGAGTCGGGTCACCCTAACAAATTCATCGTCCGGTGCCTCGGTCGCGCGCCGCCAACCGTCTTACACCTCAGGACTAGGCTCTCGGGGCTCACCAGGGACAGTATCTGCACCTACACCATAGAACACACAACATAAACCTAACGCTCAGTAAGTAATGCGATATGAAAGTAAAAACCGACAATGCAATCCTATCACATGCAGTCTCTACACTCACACTCATGTTGTCACATCTGTGACGCGTAGTGCAGCCGCACCAGGGTGACAATGAACCTGGCGCCACCCTACACCCTGACAGGTCACCACTGTTCCAGACTCCCCAGCAACGAGGCCCACAAGCTATACACATGCATCACCACACAGTAACCACATTAGGGTGAGGGTGAACCTCGCGCCACACTACACCCTGACACGTCGCCCTCGTCTCAGCCTCCCCAGCAACGGGGCCACAGTTGCCACACACACACATTTCACGACAGCCCAGCCGGCCCACTCCTCGAGCAAAATCCGTGACTGGTGAGGCACCGGTCCACACACTAGCAGGATCAGCGGTACCACTGTCCATCATCCTCACCGCCTACACATACACGCTGCGTGACGGCCCAACCGTCCCACTCCTTGTAAATCTTCACATCAAAATTCACTAATTATGCTAAGAATCACATTCCTTAATTAAACCCATGAAATCCCAACTAAAACGAGTCACTAATTCGGTTTGGCTAAAAACCAGCCTAAACTTCAGACGCGCATAACTTTTGCGTCCGTTACCAGAATCGAGCGATTCAAGAGATTAAACGTTTCCTTAGAAACCTAGTTTAACATACTGAAACGAATTTTAAAATGATAAGCCGCAGCTAGGTGAAAAACACCAAAACCGAATCTGCCCTTCGCCCAAATTTCACATTTTCATGTCCTTCAACCAAAATTCACTCAAAACGCGTCTTACGCACTAAAATCAGCAACGCTAACATCACGCATCACAATTCTACTAAAAACAATCAATAATTTGACTCAATCCAAAATTCGACTTAAACTTCCGACGCGCATAACTTTTGCGTCGGATATCGAAATCAAACGATTCTAGTGGTCAAACGTTCTTCTTACAACCTAATTTAACCTACTAAAACAGATTTTAAAACGAATAACCGAAACTAGGCAAAAAACAGAACCTATTTTTAAACAAAAAAAAAATCTGAATTTCAACTTCAACCCGATTTCCACAAATTTCTTCACCGAACAATCACATTTTAACCTATTAAGCATAATCTAGTAACAATTTAAAGTTTCCAATTCAGAAAACCTGAATTCACAACACATCCCACACGGTTTCCTTCTAAATTTGTGCATTTCACAACCAAGTAATTGAACACCACGCATTGCACCTTAAAACATCCAAACATTGCCCTAACATCTCAGAAATTTCAGCAAAATCTACTCTATTTGATCGGGCATCAAAACAAAAAAGAGAGGAAATGCTTATAGAGGGTGAAAGTTGGGTCTCGGCACAGGGATGAGAAAAATAGCGCTGAGAATAGGTGCTGTCGTCGGAAAAGAACTAGAAATAGGAAAGAAAATGGTCGGGGAAGGGAAAGAACGAGTTGGCCAAAAAACTCTGCCGCATAGGGAGGGGGCTTACCAGAGAAGGAGGTAAGCGACGAGGCTCGCTTCAGCGCACGGGAAATGACAGAGGACGAGGCGAACACCGGAGGAGAGCTCAGCTTCGCCTTCACACACTCGGTTTCGCTCTCGGGTGCTTAACCGAAGAACAGAACACTGAACGGCTTCCTCGCGAAGCCGTTCAGTTGTTTTATTTATTTTATTTTAATTAAATCAAATTACTAAGTCACCCTTACGCACTATAACCGTCCGAAACTTCGTTAAATTCGCGTCCTTCCGACTTTAAAACTTAAAATTTCTTTTACGAATTAAATTCTAAGTCTCAAAAATAAATTTCTCGCTAAAACCTTTTCGAAAACTCTAATCGAGACTTAATTTAAATTTCAGAAATTAAATCTAAGATTTGAAATTTCTCGGGTTATTACAGGGCAAGTACTTCCCTGGAGTTTTAGTCTTACTTTTCTGATTCAGATTCTGAGTCATTGAGCAGAGCAGTTGGGAAGTGAGGGAAGATTGGTTGTGGTTCAGTGAATGACTTTGTAAAATTTCCAATCATTGCTTTGTCTCTGAGCTTGGTGTATCGCCAGAATAACTTATTTTTTTGTTTGATGCTGATGAGTTTTACATTGATGGTGTATTATTGGACTTCTTGTTGACTTATTCGTTGTTCCATCATGAGTAGTTTCCTATTGCTTTGTCAGTTTATCGTCTATAAGCAACAAACCTTCCATAATTTGCTGTTGAAAAATGGTGCTTTCTGCCGATGCTGCAGCTCCGCTTGCAGCATTGGGATAGTGTGATTTTTTCTTTCTTGGTTCCTCATTTTCATCAGCTTCTTCTTCCCCTGGTTTGCTCATTGCTATTATCTTTACTATCAAATGAGTAATACCAGATGCTGGGGTAAGTTTCTCTTCATGATCTTCATAAATTACTCCAGCATGTTCACATAAGCCTATTATTAGAGAGGGAAAGAGAAAATTCCCCTTTGGCCGCAACGCATTAGCATATAAATTTCTATAGATAATCATCCCAATGTTAATGCGTTTCCCAGTTAGAATACAATAAAGTAAAATAACTCTATCTTTAGTCACATGTTGTCCATGCGAAGAAGGTAATAAAGGACGTTTAATAAAATGATACCATACTTTTGCCTTCGGTAGGAGTGTAATCCGAGTGAGTGAGAAGGATATTGTTTTGGAGATTACCCATTTAGTGTCAGGTTCAGCAATCTCTTTCAGCTTAGCTTTCAGGTGCGTTGGTGAATGATTGTCAGCATGAGCATAAAATTCATCCTCCACTTCCTCTAAATCGTAAAAAGAATTTATGGTTGTAGGTGAAATCTTCACTGTTCGTTTCCTAACCCTTACCGTTTGGGGCAGCTCACCTTCGAAATTAGCATAAAATTCGTGAAGCAGAGTCGTTATTACCTCTTCTGGAAGAGCACAGAACCTTGTCCAGTGGTGCTCTTGAATAAGCGAAGAGACATAGCTTGGATACCTTGTATAATTGCCGTTTGAAATCGAAAAACCCTTCTCTACTACAAAGGTTTTCTGTTTCATCCCTTGCTCAAATCGAAGTTTTGTGACTTCGGAGATGAATTTCGGCTGAACAGACTGAACAATTTTCTTTCCAGAGCTCTTGGGTCTCATCTTTGTCTCTGATAACCTGTAAAGGGAAAACAATCTTCGGGTGAGAGTTTTTCTAGGGGTGCTGCAGCGTTTACAGGGCAAGGAAGAGGGAATTCCGAATTTGAAAGAATTTTTTTTTAAATTTTTGATGAAATTTCGACTAAAAAAATTCTAGAATGAGCAGTCAAATAAAATAAAATAAAATGCTTAATAAATAAACCTAATTATTTAATTCTATTTATTCCACTCATTATTATTTATTTATTTATTTAGATTTATTTGTGATGTTACAGCAAATATTGTAGCGTCAAAATTATTTTTAGCAAAACTAAAAAAAACAAAAGAATATCATAAATTGGGTTGCCTCCCAATAAGCGCTTGATTTTTTAAGTCTTGAGCCTAACTTTTCCATGTTTCATGTTGCTTTGCTGTCTTTTAGAGAAATTGATGAAATTTATGTCGATTTTTCTCCAAGATATAGCTTCATTCTCTGGCCATTAACTTTAAAACTTTGACTGATTTTTTCATCTCGTAATTCCAAGGTATCATATGGATAAACTTCTATCACTTCAAAGGGGCCATACTACCGAGATTTTAACTTCCCTAGAAAAAGCTTCAATCCCGAATTAGAAAGTAAAATTGTTTGACCTTTTTCAAAAACTCGTTGTTGTATCTTTCTATCATGCCATCTCTTTACTTTTTTCTCGTAAAGTCTAGCATTCTCATAAGCACCCATCCCCAATTTTTCCAATTCTTGCAGCTGTAAAAATCGATCTCTTCCTGCCCACAGTAAATTCAAATTTAATGTCTTAATTGCCCAGTAAGCTTTATGTTCAAATTTCACAGGTAAATGGTAGACTTTTCCGTAAATCAAATTGTATGGAGTAGTGCCAGGGCAGTTTTATACACTGTTCTGTATGCCCACAATGCATCATCCCGTTTTTGAGACTAGTCCTTCCTAGGATTCATCACTTTTTCTAGAATTCTTTTTATCTTTCTGCTAGAAACCTCTGCTTGGCCATTACTTTGTGGGTGATATGCCATGGTCACCTTGTGTCTGACTCCACACCTGCCTAAAAATCCATTAAAAGATATATTGTAGAAGTGAGATCCTCTATCGCTAATAATTGTTTTAGGTGTTCCAAATCTTGTGAAGATATTTTTTCGTAGAAATTTTAGAATACCATTTCCTTTATTGCTTGGCAACGCCACTGCTTCTACCCACTTTGAAACATAGTCTACAACCAATAGAATATACTGATTACTAAAAGATGTTAGAAATGGTCCCATGAAATCAATCCCCCATATGTCAAATATTTCGATCTCCATAATATTAGTAAGTGGTAGCTCATGTTTCCGAGTAATATTTTCTACCTTTTGACACCTATCACAGTTTTTCACAAAAGTATTGACATCCTTAAAAAAATTGGCTCAGTACAAACTTGATTGCAGAATTTTTGCAACTATACGTGTACCTCCATAATGACCTCCATATGGTGCTGCGTGACATTACTGTAGCACTGCATCCATTTCTTCCTCCGGAACACATCTCTTCAACTGTTGGTCAGTGCATTGTCTAAAGAGGAAAGGTTCACCCCAAAAATATTGTTTCATATCTTTCAAAAATGTTTGTCTTTGCTGATATTGCATGTCAACAGAAATGATATCACTTGCAATATAGTTGACAAATTCTGCATACCATGACACTGAAGATACATCCATTTTTAACATTTGTTTATCTAGAAATGTTTCTTTTATGCTAAGCTCTAGTGTTGGCACGTCTTCAATGGATGATGTAAGAAATTCTGGCTTATCTTTCATTCTCACTAGTGCTTCAAACTGTTTTCTATAGCCCTGAGAAATCTGCTTTGTTTATTTTGTTTTCGTTCTTTCTGATATAATAAAATAATTTTCTTCGTCATAAAGATACTTCATGGCTTTTAATACGTTGAAGATAACCTGTTGATCATTCATCCTCATAGTGAGTTCTCCTCTTTGAACATTGATTAATGTTCTTCCTGTAGCTAAAAAAGGTCTTCCCAATATGATGGAAACTTCACAGTCTGCTTCGTAATCCAAAATAATGAAGTATGCTGGGAAAATAAATTTATCTACCTTTACGAGTACGTCTTCTATCTTCCCTTGAGGATAAGTTAATGAGCGATCAACGAGTTGTAAAGTAACCGTAGAAGGTCGAGCTTATCCTATTCCCATTTTCTTGAAGATAGACATGGGCATTAAATTAATGCATACTCCTAAATCACACAAAGCTTTCCCAAAATAGTTGTTGCCGATCGTGCATGGAATGGTGAAACTACCTGGATCTTTCAATTTATTTAAGATCTTATTCTGTAAGATGTAACTTGTTTCTTCAATCATGGCTATTGTTTCAAATTCTCCTAGCCTTCTTTTCTTGGACAAAATATCCTTCATAAACTTTGCGTAGTTGGGCATTTGTTCCAGTGCTTCCACTAAGGGTATATTAATGTGAAGTTGCTTAAGAACGTCAAGGAATCTTTTAAATTGCTTGTCTTAGTTGTGTTTCTGTAATCCTTGGGGGAATGGTGGTTTTTACATTTTCAATTTACCTTATTGATGCTGCGGTGCAGTTACAACATCAGTCACTGGATTACATTTTTCTGATTTATCTAAATCCTCTTGTTCAACTAACTCATCTTGTTTATTTTAATTTTCTGTCCTCTATTGTTTTTCTGGAATCTCGAGCTCCATTCCATTCCTCAATACAATGGCTTTGCAATGCTCTTTTCTTGGTCTTTGCGGCATTTCCGTATCACTTGATAATTGTCCCGCATTCCTTGTGTTCATGGATTGAGTTAGCTGTCTCATTTGAGTTTCACAATTTTTGATGGACGCAGCCACATTTTGCAGAATTACGTCTATTTTGGAGGCATAGTTTTTGGCAAAACCTTCTGATTTCTCTTGAGGCATTATACTATGAGTTGTTTGCGAGAATCCTTGAGAGTCGTTTTCTGTAGGTCTGCTTGGTGCTGTAGAATTCTGTTGCTGAGAATTCCACCGAAAGCTTGGATGTTGTTTCCAGCCAGGATTATATATCTGAGAATAGAGATTGTTGTTCCTATTGTATCCCACATAATTTGTAGATTCTGGGTTAGTGAGACATAAATTGTTATCATAGTATTCCCTACAGAAAATACATGATACTTCTCTCGTCATTGGCTTTGACGAATTGTTTATCAATTTGATAGTGTTTTCCAGCATGAAAATTTTTGCATTCAAGGCGGAAACTTTATCAAAATCGTAAACTCTAGATGCACACTTTGTAAAGTAAACTCTTTATGAAGGCCATTGGTAACTGTTCACTATCATTCTTTCCAACAAATCATAAGCTTCATTAAAAGATTTTGATAGAAGAGTTCTGTTTGCTACAACATCGATAATTGATCTAGTTTGGCCATTAAATCCATTATAAAATATCTCCAGCTAAATCTAATGTGATATTCCATGATTAGGGCATTGCCTTAACAATTCCTTGAATCTGTCCCAATCCTCATAAAGTGATTTACTATCTCGCTGTTGAAAACTAGTGATTCCATTTCTCATTTTGGCGTTCTTCACTGGTGGATGATGTTTCATGATGAATTTCTTGGCTAAATCTCCCATGTAGTGATAGTATTTGCTGGAATACCGTTTAACCAATCTCGTGCTCTGTCTCTTAAGGAATATGGAAAAAGTTAGAGCCTTAACGCTTCAGTTGAAACTCCACGACAATTGAATAAGTCACTCATTTCTCCAAAAACCTTGAGATGACGATAAAGGTTGTTTGATACCACTCCACTAAATTGCCCAGCCGTTTGAAACATCTGAAACATGACTAATTTTAACTCAAATCGGATAGCATATAAATCTGGTCTCACAATACAAGGATTCATATCATCAAGCGTGGGAATTGCGAAATCCTGAATAGGCCGATTTCGGTAATCAATGATAAGATCAGGATTATTTATTATTTCTTCATAGTTGGCCATATTGTCTTCTTCAATAAATGATAGTAGTTGTTGCGTTTCTTCTTGCTCGAAATGTCCGTTCAATCTCTGGATCATATTGAACAAGATTCTGGCTGTTCTCATCAGACATCAAGCAAATGGTACCTGAAGAACAATGGATAAAACATAAAAAAAAAAGTTATAGCAAAATAAAATAATTAAGAAATATCTCCGGCAACGGTTCCAAAAACTTGTTAGTTAGTGTCGCTAACAAAGTAATAATGAGTAAGTAAAAGTCGATTCCACGAGAATAATCTTAACCAAAATTAATTGCTATAAAATTATAAAAAATAAAGATGAAATATAGAGAAAAATAGCGTGAGTAGTAGAATAATATAAAATTATAGTTTACTCATATATGATAAAGAAATAAATTAAAATAATTTAAGAAGATTACGATGATGAAAGCCTTGATTAGGATCGATTTTATCGTTACATACTACAGAAATCTACAACATTTTTCACTGAACAGCAAGAACTAATATTTTCTAAGGTTCTCTCGAATTGCCTAAGTTAAATTCGTCTTAGGATTTCTTTCAATTTTTGAAAAGACAAAACTTAATCCGAATTTCTTTAGAATCCTATTCCCAATGCCAAACAAATTAATGTTAACTATTTTGTAACAATTTAATTTATTTAATCAATCATGTATTTCAAAATTTCTATCCACCTCTCGATATAACATAAACATATAACATCAAATTTGCCCGTTGATACAATTCGAACTAATCAACAATACCATGATAGATTATTTAATGAAAAATAAGCAAACTTTCATAGATTTCAATAAAGCACGTTACGAGTACTTTCTTTCATAAACAAGATTAAAACTTTAGCCCAAAATCATGATAATAAAATTCAAAATAATAATATTTATCAAGAGAAAAATAAAGAGTAGAAGAAGAAGAGTTGTTGATGTCCAATGCTCTCCTGGAGAAGTCTGCTAGCAGGGAGGCGTTCTGCACCAGAGAAGAGAGATTTTTCTTTTTTTATTCTACACCCCTATGCTGCCAAAGTCTTTTTCTTTCATTCCTTGATTCTAGAGATTTCTTCTTATAATTGCTCATTCTCTTTTGATAATTTAAATAAAAATTCAATCTTTTCTTTCTCATTTTCAACTAGTAAATCTATGATTAAACGTGATAACAAGAAAATTCAAATTAGTGATAATAATCAGATTTTTCTGAAAATATACATAAAAATCATTAAACTCTTAAGATCTCTTAGTGCTACAACAACCTTCTCAATTTCTATAATTTTGACATAATTTTTTTATATTCACTCAAATAACATGAGTTTTAATAAATAAAAATAATATAAAATAACTCTATTTTAAGAGTTATCAAGTTCTTTGGAATTTCTTCAATGTCAAACTCGTCAACACTTTGAGCTCTTTGGAATTTTTTGAATGTTGAACAAGTCACCACTTTGCTGGTCCAGTCGACGCTATGAGCTGGTTTGGTCAACACTTTGCTCCCTTAGTTTCAAATTGTTCCTTCACTCAAATATTGTGCATAACTCTTTTTATTTTCATCATTCAAGTCCTATGAAGTTTATCAATTAATGAAATGATTTAAACAAACATCTCAGGACAACTAAATACCCATCATCAAAGGTATTTCTAAATAAGATAAATATCCAAACTTTATGCATAAAAAATAATAAGACTATTTTGGGCTTAATTAACCAATGTAGCAAACTCATTATTAAAACAAAAATTAAGCTTAATTATCTTTAAACTAACAATCTAACTCATTTTCATCATTAAATCAATGAAGGCATCAATCAACTCATTTTCATCAACATCATATAAATCATTAAAGAAATCACTTATTTTGTTTTTTGTTTTTTTTTCCATGAAACATATGTTGACTACTTTTTCAACTTTGGAGTATGAGTTCTCTTCACTCTTGTCTCATATGATTTTCTTTGCTCTCTTTTTATATGCCTTTGACATCTTCTTGGCTTGAGAACAATTGACTTTGAAGTGTCCTGACTTTCCACGCTCAAAACAAGTGGTTTTTTTTTGGTGGCTTATCACCTTTAGTGGCTTTCTATCCTTGCTATTTATTCCATTGAAAGAATTCGCTAAACCTCTTTTTAGTGAAAACAATGTCCTCATCTTCTTCTTTCTCGAATTCCACGTGATTACTTGATGAGTCTTTAAGAGAGTATCTTTTCTTTTGGTGACTTCCTTCTCCTTTTGCTCTTCCTTTTCATTAGCCTTCATAGTTATTTCATGAGTCAAGAGAAACCTGATAAGCTCCTCCATTTTGAGTACTTTGAGATCTCTAATTTCTTGAATCGCCATCACCTTAGGTTCTTATGCTCTTAGTAGGCATTTGAGAAGTTTCTTGACCAATTCTTCATTGGGTTAAATTCTACCAAGTATTCTTGAATTAATAGTAATGTTAGTGAATTGAGTACACATTTGATTAATAGTCTTATATTTATACACAACAATTAACACATGTTCGTGTACTAGGATGCTCGGATTACTCTCTTTAACTTAATTTGTGTCATTATGTGTGATCTCAAGTAATCTGCAAATCTTAAAGCATTATTACGGGCACACTATTAAATTCATTTATATTAAGTGCACAATATAGCGTATTCAAGGTTTTTGCATTCATTATTAATTTTTGTTTACCAATATCAAATTCTAGAGGCAACTTAGGTACATTTAAGAAATTTTCTTGCTTAATAGGAACCATTTTCAATAATATTTTATAAATCACAGTCCATCTATTGAATAAATATTTTCATTTTAGTTTCTAAGAGACATAATCATTACCATTAAAAAAAGTCATATCAAATAATCAAATACAAAATATATATTAAAGTCACGATAAAAGATCACGATCTAATTTGCTACCACGATGTTCCCAATAAGCAAACACTTTTCAACATAATATTTGTGGAAGGCTAGAAATTTACAATCCAGAGGGGACTCACCAACTCCCATTCTATTTTTCTACTTTACACGCGTCGAACAATATATAGCTAGCGAGATATTTTGAGTTCGAATGTAACCAATTATATCTTTCATTATACCATTCATACATGTAAATCATATCATAATCCATGATTTGAGCATCCTTGATAAGTGTGTAATTTACATACTTAATTATATTCTTTTATAGTTGATACAATAAGTTTTTCTTAAGTGTTTAAGAAAATTTGACATTTTTTTTTCTAAGTGCGCAGATTAATGAAATATGGCAGGTTAGAGTTTCAACAAAGGCAATTAGATGATCCTGATGCATCGTAAGGCAAAATTTGACAATTTTGTAGACAAAAACCTGAGAGAGTGCCAATCGATCTCTACATCAGAGGCGATTAATCTCCTATCTGAGCTGATTAATCTCTTGTATGAGGAGATCAATCGGCTGTCACATTTTTAAAATTCGATTTTGGGTTTTTAATCAAAATAATCTCACCCATTGATTATATTGATGCCTAATTTACTTCAGAATTAGGTTATAAATCAAGGAGGAGGAGGCAGGGTGGTAGAGGCAATGAAGAGAGAGGAACAAAGAGGAGGTTAGGCCAAAAATGAGAAGAAGGAGATTACTCCGGTCAAGATTTCTCATTCCAAAACATAGTTTTTCTTTCTCCTTCTCCATTGCAAATATGAACATCATCACTTTTCTTATTTGTTTTTATTATTCTATCGTGAACTAATTTTCTCTTCTAGTGCTAAAATATAGCTGAATTATGGTTGTTTGGTATGTTCTTTAATTCAATTTACTGATATTTTATTTCATTATGTGTGAGTGAATTATTATTGTTCTTATTGCTTACGATTGTCTGATCAACAATAACATATTCATAGGATTATTTTAAGACAGAGAGGTAAAAAAAATAATTGTACAATGGATAGTTTTGCCATGAAAAGGATCCTCATTCCCTCAGTTCACTGAACTCCCTTTTGCTCTGTTGTTTACAGAAATTCTCTAGTTTAGTTCCTTCTCGCTTATATCTTAGATATTTCTACGCATTGACTTCCTTCTTCGTAGTCTTCTTCTTATATATATAATAGCGACTTTCTATTCTATATATAGAACGCGATGTAATCAAACTTATGGTTGACGCCGTAGAGAATATAAAGCCTATATGAACATGAAGAGATAAAGAAGCCATTGCAATTTCTGGAAAAAAGATTCGAAATGAGTTAGTATTGGTTGACCACTACTCTATAATAGGGCGCGCCCTCGTATTTTCCTTTTCGAAATCGTGAATCTATTTTGACTCAAAAGATAGCTAAGACGTTCATGTGGTAATTTGATTTTTCGTTTGTAATGTATTCAATTAATTGCTAGAGTTTGAGATCGAGAGGTGATAATTCGTTAGTTGGATAAGTGTGTCATTACTCGAGAGAGATTGATACAAATATTTGTGAAATTGCCATAAACACATATGAATAGATATTACTAAATTGAGCTAGTACTACTAAGTATGATTAATTAATGTGAAATAGAAAGCTTTAGATTTTTCTCTAATTAAATTCTATGACTTTATTTAATTTTTGTTTATTTAAATCAAAATTCATTAAAGTTACGTTGTTCATCTATAATTAGAGTTAAAGTCATTTAATAATTAGTAGAAATATTTCTTATGGGTTCGACTCTTATTTATTCACTTTATTATTTTTGCGACACGTGAGCTTGCATCGTATTGTTTCGTCACAATTCTCACTATGCACATATTGAATTTACAATACATACTAATAACGCATGTAAAATGAAACATGAAAATTTTGTTATTTAACAAGCAAAATCATGTATGAATGATGACCATACATCTATCCAAACATTCTCTAATTATGTTCAAAACCATATCAAAAGTAAGGATAAAATGGTTGACAAAATTGCAAATCCAATTTGTCAAGCTCCAACCACGTTGTCGGCTTCCAAGACATTTTTCCATTCCTTGACTCTTTTGGTCATTTGCCTTGGACTTCAGAAATGAGGTCTCAGATTCTTTTCTCACTTTTACTGCTATGACTGATCGTCTAAGATAGTAGAAGCCCACTCCTAATCCTAAGAGACTTTTCCTTACTCTTACTTCTCTGAGTGTCTGCCTTGGACACCAGAAGCTCATTTTCAAGCCAAATCTTCTGTTTTCTCACAATTTCCACACGTTTTTCATGCCAAAACCACCAAAACTCTTATCAACAATCGTTAATTCCTAAATTCTATGGCTTCACTTTATTTCTTCACTTTGATTCTTAGCTCAAAAGAGTCTTCTTGACGAGGGAAACAAATTTACTTTAAGGCTTGAAAGTCAATTCTAACTCATTCTCCTTCAATTTTCCTCATTCCATTTCTTCTTCTCTTTTTTTACTTTATTTCTCTTCTTTCTTCTCTTTCTCTCGTGAATCAGCACAAAATGTGCTCTGATTATGCAACCATTGTAGATTACACTTAGGGTAGAGTTACCTTTGTGCTCAATTTATCTTTCATATTTTACCATTTCATCTATATATATTTTAAAAAATTTCATGATTTCCTATGTTTAATTATACTTTACTTCAACTAATTAATTTTGATCGGTTTTAAGTTAATATCTAAGATTAACATAATTAATCATGATTAGTCAACCTTAATTACTAACTAATTACATATTAATTATACAATCAATCACTAATTTTAAAGTGGCGTATGTCACTATCCTGTCGGTCGTCAAATGTTATCGTATGACAATACTGAAAAATGTTAGAAATATTTTTTTTCTATAACTTTATCAAAATTTTGTGAAGTTTAATTTAAAGTAATTTATCAAAATAATATAATTTGTAATAAAATGTAACATGCCTTTACTCAAATAAAAATAATAAAATATTATCAATGATATGCAAAGGTTCTCCATTACAATTACCAATATAACTGGATAACTTTAAGATAGTTAAAGGTAGATCTCTCTCTCCTATCTCTTTCTCTCTCTTCTTTTTTCCTGTATCTTTTCTGGGTGCAAACAAAGAGAGTGATTGGATTGGATGAACGTAGGAGGAAAGATATTGAATAGTTGAGTTAAAGGTTGATCTTTCTCTCTCTCTCTCTCACTTCTTTTTCTCTATATCTTTTCTAGGTACTTAACTAAATAAAGAAGTGATTAGATTGGATGTACGTAGGAAGAAAAGTATTGAAAATGTTGATTTGAATTCCACAACTTGGTTGGGAAAAGGACATGCTTTTCTTTTTAATATTATTATTTATTCTCCACAACTCTTCTTTTGTTTTGCCCCTGTCGTTCTTGTCTTCTTGTTTGGCTCCTTCCTTTTCCTTTTCTTTTTTCGTCTCTTTTTCTTTTCTTCTGTTTTCCCTTTCTTTTTATCTCATTTGCTCTGCTGGGTAGCACCGGATTCTCTCTGTAAAACCCTTTTCAAAATCTACTCATATCAGAAGCAATAAACGAGAGAGAGTGAGAGAGAGTGAGACGATTTTAAATCAAGCTGGTCTGCCCAAAGTGAACTCCAAATTTGGCTTCTTTTGCATTATAGTCCCTGAAAGATTTTCGGATGTGCTTAGACCTGATATTCTCTCATAACTTAAGCACTTTGGATCTAATTCTGTCTGCAAAAAGAAAGACAAGGAATATTAACCTGTCAAGAATAGAGAGTATTAATCAAAACTAAAACAAATATTTCTTGGAATTTTCTATAAATTATTTATTTCCATCAGATTTCGATTTGTTCTTATTTTCAGCATTTTACATTTATATATACTTGGTCAATCCGGCAGCATAATGAAGTTTCTCATGCTCTTTTTCAATATTTTCTCAATAACCTAAACCGGTAATCTCTACATGAACAGCTTCTATGAAATCGTGAGAAATTTTAATCCAAAAGTTGCTAAGAACCTCAAAAGCACCCTTCTGTTGATTTTTATTTATTTATTTTTAATTTACTACGTGCATGATTTGAAAAAAAGTAACATACTTCTCATCTGACACTCTTTTTGATCCACTCATGGTTGATATTTATTATATTTCGAGAAAGGCTACCTCAATAGAAGCTAAGTTTCCACAGGAATCGTTTGGGTTTCCAATCAACCAAGCTTCCCTGGTAGAAAGCCAACGTCAAAAAGAAAAAAAAAAAGAGAATAATTTGTTACATCAGATGAAAAAAGCATGCAGATGAAGAAAAAGGCCAAGAACTGTGAAAAGAAAGCTCTTTCTTTCTTTCTTTTTCTGTCCATCTTATAAAACAATGGCGACTTTTCATTCACATGTGACACCCATTATTGCAACAACACTGTTAACTGATTAGAACAATCTTGAAAATTTTAAGTCATTGGGTTGAATTCAATTTAAGGGTTTTATGCTCCTAAACATGTTTCTTTACACGTGGAATAAGTTTTTTTATCGTTCATTAAATGTGTATTTTAATATTTGATGTTGTAAAGATTTAACTTATAAGCTTTAGCTCTCATACCATAACAAATCACAAATAGTTTTAAAAACTTAAGCTATTTGGTTATAATAACATGTTCAAAAATAAAAATGGTTATTTACTAAGTCCTAATTAAGGATGAGTTAAAGGGTTTTTTTTGGCTTTGGGACTAGGTTTTACTATGGTAGGGCCTTCTCTCTTTCTCTCTCTCCAATCACAGACCCTCGAAATCCTAAGGAAAGAGGTGTAGAGCTCTCTATTATTAGGAGGATTTTGTGAAATAGGATTTCCATATCTTTGAATGATACCAGTAATGGATGACTTCCTTTTTCACTCATTTTTTGTGGAGTCTACTAATACTTCCAGTATAATTATCTTCTCTTTGGGTCAGAATTTGTATATATTTATTTTTGAAGTTAACTCAAAACGCATTGTATTAAGTAGTAAGGAAAACTCTACTTATAAAGCACTCAATTTTTACTATTCTAAGTGATTAGAGATTATACACTACAACTAGTATAGACTTGGATCCTCACAATTATCAGAATTTTGTGTTATCCTTGCTTTCACAAATGGGCTGCCACACTTTTCACCAACTAAATGAGAACAACTACTACCAATCCATCCATTCCTAGCATTCATGATCCACAATCAGCAGATAGAACAATTTTCTTTGTCTTCTGAAATCATTCATCTCTTATTACTCCCTTTTCTAGTTCTTTTCTTTCTCTCTTTATGTACATATACATACGTTTGCATGTGTCAAGAAAAGGAAGAAGGTCAACAAGCCATCATCTTTCGAAAGATATTCGATTGCTTGTATGCATCGAAATTGAAGCATAAGATGGAGATTGATAAAGGAAATATCTCCGAATAGATTCAAGATTGTTGATAAATATTGAAAATTATTGTCTTATCTTTTATTTTCCCCTCAACCAAAGAGCAAGTTTAGACAGCTTAATGAATTGACTTGATAGATTTCATTGATGGGTTGAAGTTTACCTTGAAGAATTGGACCAAACTCGACCACAATCCTTGTCTTGATGAGCATTTTGCGTTCCTTGTTGAATAGAGAGCTCAGCTCCTCTTCTTGGATTGTGGATGTCAAGCATTACCTCTTCTGTATTATCCCCAGAAGACCCTTCGTACAAATCTGATTAGCCAGTGTAAACACGTTCAACAACTGATGTTATTTCTCTGCTAAATGTAGACTTTTTCACCCTAGTATTTAAACAAAAGAGAAAATATGTATGATGCTATACATTGTGTGTGTATGTATATATATATTTGTATTAACCTGAAGAAGCTGCAGCTCTGTCAGTGGTCTTCACTGTTCTATACATCTGTAATTGGATTTATGAAAGAATATCATATTTATTAAAAGCATATCCAGCAATGCAAAAGAAAAACTGAAAGAAGTATATATAAGGCACACATACGTGTATATATATGTATTATGTATGTATGCATGTATGCATGTATGAGAGCATACGAATGTGGTTAACCATGGTCAAGGAGATGTAGTTAGAAAACCCAACTGAGCAAGATATCATTGAGGAATGATAGTGTTTGTGTGCTTGTTTATTTTAAGTTTTTTTTTTCTCGGTTTACCTGTTCTTCCTTCTCTGACCTATAATATAAAGCTTGATTAAATAATGGAGTCTCCGTTTTGAATTCCTTGGGACTGGCTTTGTCTTACATGTTATCTGAAATCGATCACTCTCTCTCTACCACTTCTCTCTCAAGGGATGTAAATGGTGATTTTTTTTTTTAACTTGGTTCATTCTTCCACGTAAAAAGCTGTTTGCAGAGAAGCAGAACCATCAGATCTAGATGCGAAACAACGGCTAAGAATTTGTGAGAGACGGAAAGAGAAAGCACATTGGAATTTGAATCATACAAGCTATAAATCCTTCTCTCTTCTTTCATTAATTTAGGCATCGAAGAAAACGGAAACCCATGTTTTATTAACTTCAAAAGACCTTGTTCAATTGTACCATATTGCTGAAACGTTAAAAATTAACTCAGATTCAGAGTATCTTAATACTGCGAAGCAGCAAATAAACAAAATTTGAAGCTTTTTGCTGTAAAAAGTTAAGAAGTTTTTCAGCTCTTTCCACTGACCTGTAAATGTGATTTAACATGGGCCAAGGTGAGATCTTTCACAGCCATTAGATCAAGAACTGACTTTGGTGTAGCTCCTGAGCTCCCCAAATGAAATGAAGAAAAAACGGAATAAAAACGAGGATTTTTGAGAGAAGATCGGCCATGTTTAAATGCAACAGGAATTTTCTTGGAGAGAGAGAGAGAAGAGCTTACTTTCATGGCCACCTAAGAGCGCAACAGCGTGAACAAAACGGGCATGTAGAGTGGTGTTCCACCGCATCCTCGGCGCTCTTATTGAGCGTTTGGATGGAAATCTCGACAACAATCTCGATCGCACCAGACCTTGGGCCACATACGAGCTTGGAGAAGTTGAACCACTGTTAATAATGGAGGAAGACAAAGAAGTAGAGCCTAAATTAGGGCGTTGAGAGAATGGAAAAGAAGGAGGATTCTGATAAACAGGAATTTCTCTAATGGGTTTCAAGAATCCATGCTTAGAACTAAGCTCATGTTGATGCTGGCGCTGATGAGAAAGTGGATTATTATGAAGAAGAATCTTCTGTTGATAGAGATTATGGAGGTGAGGCAACTGATTTGGCTGAAAGGACTGTAAGAGATTGCCATTAGCTGTTTGAAGCTGATGAAGATGGTCGTAATTCGGATCGCAGAGAGGTGGAATAGAAAGAGAAAGATCAAAATAAGTGTCAGGTTTTGCCATTGATGAGATGGAAGTTCTTGAATCCAAAGCTCCTTTCCAAGAACCCAAATCCACCTTTTCTTCCCTACTTCTGCAACCTGACGATGGCTTTGCGTTTGGAGAGCTGATTTGCAGAGATAAGTCTGGTTGGGCAGGAAAAAGCTCCATCTTTCTATCTCTGAAAAAAAACCTCTCCTGGGTTTCTTCTGTCTCCCTCTCTTCTTCTTCTTCGACTTCTTTTCCTTATTCTCGATGGTTTTCTTAGTCTTCCTGATTTTCTTTTCAAGGATCCAATTATTGCAGGTCTATGTGTCGAGAACTTGAAGAAACACCAGGGGAGATTTCTTTCAGATGGGTTACCATCGAAGGAATTGGAGATTGAGAGAGAGAGAGAGAGAGAGAGAGAGAGAGAGTGACAGAACAGAAATGACAAGGTATTAAGTGAATGGTTGTTGCTTATTTTGTGTGGAAGTATGTGAGAAAATGACACTTAAGAGAGTGAGAGATTTCCCTTTTGTGGACGTGAGATGGTCGTTTATACAGCAGGGCGTAGATTATTCATAATAATAATAATATGTATTATTTTTATAATTTTAAAAATTATAAATTATTATAAATTAAATTGTCAGTTCAAAAAAAATATTTTTTTAAAAATATATAAAAATAAATATTTCTTTATAGTCAATTCTTTACTTTTTAGGTATAACCCTTATTCATCAATCTAGTTTTAAATATATATACATTTTCGTCTACTTCAAGTTTTCAATTTAAAAGATCACAGATTGAGTTGAAATACGTAAATTCTATTTTAAGTTTAGTAGCTTCAAGTCATTCTTCTTTATCATAGTTTTCCATTGCACATCTATATATGTCAATAAATTATTTTTCTCATAATCAGTGATAGCAACTTGTGCTTCACCATCATGTCGATATTGAGATGGTAGTCGTACTACCCTTTTACTACGACCATGTATAATGATTGGTTAATTAGAGAAAATAGTATTTTCTTTTCCTCATGGATCAATAATTGTTGTTGTAACAGGTCTAACCTGCTCAGATAGAATCTCTTCTAAGACAATTTTACTATGAGGTTTGTAATTTGTTATATAGTCATGTTCTATGAATGTGGTATTTGTCGATACAAATACCTTATTATTCTTAGGACTATAAAACAAAACTACTCTCGTGTCTTGCACATATCCAACAAACATGCAAACCTCAATTTTTGGTTCTAGCTTCTCAGTCTTACCTACTAGTGCATGTGTTGGACATCCCCATAATGCAAAAGTGTCTCAAACTAAGTTTGTGACTATTTTACAACTCTAAAGGTGTTATAAATATAGAATTAGATAGAACTATATTAAGCATGTAAATTGCTATTTGTAAAGCATATCCCCAAAATGATTTTAGAAAAGAGGAATGACTCATCATGGATCTTACCATATTAAACAATGTTTGATTTCTTCTTTCAGTAACACCATTTTGCTGAATCGTGTCTGGTGCTATTAGTTGGGATACTATCCTATTTTTTAACAGATAATCTTTGAATTCACTATCAAGGTACTCACCTTCTCGATCCGATCGAAGACACTTGATAGTCTTACCTAATTGGTTTTTAGCTTCAACTTTAAATTCATGAAACTTTATAAAAATTTCAGATTTAAGTTGAATTAGGTAAGTATATTTATATTTTAAGTAATCATCTATGAATGTCATAAAGTACTCATAGCCACCTCTGGCCTGCATTGATATTGGGCTACATACATTTGAATGTATTACCTCAAGCGTTTCTTGAGCCCTTTTGCCCTTTTCAATTAAAGATCTCTTGGTCATTTTATCTTTCAGACAAGATTCACAAATAGGTAAAGATCCAATGATTAGATCTTTCAAATGACCATTATTGACAAGTCTGTTAATTCTATTAAAGTTAATATGATCAATTTTAAGGTGTCATAGATATGTATCATCAGTATGTGAAATTTTTTGCTTATTTGATTTAGACAGTTCAACTTTGAACATATCAATATTCAATAGTGATAAACTTATTATGGACTTTATCATATAAAGTTCATTTTCCATTGAGCCAGAACAAATATTTAAACCATTTCGAGCAATAATAATTGCATTATTATTAAAAAAAATTGTATATAATTGTTCAATTATTCGAGAAACAGAAATGAGGTTTCTAGTAAACTTGAAATAAAATAAATATTTTCTAAAAAATAAAAATTTATTGTTATCAAAATAAATTTTAGCTTCTCCCTTTGTTGAAGCCAAAACAACCGCTTCGTTACCAACTCTGAATGTGAACTCTCCATTAACTAGTCTCTTGTAAAGTTTAGTATTTGAAAAGAACAACAAACATAATTAGTCAAAGCTGAATCAATTATCTAGAGTAATGAATCACTTTCAACCAAACAAGAGTCAATAACAAGTAAATCAAATTTACCATTTTTCTTTTTCAGCTTCTCAAGATATTGTTTGTAGTTACTCTTCGATGACCATCTATCCGACAATGAAAACCTTTTTTTTTTGGGATTTGGAGAGTTTGAGCTTTTCTTGTTTGACTTATTCTTTTTTTTTTTTGAGATTTTGAGCTCCTTTTTGTTGGTCTCCCTAACCGTTAGCCTGTTTGTGGAATCTTTTTATCTTCTTAAAAGAAGAATTGGATGACAAGGTTCCAACAACATTTGTTTCACTATTCTTATCCATAGAAATAAACTAAAAAATGACTAGTTCATTAAGCAATTGAGTCAAATCATAACTCAATTTATTCATAAAATAATTACTTTTGAACTGAAGAAATTATGGGCTTAGACTTTCTAAAATTATGCCCACTTGGGTTGCCTCATCAATATGAGCTCCATTAATTTCAGCTTCATGAATAGTATTGATCATCATCAGAATATGTTGTTGTACAGGGACTCCTACTTTCATCTTAGAGTTCATAACTCTATTTATTGCTTCATGACGGGCTTGTTCAGATGATTTGCTAAATGCCTTGAAGATACTCTATTATCTCATAGGCAGTCTCATAATTCTCAAATTTTACACTGAGAACATCAGACATGGTTGCAAGCAAAAAACAACGAGTTTTGATATTTGCTTTAGTCCATGTATTATAAGTATTTTTAAGAGCTTTTTGAGCATTAGTCGTTGGAGTAGAATGATATTCCTTCATCAATACATATTTTAAGTTATCATACACGAGAATCAAATTTATATTCTTTTTCCACTTAACAAAACTATCACTGTCTAGCTTTTTAGTCGAAAGCAAATTTATCATTAATTGAGATATGATGTTGTAATAAATAAATAAAATTATAATTAATTTTATGTTTTAAAATTCAAAATGTTATGACATGTTAGTATGATGAATGAACATGCTAATCACCAAAATATGTAAATGCTACTATAATCTCGATAACATAATAAATCTTCTTAGGGTAGAAATATTATTAATTAATAAATTTATTCAAAATATCTCATATTTTAAAAATGTATTAACTTATAAAAAATTTTGATCAAAATATAACTAATACTTTTAATTATATTTTCATGAGTGTAACTCACTGTTTTGGATTTATTAAACTTAACTTATAGTACCCGTCTTATGGTCGAACAACCATAAAATACATTTTACATATCCTATCTATAGGAAATCAACCTTGGTATTGACCTAAGTGAATATTCTACTTAGAGAGGATGATAATTAAAATTATCTCGGAGCTTCACTTAGATCTCATGATGTTGTGCCAACAGTGGATACCATATGATATTACACTTAACTTACTGCTACTACTCATTATTTTAAATTAGTGATTATGGAATGTCAAATATTCCCTTATAGCCATAAATTAATCATATTAATTTATCATTACTTAAATTATTAATCCTTAAATAATCAAATTATTTAATTTTTTAAAAAATAAAGTAAATTTTTAACAACTTAAAAATTATTTTATTTTACATTCTCACCTCATTCATTAAATGAATCAATATTACTTTTAACAAGATTAAAAATAATTCATTTAATAAGCTCTTTCTCGAATTAACATGTAATTTAATATATGTTTAAATACATGACATGTGAGAAATATAAAATAAACCTAAACATGCAAAATCTATATAACATGTGAATACATGATCAATATATAACAAATTATATCAGCACGTAAAAATAAATGAAATAGTGACCGGATTGTCACATCTGTGACGCATAGTGCAGCAGCACCAGGGTGAGAATGAACTTAGCGCCACCCTACACCGTGACACGTCGCCATCATCCCGGACTCCTCAGCAACGAGGCCCACCAGCTACATACGCATCACCACACAGCAACCATATCAGGGTGAGGGTGAACCTCGCGACACACTATACCCTGACACGTCGTCACCATCCCGGCCTCCCTAGCAACGGGGCCACAGTTGCCACACACACACATTTCGCGACAGCCCAGCCAGCCCACTCCTCAAGCTGAATCCGCGACTGGTGTTGCACCGGCCCACACACTAGCAGGATCCGCGGTACCACTGTCAATCATACTCACCGCCTGACACATACACGCCGCGTGGCGGCCTAGCCGGCCCACTGCTCGAGCAGAATCCGCGGTTGGTTATGCACCGGCCCACACACTAGCAAGATCTGCGATACCACCGCCACACGTCTCACCATTTACTCAAAATATGTTCAAAATCATTTTCGTTCCTTTTTTTTTCAAAACATGATTCATGTCAAACAATATACACACACACCACAATCAACAACATAAATACTAAAGTTCCACGGTGTAGGCCCACCTGAGCAAATCACATGCATGCACTACTTACCTGACGTACTAAGTTTACTCGACGCACAGTTTTGCCAAAACGCCTCAACCTAAAACATGAACAATCGCTCATCAATCTTCGCATCAAAATTCACTAAACACGCTAAGAATCACATTTCTCAACTAAATTCATGAAATTCCAACTAAAACGGGTCACTAATTCGGCTCGGTCGAAAACCAGCTTAAACTTTGGACGCGCATAACTTTTGCGTTCGTTATAGGAATCGAGTGATTCAAAAGGCTACACGTTCCGTTAGCAACCCAGTTTAACATATCAAAATAGATTTTAAAACGATAAACCGAAATTAGGTGAAAAACACCAAAAAATCAAATCTGCCCTTCACCCAAATTTCACATCTACGTTCCCCTCAACCAAAACTTACTCAAAACTTGCCTTAATACTAAAATCAGCAACGCTAATATCACCCATCACAATTCCACTAAAAACGTTCAATAATTCAACTCGGTCTAAAATTCGACTTAAACTTCTGACGCGTATAACTTTTGCTTCGGACATCGGCATCGAACGATTCTAGCAGCCAAACGTTCCTCTAACAACTTAATTTAACCACTAAAACAGAATTTAAAACGAATAACCGAAACTACGCCAAAATGGCCTAAAATAGAACCTTGTTTTTGACACAAAAAAACCAAATTTCGACATCAACCTGATTCCCACCAATTTCTCCATCAATCTATTACATTCTAGTCTACTAAGTATAATCTAGCACAATTCGAAGCTCACATCAACCCTACACTCGGTTACTAGAATAGAACAGCAGAAAGAGGGAGAGACTTATCGAGGGAGTCGGTCTGCACTCGGACGCAAGGAGAAGAGGAAGAAGAACACAAGCAGAGCGCTCGGTTGCTGGCGACAAAGCTAAACGGAGACTCTCTCTCGTGGTTGTTGGCAGAAAGCGCTCGGGCTCTCTCTTCGGGAGTTCGAGCTGCTGAAACCGAATGACTTCGGTTCGTCAGAGAAGCAACACTCGCCGACAATTCTCTCTCACACCCACACTCGTCAGTCATCGATCGAAGCTCGAATTTTCCAGCTCTCTCGATTGCTCAGTCCCTCTGGTGCTCGGTTCGCAAGTAACCGAAGTAACAATATATTTTTTTAAAATTAGTAAATCATATTACTAAAACGCCCTCCCGTATCCAATCGTTCGTAATCCCGTTAAATTTGCGTCCTCCCGACTTAAAATTTGAAATGTCTTCTCCGAATTAAATTCTAAGTTCTATAAAATAAATTTTTTGCTAAAACCTTTCCCAAAAATTTTAACGGGAAATAATTTAAATTCTGAAAATTTATGGGTTATTACAAATTATGCTAAAAAGATAATCAAATATAGTTATTTGAAATTTTATCCAAATAGAAGGTTGAAATGGTAAGTTTTGAAAGACAAAATGGTAAATTTATCCTAAGAAGCTTCTAGATAAGGATTGAAGTTGATAATGTTAAACTAATTTGGGGCCTTAGCTGAAGAAGAGTCTAGGAAGTTAAGAGTGAGAAAGAGAGAAGAGAGGGGAAATTGAAAGGGAAGATGTGTGAATTTATTGACAAACCCTTAAGAAAAGTTATTTCCTTCATCTAGAGTATTCATTTGAACTAAAAATCAAATCTTGGAAGTGAGCCAAGAATAAGATCAAAGAGCTAGGAATTCTATTCTTGGTGATTTACTTAAACTATGTTATATTACATAGTTTAGGTAGAAGAAGTTGCATTATTAAGATATATTTTATATATCTTGTTGATATGCATTTGATATGTTTGTGTTTGGTGATTAAAGATATGAATTGGGGTATTTTAATGGGTGAGAACTAACCTAAGTATTTCAAAAACTATACTATATTATCTTGTTTAAATTAAGAAAAGCTAAAAGTTGTGGTTGTACACATATGTTGAGTTGTGTTGGATGAAGAAATGATGATAAATAACTTTTTTAGATATTCAAATAAATTTGTACATTCTTTTACGTATCAAAATAGTAAAGTAAATGAATTCTTTGACATCTTATTACTATTGATTATAAGTCATATAAGAGAAATAATAATAATTAAATAAAATACAATTACGGATTCGATAAGATTATTCAATTTTGAAGATATTTATTTTCAATGAGACGGGATAAGAGGATAAACTAAATGAGTTCTACTTCATGAACTATGTAATTCCGCACACTACTTAGATATGTTTTAGAAAGTCATAAGTCATATAGGAGAAAATTAAAGAAATAGAATCTAAAAGAAGGAAAAATAGAAAATACACACACACATCTACATGTGTACATATAGATATATCTACATATATATGTACGTATATACAGATACACACACATACATATACATATGTATGTATATGTGTGTGTGTGTGTGTATATCCGTGTGTATCTATGTGTGTATGGGCAATTATGTGATTGAAATTGATTTGATGAGTACATGTATATTTAGTGACTGATGCAAATGCTTGCAGTTGACGAGAAGACGTTCGGACAGACTTAAAAAAGTGATTTAGATATGATTTAAGCATTGTGATATTGTGAGACTTAGCACATCATTAGAGGGTGGCTAAATAAATGCATACTCAACATTAATGCATCATTTTGCTTGTCATGTAACAAGATTTGCATGCACATATTATATGCATTGCCTGTATATGCATGTATTCAATGTATTCTTAATGAGGATACTTAAATCATGTATCTTGAAATTATTTATGTATGGTAATGGTATTGTGGGGATACCATTAATAACATTCAAACTCAATATATATCTTACCAGTAAACTGTTTGATTTGTGTAGAACTAAATTGAATAGTTAAGTTAGATAGTGGTAAGGGTTGACATCCACAAAGACATATGCATTTGATTAATCAATCAACCAAGCACCCAGCTCATGGATACACCAAAGAAGGTTCGCCCCACGAGAAGAAAGGAGTAGCACTCTTGAAGGCCTCACATTTGCATGAACCAAGCGCTCAGACTTGTTAAAAGCGCACGACCCTTGAAGAAGATGGAAGCCTGATCCATTTGTGAAGATGACGCTCAAATTAACGCTTGACATTTGAAAATATTACAACTCATACTCACCTACATAACTGACCTTATGAAGATTTCATCTCCATAGTCAAAAAGATAAAGGAGTGTGCAATGATGCGACCAAGATTCAACCAAGCGATTCTTTCCTTTTTTTCCATTCAACCGAAGGTCTTACCACCTTTAGGAACTAGATAAGCATCGCTTTTCGTGATTGTGATTTAGTTTTTACATTATCAATAAAGGAAGTAGACCCCCTTTCTTAAGCCAAGAGCTTCGGAGAACTAAGGCCTCGTGCGTTATCGTCCGAGTGGAGTTGAGTCTCCAATTTGTCATCCAAGTTCGTGGTTGTTTGGTGGCATATTTAATTCATTTTTCTTCATCTTTTCTAAGATCTTAGTTTAAGAGGGAAAAAGAGGTCAAACCAACCTAGTGCCGTTACAATTTTTCTAAGGATAAATTGCATTATTTGGAGGAACATCAAAGTTACCTCTCAAAAGGGTTACAGATTTACTTGCACATTTTCTTCATTTTATGTTATTCTTGTGTGAAATTTGTAGGGACTATTCTTCATTCACATGGTAAGATCCCTTCCAAGTTTCACAGGATTTGAAAGTCATTAAGTATATTAAATCGTGGTTAAATTGAGGTGTTCTTGGATCTAGCTGAGGACATCACACCTCACCTTTGATTGTTACATCATTCTTGTTTTGCAAGGCCGATCCGTATCATCTTGGTAACAGAGAATAATTTATTTTTCTTGGGGTGATTTGATTGATCTTTTTTCATAAATTTCATATATTTTAGATCTATCAAAATTCGTTGCTAATCGGTTGCAATAAACTAGTCGAGGAGGGTTTCTAAAACCTAAGGCTTTTTTTTTGTGAATAACTGATAATTGATTTAATCGTATTAGATTATAGATCTCTCTTATGGAATTAGCATGTTATGGTGTTTTCATTAGTTGTTACGTTGTTTGCAAAATTTTCCAGAATCGTTAATCTCAACACTAATTAATTTTTTTTTAACTAAAATCAAGAGCAATATAAGGAAATTGTCTTGTGATTGATTGTGTTCTTTGCTTACATTCTATATTTGTTACATGCACGAAAATATTCCGTGTTTAATGACTCATATATGGATTCTAACTTGATGTGAAATTAGAATTTAGTGTTTGAATAGGTGTCAAAAAATTTCCTAATTTGAGCATTCTTTATGATTGTGTACATCCAAAAGTAACAATTTACCTAATTCGGATTGTTTGTTAATTGTCTAACACTTAATATCCTAAAAATAGCAAACCCCTATCCTGACCTTTTAGGAAGATTTAAGTAGAGCCTTAGTTAACTAAGAATTTTTTTTTTTTAAAATCACCTTCCTAACTCAGTTTAAGTCAGACCGAAAGTCTAAATTGGAAACTAATTACTTCTAAGTTACTTAAGTTAAAATTTACTACAAAAATTTTTTCGACAAATTTTAATGATAAAATCTCCTAAAACTTAGGATCAAATTAGTACCCAAGCAAGTGATCGGCCATGAGTTTTGACCGGACATCCAACGGCTCTTTAAGCCTATTTTGAATGACCAACTCCAACCACCCTTAGATCTATAAATATATAGTTATTGGTACTTGTAATGGTTGTTGAATGAATGAAAATAACTCTATTTTACTGAAGGAAAAGCCGTCTAAAGCTGAAAGGTAAACTTCTCATGTCAAAAAAACTTGTATAGGACATAGAGGTTCATACAACTAATGTGACTTTGATAACCATCTCTAGGCAACAAGTTGTATGTATGCATATGGTGAAAAACTCTGGCACCAACATTCAAATCTTTAGCTTTTGGTTTCACAGGCAAAGGTCCATGCGGATTTTTCATAATCATTCTCAAAAAATCTAGCTTATCATCATTACCAATAAACTCAGGATCCTTAGAGACTTCATAATAGGTTTTAGTAGAATTGTTAACTATACATTCCAACAAATTATTTAACGAACAAGGAGTTAAATTCATGTATTTTCCATACACATAACTCGAATTTTTTAAAGAACGTCGTATTAGCATAAAACATCCTAACTTGAGTTTCAAAATAGGGACCCTCTAACTTGTATGTGATAACTCTTAAAATAAAATTATTTTATACTATTTTTATTTAATAAAATTCGTGTAATTTGAGTGAATATAAAAAGAATTAGGTCAAAATAATAGAAATTGCTATAAATTGTTGTGGCATTAAAAGATCTTAAACATTTAATGATTTTTATATATATTTTCAGAAAAATCAGATTATTAGCACTAATTTGAATTTTCTTGTTATCACAATTAACCACAGGTTTATTAGCAGATCAAATTTTCATTTGAATGACCAAGAGATAAGAAGAAATTGCTGGAGAAATCCCTAAAATTAAGGAAGGGAGAAAAATGTGGGCTAAAATCTTAGAAGGATGAAGAAAAAGAGGTGGCTGAATCCTAAAATCAAGGAGAGAAAAAAATAGGTTGTAACACCCGAAAAATTTCAGTTAATTTTGTATCGGTTAACGGTGAGGTTCGAGTCGGAATCAAGGCCGGAAAATTTGTAACGTTAGGTAAAAGATTATTTCAGGAATAATGGTGAAGGAGAAATTTTAAAATTTTATCCGAGCACTAACCGTATAGTAGATTTATTGAAAAGGTTATGGTTGACTGCGAAATGTTAATTAGAATTAATTATAATAAATAATATATATAAAAACATTTGTGAAGAAAAACACCATCGGTGTTCTTCTTCCCCAGCAACCCTCCCCCTCTCTCGTTTCTCCTCTCCCGCGAGTGATCGGCGATCGATTCCTCCTCCGTTCTTTCGAATCACGGTAAGTTCTAGTTAATTTTGTATAGCTAGTTGATATGTTAGTATTATTAGTGACAAAAATGGGTTTAGCAAGAATATAGAGTGATTTGATGAAAACCTAGGAGGGTAATGTGAGAAGTTGAGTGTAGAGTTGAATTTTATCCGCATATTGGTGCTTAGGATAGAAATAAGAGTGGATTACGAGAACTGGTAGGAAAGATTTGGGTGGTTGATTGGCCGTGTATACGAATTTTCAGAACGGTGTCTATTCGGCCATGTTCAGTCGAGTCGTTGACATTCGAATGGGAAATAGATGAGACCATTAGAAACTAGATTTCATGAGAAACTCATAGTTTTTCGAATCGTCCAAATCAGACGAGTATTGGCGGAATTATGAATTTTTTAAGGTTAGTCGGAGCGTTAATTAGAATTTCGGTTTAGGCTGAGTGGGTATTTAGTGGTTGATTCTTTTAAAGTTTTACAGAATTAATGGAAGGTAGAGCTAATAGATGTGCGGTTTTATAGGTTTTCTAGTTAGCGTACGAAATTTGGATTACGAGTGCTAAGAACGCTAGGTAAGTAATGTAGTAAGAGTTTCGCCCTCGGGCCTACATCACAGTACAGTAGGTTGCATTACACATTTATTTTATGTTATGCTTTATTGATTGTGCATCATGGTTTTAATTTATGAGACGAAACAAAAATGAATTTTCATGTTTTTGCGAAGTGAAATAGTAGGATGAGATGAAACGAACGAAACGAGAAGATACGTAAAAAGATAATAAAGGTGGGGTTAAGTGGTCTTGTCCAGAGAGATGGACCGCAAGATGTATCACTATTCCTGCGCTTTACGTGGTGACCTTGTACCGAGAGTTAGACCGCGAGGTGTGTCACTTTACTAGATCGAGTTTGACCTTGTCCAGTGATGTGGACCATGAGGTGTGTCATCTCGATATAGCACATAAAGAAGAACCTAATAGTAAGAAGATAAAGAAGATGTAAGAAAGAGATGAAAACGAAAGTACAGACAAAATTGTAAAAACTGCATATGTTAGGATGTGAATGTTTTTCAGTAATTAAGTTTTTATGCATTACTTACTTAACATTAAGCTAATAGTTGAGTTCTGTGATGTAGATGACGACATAGCAGCTAGTGAGCCTCCCGAGCATGCCTAGAACTAGGAGGCAGTTGTAGGAAAACGCTCGTGGGACAACTGTGCCAGCTGTTGGGGTATTTTGACTATGGCGGGTGTAAGTATGGGTGGTGAGGTATTTTGAGTCGTACTTAGTTATTTTAATGTAAAAGAGAGATTTGAACTTGAGTTGAGTATTTTGGCGTGCGTAACAGATTGTAAATTGAGTCGAAAAGTGGATTTATGGATTTTAAACGTTTAGTCAAAATTCGTGTTGTTTTGTTGAATTCTTTTAAAGTTTCTTGGTGCAAAGTGTCGACCGAAGTACATAAGTGTCGACCGGTCAGTGTAAAATAGAGGGTGAGTGTCGACCGCTAGCCTCGACCTGCGCAGGGTAGAGTCGAAATAGGTGTCGACCCCTGGCTACAAGTGTCGACCGGTCCGTGTAAAATTGGCAGCGGTGTCGACCGTGAGTGTTGACCTGTGCGGACAGAGAGAATCAAGATTTCGACATGCGATAGCGGGTGTCGACCCCTCTCTAAAATGGGTGTAGAAGTGTCGACCAGTGTCTCTGGTGTCGACTGATGAAAAGACTCAAGAGATATGTAGTGTCGACCGATGAAAACCTGAGACAACTTAAGTGTCGACCGGTTCTTGCAGGTGTCGACCGGTCTCTTTAATTTTTATGTTTTAAAAGTGAAGTTATTTAAGCCGATTTTAAACGAAGTTTCCGCTGCGGTATTTATATATATTTCTTTTGTAAGATGTTTTGAATAAAAAAAAAAGAGCTGTTTTGAGTCGAAAAAAAATAATAATAAAACTTTCCAATTTCTAGAAAATATTTAGTAGAGGGTATGAAGGATGGTAACGAGTAATAGTTGGTAGCGAACCGGGAATCACGGAGGATTTTTGGGGCGTTACATAGGTGGCTGACAATTTTGAAAGGATGAGTAGAGAGAGTGGTTGTTGAATGAAAAAATGAAGTAAACACCTTTGAGGTGGTGGAAAAACAGAAACAAAAAAAGAATTTTTCGCTGGAAGTTAAAAGGAACCAGGAAGCACCTTTGAAGGCTCTAGAGCGTGGCTTACCAGATGGCTCTTAGAGGAGGATTCTTCTTCTTCTACTTTTTAATTTCCTTTTGATGAATTTTAATTGAATGAATTTTATTGTCATGATTTTGAGTTAGGTTTTTAATCTTTTTTAGAAGAGAAAGTACTCGTTACGTGCTTTATTGAGATTTATGAAAGTTGCTATTTTTCCATTGAATAATCTATCATGATGTTTGTTGTTTAATTCGAATTGTGTTGACGAGCAAATTTGATGTTACATGTTTCTGTTATATTGAGAGATAGATATAAATTTTAAGATGCATGATTGATTAAATAAATTAAATTATTGCAAAATTGTTAACATTAATTTGTTTGACATTGAGAACAGGATTCTAAAAAAGTTCGATTTAAGTTTTGCCTTTTAAAAAATCGAAAGAAATCTTAAAATGAATTTAACTGGGCAATTCGAGAGAACTTTAAAAAATATTAATTCTTGTTATTTAGTGAAGAATGTTATATCTTTCTGTAGTATCAGTAATAATTTGCATGTAACGAGGAAGTCGACCCTAACCAAGGCTTTCATTATCACAATATTTTTAAATTATTTCAATTTATTTATTTATCATATCTGAGTAAACTCTAATTTTATATTATTCTATGTCTCACGCCATTTTTCTTATTATTTCAACTTTAGTTTATATAATTTTATAACAATTTAATTTAGTTAAAATTATTCTCGTATAATCGACTTTTACTTACTTTTTATTACTTTGTTACCGACACGTGCACTTGCGTTAGGAGTAGAAAATCACTAACAATATAGCATATAAAGTCCCAACATTTTACATGGTTGCTCAAAGTCTAAGCCTAGAAGTCTAATTAAAGAAACTTGTCAAGATATAATCAAATGTTTGAACTTAAAATATGTGTCATACTTAACTTTGGAGTGAGCATTTCAGAAAAGCAATGTCGTCCATTTGGTAGGAGGATAAATGTTTGAAGCCTGATTGGAAATCATTGTTTTGCGCTTCATAGAATGACCACGAGTATGAGAGAAGGATGCCACAGAGAGATAGAGGAGAAGATATGAGTGTTTTTGGGCAAGATGGACCGCGATATAGAGAGAATCAGCAAAAACTAGAGAAAAAATTATGCGGATTAGGGTTTGGACGATACTGTAAAATTTATATTCGTGACTCTCTGATCGACACTCATGAAAAAGTGTCGACTGTTAGTGTATATTTTGAGATAATTAGATGCTTTGAGGGGTTGACCATTCCCTTTCTAGGTCAACATTTGGTTGAATTTTTTTTAAACTCAAAACTTAAAAGTTTGACCAGTCCGTATATAGGTCGACACTTAAAAGATAAGTTTACCAAAAGCTTAAAAGTGTCGACCGATCTATGTATCGGTGATACGCCTCAGAGGCCTATTACTCAATAACAAACTAGGGCCTGAGCTTTGATTAATCTTTTTGCTCACAAGTTTATTTTGTTTATAGGTGATGATTTCTTTGATGACTTAGAGTGGGAGCCTAACTCACAAGACAAGGATCAACCTTTACATGTTCTTACTTGGTAGGCACGGTGATCCACCAAAGAAGCCAATCACATGCTCACAAGGTATGTCACACACTCTACTAATCTTTTTACTAATTATTGCTCTATTTTTGCAGATGAATGACTAATGGATCGCTTGGAATGGTAGCCAACCCCGCAAGACATTAATAAACCCACCAACATGCTGACATGAAGCATTGGAGAAGAAGCTTCCTAAAATTCATTGAGCATAGGAGTAGCAGAAGAAGAAATTTGTCTTCCTTTTGACAACTCTATGTAATTTATTACCTCCATAGGGCTTAGACAAACTTTTGATATATTTAATTTGTATTTTATTATCTCATTATGCATTAGAGGGTGCTAAGGAGTTGTTGGTCTTCCAAAAACTGCCATCAATTTGACCTTTGAAGCTTAAGTGGCAAAAGCAATAGTCTTACTAGCCTTATTACCAAAAGTGCCCTTCATGAAGATTTTAGCCAACACTTGGAGATTTTCTGAATTTGCTGGAACGTAAAATTTGGATGTCATTTGCTTGGTCAACTAGACCTATTACTAAACACCATTACGGGCTTACTTAAGCCTGCAAACCCACTTAAGCGTGCGCTACCAATTTGACCCGATCCATTAAAGAGTTTGGCACCTTATCCAATTCAAACTCACCTGTGATGAACCAGCTCACTCTCCCCTACATGGTGCAAGACAAACTTACCTTACATGAAAGCAAATCCCACAGTTGAAGATAGTAGGCACACACATGGAGCGGATTTGATCAAACCGGGTCATCCTTTCCATTTTTATGTTGTCATCCTAGCCCTTAGTTACCCTAGCATATTTAAACTTCTTTTTCCTATTGTCTTCTAATTCTGAAGTTTCTTAGAAGCTCTTATACTCACCTTTTTTGCATCTTATCTAAGACCTTACACAAGGGAGAAAGTGAGCTAAACCAATCTTGTGCCGTTGTAATCTTCCTTGGAAGGTTACATCACCCGGAGGTGCACCAAGTTGCCTCTCGGACTGTTACGAATAATCTGTGCATAACTTTTGTATTTGTCATCCTTTTCTCACGAAATTTGCAGCGATTAATCTTAACTCATCATATTAAGTATCATCAAAATTTCATTTCAATTAGATATCATTAACTAATTTTTCACCTTCACTATTTTGGATGTTCTCAGATTTAGCCGAGAACACCACTACTTATCATATTTTGCGCTAACCGCCTTTCTGCAGGGTCCAATTTGCATCATCTGGTATCAGAGCCATTGGTGGCTTCCCTTGTGAATTTCTTTTTATTATTTATTTAGTTTGAACTTTATTTTCATATCATATAACTAATTTAAAGTGAAAATTTAATCGGATCCTGTTTTGAGCTGAGGAAAGTTGTCTACACCTTAGGCTATTTGTTTGATATTTGATTATATTATTATCTAGTACGAAATCGGTAAATCATTTTTGACATTTGGCACGAATATGATTTGAATTGCATGCTTAAAATTTGATTTAATCATGCTAACTTGTTAGTGCTAATCGAGTTGATTAATAAGAAGCAGAGGAAGAAGCAAAATTGAGGCTAGTAGAATCTTGTTTCAATTCTGATTATGGAGTTTGAATTTTATATCTTACCATATTTGCATGAAAAATTGACAAGGTAATAAACCAGATTAGTGAATCATAATTGGTAACTAGCATATTTTGAAAATTGAATAGATTGAATTGATATTATGAAAAAGAATTATAACCCACTTAATTAGAAATTTTCTTTTTAAGGTATCTTCCTAAAATTTAGGGAATTAATCAAGACCTTAAATAACCAATTTGAATTCAAATTGTTTCCTAATTCACATAACAAACAATTTTGAAAACTAATAACTCATAACCTATTAATTAAACTAAGAAGTTAAGTAGATCATTAAATAACTTCGTTTTAAATAAGCAATTATCTAGTTCAACTGAAAAGAATTTAATAAACATAAGTTCTTAACATAATTAAACAAACTTAGGCTTTAAGTAGTTCCTTAATTATGAACACTAGAAGTGGAATAAATTACAACCCTAACCAAGAACAACACGAGATCATGGAAAGTATCCAAACCGAAAACCCTCATGTTGGGGAATCAAGTGTTCAAGAACAACTAGACAACCTTGCAAAAATGATGAAATTATTGATGGAAAGAATGGATAAGCAAGAGGAACGTAACCCCCACAAATTAAACTCTCAAGAACCTTTTCGACGGAATAAGACCGAAGTGGATTTTCAATAACTCTTACAAAGAATCGAACCAAACCACTCGGAGCCCATGCAAGGGAGAAACGTGACACGTCTTAGAGAAAAATTTCATAACCAAGATCTACATGAGGATGAAGTGAGAGATTTGGAGGAGGATTTTCTACCACCAAGACAAAGGGACAACGACGATTTTAGACGTGCCAAAATAAGCATACCCCAATTTAATGGATCTTAGCAACGGAGATGCGTTCTATGATTGGGTCAACAAAGTTGATAAGATTTTTGAATATTATGGATACTCTGAGCAAATTAAGTTACAACTATTTGCCATGTAAGTAACTGGTTATGCCGCGCTATGGTGGGAAGATCATAAAAATCAAAAGTGGTATGACCGTATAGACCCAATTACCACTTAGAGGGAAATGAAGAACCTCATGCGACACAAATTCGTACAAACTCACTACCGTCAAGAGTTGTTTCTACAAATGCAGAATTTATTACAAAAAGGACAAACGGTAGAAGAATACCTCGTTGAATTTGAAACTTTAAGAATGAGAGGAGAACTTAAAGAGCTTAAAGAACAAGTGATTGCCGAGTTCATCCGTGGACTGAACAAAGAGATTGGCAACATTGTAGAATTAAACCACTACGAGAACTTAGACTCAGTGGTCGAAATGACATTGAAAGTTGAGAGACAAATCAAGAGATGTTTAAGACCAACTACCAGTAGATTCCCAACCAAAACTCCAGAAACCATTAAGAAGAACTTCAGGGTAGAAGAAAAGAAGTCTTTCACTAGAAGTTTGCCTACTAAAGTAATTAATATCCTAATTCACACAAAACCTACTATAACTAGTACTGAAAAGACACACAGCATCAAATGTTTCAAATGCCAAGGATACGAACACATGATTGCTGAATGTCCTAACCGACGTATTATTATAATCAAGGATGGAACTGGAGAAGTAGATAGTGAAAAAGAGCAGGAAGGGTAGACTATTGAAGAAATTGATTATGAAGGATAAGTCTGTCATGCACAAGAAGAATCACTATTAATGGTTGTAAAACGAGTTCTTATTTCTAAACCTATAAAAGAGCAAAGTCAATGAGAGAACATTTTTCACACTCGTTGTCTAATCAATGATAAGGTCTGCTATGTAATAATCGATGGAGGGAGCTACACCAACGTGGCTTCTAAAGACCTTGTAGAGAAATTAGGGTTAAAGACTATTGCACACCCAAAACCCTACAAACTACGATGGTTAGACGATCGCAATGATCTAAAGGTCAACAAACAAGCAACTATTTAATTTTCCATAGTAAAGTACAAGGACTCCATCCTATGCGATGTCATACCCATGAATGTCAGTCGCCTACTTTTGGGGCGACCTTGGTAGTACGATAGAAAAATCTCACACGACAATTTTTTCACCTATTACTATTTAAAATACGGAGGAAAAACAATCAAATTAGCATCATTAACCCCTGTACAGATATCCAAGGATGAGACGACTCGAAAAAAAGAAAGAGATAAAGCCAATTTACTCATGACAAAAGGCGAAATGAATAACGCTATATTAGAGGGAGGACCTCTCATACTAGTAATGTTCAAAGACTAAGTTATGGAATTCAGAAACATTACTAACTCCGTCACTAAATTACCAAAAACGTTTCAGGATGTGTTTCCCAAGGAACTCTCACTAGGATTACCTCCCTTACGCGGGATCGACCATCAAAACGATTTACAACCAGAAGCCTCATTACCTAATAGACCAGCTTACAGAATGAACCCTGCTGAAATAAAAGAATTAGAGACACAAGTAAATGAACTGTTGGAGAATGGGTATATAAGAGAATCAATGAGTCCTTGTGCGATACCCACCTTACTTGTACCAAAGGACGGATCTATGAGAATGTACATTGGATAGTAGTGTAACGCCCCGAGAAACCCACACGTTCCCAGTGCGCTACAGTACGTCTACACACTATGACATACAGAGACTTGACACAACTCACTCAATTTAACACCACTTTCGTTTTCAAGTCATCTTCAAAAGAATATTTGTGAGTATGAAAATTTTTTGACTCGATTTGAATACAACTCGCGTCCCAAAAAGGGAACACGAAATCCTCAATATAAAAATACGCAGCGGAAAAGAAAACAATTTAAAATAGTTTTAAAATAAACCGACAAGACTCAAAATCCTAGGAAGGAGTCCAACACACCCCTTGAACTACACAAATTTGGTGCCGTGCACTCACATCCCCACTTCGACATCCTGCGCGCACCCTCGGGTGCCGTGCGCGCCAACTCAACATCACCCTGTCACACGCACGTTCACAGCGCCGCGTGCCCCACGCACCCTGCCTCCGTACCACACGTCCACACGCACGCCCTCACCCGACGTCGCACGACCTGTGAGCACCCGCAGGGCAGCATGCCCCGCGCACCTGCGACCACGCCGCACTTCCGCTCCACTCCACACTTCTCTAACACTCATTGTACACATCTCGACCTATTCCATATCCTCTCGACTCTCAACCTTCTCCCGAAATTTCGGCAGAGTAATGCCTAAAAACTAGCTATCTCAAAATTTAAACCTTGCACACAGTTCACCAGAAACTAACAATATTTATCTATCAACCATCCAAAGAATCTCCATAACAAAATAATCAAAGTTTAAAGACAACAAAAATCTATCAACTATAAATAAGGAAAATCCACAATATAGAGCAATACCAAGCTCCTACATGTAAAGCAAACGCGTACGTCACCGAAATCACACGCACTCCATAAACCCCTATACAACCGACGCCTATACAACTCGTCTAATCAACTGTACATCGACACAGCAAAATAAAATACCCGCAATAGCCAAGCTACCACCGACCGTCTCCACGGGTCAAGTTGCCCTAACAAAATCTGCCGTCCGATACCTCGGTCGCACGCCGCCAACCATCCTATACCTCAGGACTAGGCTCTCGAGGCTCACCAGCAATATCGTCAGTACCTACACCATAGAACACACATCATAAGTTTAACGCTCAGTAAGTAGTACAATATGAAAGTAAAAACCGTCAATGCAATCCTATCACATGCAGTCTCTACACTCACACTTATGTTGTCACATCTGTGTCACGTACTGTAGCTGCACCAGTAAGGAGGAACCTAGCGCCACCCTACACCCTGATACGTCGTCACCGTCCTGGACTCCCCAGCAATGAGGCCCACAAGCTAAACACACGCATCACCACACAACAACCATATCAGAGAGAGGGTGTACCTCGCGCCACACTACACCCTGACACGTCGCCCCCGTCCCAGCCTCCCCAGCACGGGGCCATAGTTGTCATACACACGTTTTGCGACAGCCCAGCCGGCCCACTCCTCGAGCGGAATCCGCGACTGATGTTGCACCGGCCTATACACTAATAGGATCCACGGTACCACTGGCCATCATCCTCACCGTCAACACATACATGTCGTGTGATGGCCCAGCCGGCCCACTCCTTGAGCGAAATCCGCGGTTGGTTACGTACCGGCCCACACACTAGTAGAATCCGCAGTACCACCGCCACGCGTCTCACCACTTAATCAAAATATGCTCAAAATCATTTTCGTTCCCTTTTTTTTTAAAAAAATGATGCATGTCAAACAATACGCACGCACACCACAATTAATGACATAAATCATAAAGTTCTACGATATAGGCCCACTTGGGGAAAACACATGCATGCACTACTTACCTAGCGTCCTAAGCTGACTCGACGCACAGATTCGCCAAAAATGCCTCAACCTAAGACACAAACAATCACTCATCAATCTTTACTTCAAAATTCACCAAACAAGTTAAAAATAACATCCCTTAACTAAACTCATGAAATTCCAATTAAAACGGGTCACCAATTTGGTTCGGTCGAAAACCAGCCTAAAATTCGAACGCGCATAACTTTTGCGTCTGTTTACGGAATCGAACGATTCAAGTGGCTAAACGTCCCCTTATGAACCTAGTTTAACATACTAAGACGGATTTTAAAACGGTAAGCCGCAGCTAGGTGGAAAAACCCCGAAACCAAATCTGCCCTTTTTTATTCAATTTCACATTTTTGTTTTTTTTCAACCAAAACTCACTCAAAATTAGCTTTACGCATCACAAACAGCCATGCCACTATCACACGTCACAATTCTATGAAAAACGCTCACTAATTTGATTTGGACCAAAATCCGACATAAACTTTCGACGCGCATAACTTTTGCGTCAGATATCAAAATCGAACGATTCCAACGGCCATACATCCCTCTAACAATCTAATTTAACCCACAAAAAAAAAATTTAAAACGATCAACCAAAGCTAGGCCGAAACGGCCAAAAACAGAATATGCACTTACACAAAACAACAATCCGATTTTGATTTCAGTTCAAATTCAATAATTTCTATATGCAGTCAGCCACATTCCACTCATTCATGCATAATCCACTCATAAATCAGAGATTCGAGCACCAGCCCGAATTTTGTTCACTAATTTGAATTAGGTTATTAACAATTTTTTCGTTATTAGCTCACCAATTTGAACAAGTTTCAATTTAGTGATATTATTAAGCAATAAGATTAATTTTTCAGAGTTAAAACTTATATTGAGAAAATTCTAAAAAATTTAGAGAGAATAGATGCAACTGAGTCGTTAACGCAGTTTGGCCAATTTTGCCTACATCAGTGCTTCAAGGCCTCTCCTTGAAGATTCCTCTCAATTCAACTTCTTGAATTCACTCGATTGATTTTCGAACATCAATCAATATCTTACGAGACTCTTCTTCAAGGCATCACCCTTTACTCGTTGACAAATAGTAATGAGATCGAAATATTGATAAATACAAATCTATCACACTGTCAATGCATACAATCGCAAGTTAATGAACTAGGATAGGGAGGAATCAACTGAAGGAAAGGATTCTTAAATTTTTGATTCAGTAGCACTTTGTTGCAATTTTTCAGATTTGATCATTTTTATGAGTCTTCATTCTTCTACTTATAAGTGTTTTAAGAAAACAACTAATGCAATCGACACTTCCTCTTGCTCAGTCGACACTTTGTTAACGTTGTATATTATTTTAAAAGTTGTTCAACAACTCGCTCAATCGACACTTTAAGGCTCCTAGAATTTCTGGATTTGATCTTGTAGTCGACACTAGCACTATCCAATCGACACTTGTAGTTCTCGGGAATTTCTGCATTTATTCCTACGATCAACACTATCACAATCTGGTCAACACTTGAAACTCTAGAATTTTTGCATTGCTTTATGATGTTGACACTAGAACTATCTGGCCGACACTTGACGCTTTCTGGAGTTTCATAAATATGACTAGTAATCGACACTTTGTCCTTTTGGTTGACACTTTGAAGATATTTTTGCAAACATTTAAATTCAATTTCTAAAACTTTATTGAAAACTAAAAAATCTTGCACACATACTTTAGAAAGATTAAATACTTCTTCTAAATGATATTTTCAATAAGTTCTTTCATTTACTTATTATCGACAAAATCATCAATTAACAAAAATTTGAAAAGAAAGATTCATTATCAAAAATATATATTAACACTAAAACATACCAAGTTAACAAATATAACTATTGCTTCTTATACAACTTACTCGTCTGAGTTTTGTGCATACATAATTCTTCGGGCTATACCAATATATCTACAGAATATTCTTCCTTTATAACATCTTGCAAAATATTGTTCGATAAATGCAGCCTAATTAAAGACCAAAATTTTTTGTGCCTCAAAAGTGTCTCTTTCTCGTTCCAAGACGTAGACATTTGATCGAAACAACAAAATGGGCTGTCCAATTCTGTCTGAGATAGCACATCTCGCATTTTTACTTGCCACAATTGAAATTTCATATTCTGATCCAATTTCGGAATATCATGTCTCATAGATGCGGTTTACTAAAAATTCAGAATATTCCATCCAATAAATCATGTGAATCTAAAAATATCAGCCCAAAATAATTTTGAAACCGCATATCCTAAAATGTTCTAAACTGAAACTCCTCCCGAGAATTCAGAAAATTCCAATTCAATTCTCCAAATTCAAATATATTGCACCCAAATTCTAGCACCCCAAAATTTTATTAATTCTTCATCACAGATATGAAAAGAACACGAATATAGAAAAACAAAATTTTGCTAGGCGTGCGAACAATAGCGAAAAGCACCCAGAACTCGGCATTTCTGTGCAGCAACTATCAACGGGCCTAGAGATCGATGTTGTTGTGCGCAGCACTTTTGTGATACACAGATTGAACTGTGTTCGGCACGCGGAGGACAGGGCAGCAATCGGACAGACGGAGATCGAATAGAAACGGGGGTTCTCCTCTCTCGGCGGCGGACGGCGTCTTCCTCGGCGTTCTCCTGTGTTGGCGGCGGACGCGTCTTCGCAGCGGCGCTTCCATCTCCAAGGGTTGCTGCTCCTCTTGTGTTCTCCGCGGCAAAGAAGCACAGAACAGGTAAAAAAGAAAAACTTTTCTTTTTGCCTTAATTTCCTTTTTTTTTCCTAATTTATTTTTCTAAAAAATAAAAACTTGCAATAGTTCAATATACCTCTGATAAATCGAACACAATTTTTCAGAGGACTTTCAAATATGCTCTGATACCTATGAAAATCTTAGAGAAAAAAACAGCTTACAGAAAAAAAAAAAAAAAAACTATGATCAAAATTGTTACAATGAATTTTTGCGAATCAAAAATATATTTATACATGTAATTGAAATCTTAATCATATTGAGATTCTTGACGTGTGTCAAAACCAACTTGATCCAATTAAAATTTGGGTCACCCCGAATCTAATTTCGGGTATGAATTTGACAAATTTTTCAAACTAGGAAAGGAGAACAAGGTGACTGATGCTATGTCTCGAAGAAGGGGTTGGCTTGAACCCGAACTGTTTTTTTTTTTTTTTCAATTTCAGCCCCTAATATTTTGGAATTGGCAGTTTTGGAAAAAAAATCTCTTAAGTTTCAAAATTACACCAGGTGAAGGAGTGGGTTAAGAGTGGCGCGAATCTGGATTCCCAATTTTCTTTGCAAAAATGGGATAGTGTTGCATAAGAACAGAATTTATATTCCACCCCATTCCTCATTGAAGCAAAAAAAATCTAGAAGAATTTCATTCTACACCAACGGTAGGGCACTCCGCTGCTCTTCACACTAACAAGAGAATTGTCGCTAATGTGTACTGGGGAGGAATGTCTAAGGATGTTCAACAATCAGTGGCCAACTCGGGTATGCCAACAAAATAAATTAGAGCATACAAATCTTATGGATATTTCATTAAATTTTATTGATAGTCTTCCAAAATCTTTTGGGTATGAAGTGATTCTGGTTGTAGTTGATAGACTAACTAAATTTGCTCCTTTTTTACCACTAAAACATCCATATACTACGACATCGGTGACTGAATTTTTTTGCAGAGAAATAGTTCGTTTACCGAAGTATAGTCAATGATTTTTGTCAACAATTTTTGGAAAGTATTTTTCTGTCTTCAACAGACCAACTTGAACATGAGTTCGACTTATCATCCACGTACCGATAGGCAATCAAAAGTTCTAAATCGTTGTTTGGAGGTGTATTTAAAGTGCTTCGCGTCGGAAAAACAAAGCAGTGGAGTCGTTTATTGCACTGGGCTGAATTTTGGTACAATACCAATTTTCAAAGAGCACCTCAAACTACTCCATTCAAGACATTATAAGGTTGCAATCCCCCCAACCCTGATTCATTTTTACGCTGTAAGTTCTGTGGAACAGCGCCTAAGGAAGTGAGACAAACGACTCAAATAGTTAAAATTTAATTGACAAGGTGCTCAAAATCGTATGAAAAAAAAATGTGGATGTTTCGTGAGTGGACAAAATTTCAATTTGGGAAACAGTTTGGTTAAAATTATAGCAGCACTGCAAAATCACTATTCGAAGTCATGCCAACGAGAAGTTGGCGCCCAGATATATGGCTCATTTTCTATTGTAGCTCGAGTTGGTCTGATAGCATACAAGCTCCAACTACCACATGGGTCGAAGATACATCCTGTTTTCCACATCTCAAAGGCCAAAAAAGTGTTGGGTAATCATACAATAGCAACAACACCAGTGGTATTGAGACAAGGGACCATGCTGGAGAGTTTGTTTCCAGAGAAGGTGATATATCTGCTCAAATCATAGCAATCAGCTAGAAGTTTGAATTCAGAGGGAGGGTAAAACGGAAGAGGAAGCTTCCTGAGTACCCGACATGAAGCCGTGTTTTACTTATGTTGACCTTGAGGACAAGGTCTTTTCAAACAGAGGGAGTAACGTTGCAAAGAAGGATGAAGATAAATATTTTGAAAACACTTATAGGAGGTAGTCTGTGTTTCCTCGAGGGTAAAGCGAAGAGAAGGTCATGCTGAGCTGTCAAGTAAGTTAAGATTTGCCTATCTGCGTGAGGGGTAGTGGAAATGTCAGGAGAGAATAAGGAGGGACGAGTCTGAGAGAGGTCTCTGATTATTTTGTCATAGGTTTTGCGAGTCTGAGAGAGGCCTCTGATTATTTTGTCATATGTTTTGTTGATTTTTGTCTAGTAAAGATTCAAGTTCCATCAGAGCCTCTCTCTCTCTCTCCATGGAATGTGAAAGATCAGACATTTACGCTATTTTGATATAACCAATTCATCCCTATTATGACATCAAACCCTAACATCTGCATGACTATCAAACATGCAAACACTAACATGCAATCCATAACATGCCCTGTTGACGACTGTCGGATAGCCACCAAGTGGTGAGATCGAACGTAGAACATATTGCAGCAAATTCATAATCAACCTTAAAAAACTAGTAAATGGTATTGAAATGATCGAGTGAGTCATAAGTCGAACAACACTCCCACTTGAGAACTAAAAAGAATAAAATTGTGTTTCACTAGTGTTTTGCTGACTATATAATAATAGTGTAGGTCTACTCTAACTTGGTCTTGAAACTGAAACTGGATAGACTATGCTATAAGGATAGACGAACAGCCATTATAACCAGCCGTGCAAGTGAGATATCTCTCTTCAAGAATGTTGAGAGTACTCTAGTCGTTTTATCGTCATGTTTATAAAGACCAAGATTTCTAATGATATTCATGGTTTGGATGAGCCACTAGTAAAGGCCACTGAGCAGTAGTTTAAAATTTAGATAATGCACTTGTTGATCATGACGTTTTTATCTATGAGTATTATGTGATTATATCATGCAGAGAGAGAATATCTCAACTTAATTGGAGACCCTTGAGCTTGAGTTGCGAGAGTCTTCCACACTTGTTAAACATTCTTCCACATCAATGTGCCCCTGAAAATCTCAAAAATGCACAGAAAGACAAATGATTAATTAATGAACTGATTATCTTGTGTGTTCAAGAGGATAGGAGACTGATAATGGAAATAGAAGTGCTTATATAACAACACGAGGATAGAAAAAAGCTCAAGCCAAACATAATAAAAAAATGTACAATATCTTCCTAGGCGACGTTAAGAAGGAATCCAAGTACTACCTCTATCGAGGGATTGCGTTAAGAAGAATGTCAAGAAGTTTCAGAAATGGCTTGAAAAGAAATGTAATCAAATTTCTTTTGTTTGCTACAAATCTAATATAGTTGATGTCACTCATGATACAAGATGCATCAATACTGAGTTTACAACCAATGTGTCACACCCCCAGGCAGCATCTTTTCATAAAACACATTGGTTCGGTTTTACATTTTTGGTTATTGCTCAACTCTCTTGTTGTGTTGTATCTTCACACGGGTACTAACGAGATTTCCTCTATGATATGATATCAAAGAATCAAAATTAGTTAATGATCAAGTTTTTAATACTTGGACTTTAATAGTTTAAAAGCAACTCTTCACTTTTTCTTCAATCTCTAGTATTGTAAGATGGCCTCCAAGTTGTTGTCGAGTCATTTGAATCAAAGGTTAATGATTAGCAACAGTGATATCACGAAGCAACAGTCTTGAAGTGGTACCTGCGGATGTTGTTAGAGTTCGGTGAGTGAGTTGGTGCTGGGAAATGGATTTGAACTGTTTCCTCTTCTTTTTTTATTTGCTCCAACTCAATCCAAAAAGCTCTAACCCGTTCTAAGAGCTTGAGGACGACAAAGGCGAGTTTTTTTTCTCGCACAGCCTGCAAACACTTCTCTCCAAAAGCACCACTCAAGAGGATACACACAACCGAAAGCCAATAAAGCATATATGGAGAATTAGTAAGATTGGAGAAAGAGGCATTTCTCTGAGATTTTATTGGAAGTTTGATGTACAACAAACAGTTTGCTACCAAAAAAAAAATGAATGAAGCTAAATAGGGTAGCAGCAAACCGATGAAACAAAAAATGACTAATACCAACAAATTTACATCAAATTTGCTAATCCATACCTCTAAATTTAGATTGCAGAAAGTTCTCCTGCCAAAGACAGAAAAACATCCCAGGCAGAGAACTTTAAGAATCACCCACAGTGCAGACGCCCCAATTCGAGACCCGCACAAAGAATATAAATGATTTAACCTAAGGTTAACTTTCGCCACTGCTGCCAGAGTTAATCTATTGCTTTTTGTCCTCTGTTGTTAGAACCCCCACTAGAGATAATTAAATTAGAAACATCAGCCTACGTCATGTTTTCCCAGGTTAGTCTCAGAACTTTCAATTCAACTTCGACCTCCTTCGAACCCAAGAAGAGATGGACCTCTTACCTTGAGGCGCTTCGGCTCAATCTCATTACCCTTCCAGAGCTGTTCTCTCAACGGCTTAGCCATATGTTCATGCCGATATTTTCCATGATTTTCATGCAGTCTTTGACTTGTGGCCTCCTCATTGGGTAATCTCTTAAACTTGATAGAGACAGGAATGGTACTTCCTCTAGCAGACCTATCATTCAAAACATTCTCTGCAGTTCCTTCGCAGGTTGCAGACCAATGTTTGGAACTCGATTCACCTGTTCGGCTGTAATCTGATGAAATCAGTTGCCTGCTTCTTATATGAGGTTGGAACTTTTTCAATCTTTTAAGGCCCTGCATAAACGTTAATGTCATTGCAATCAATACCCGACTTATAAAAAGCAGGACCAGAGAGACATCTTCTATAATTGAAATAAGCAGTAAGCATGAATACAATCTCTATCTACAGATACTTCTTCCCATGTAGAGGATGGGAAATCAATTCATTCATCTATTAGGATGAGAGGCCACCATGTGATGTAGTTCAATTCAAGCCACTTATTTATGATTACTCCGCATAATGGAACTTAGGCTTAAAGAAGCATGGGGTTCATAAAATTGCATTCAAATATTTGCATCCAAAACTTAACAGTCAAAATGTAGTGCCAATGTATTTCACTTGTATATTCGCAATTCAATTTTTACGTAAAACAAAAAAAATCTATAATAATGAAAAGAGTTGCGAAATGGAAGAAAAGGAATTAAGGTATGAACTCATGAACCCTTCATAAGTGGACATATAAAAAAAATGGACGACTATAATAAAAACACAAACACTACCTGGTGTTCGGAATGCTTAGAAGAAGTCTCATTCATATTTTTCTTTTCTGACTTTAACGTTCGGCGCTTAACCCGAAATATCTCATCAGAACTATCACTATCTTCATTAACAAGGGGCTGTGTTTCTGATTTACAAGTATTTTCTGCACAAGTCTTGGTGCAATTCTCACAGACTGGGAGAGATGGTGAAGATTCATATGCACTAGGAGCTTCTTGAGAAAAGCTTCCAGAATCAAGATTTCCTGAGTAAAACTTGGCAGTCCTCTGCACCTGCGGGGGAAAAGATAACAGAAATTTATAAAAAATTATAATGATAAACTTGATAGTACAACCAATTGAAAAGCTGCCTTTAGAAATCACAGAATTAGATCATACTCTTACATGGTTTTGTGCAAAAGCAGAATCCAAAGGCTCGAGAAATGAAGAAAAAGACAACGACCCTTGGGTAACAGATGATTTGGACATTCCAGATTTGATCTCTTCAGTTATATCACTAGACATAGGTTGACTGTAAGAGATCCTCTCTTGCTCTAACAGTTGAAACCTATCAAGGTCGGTGGTTTCAGGATTAAACTCAACTGTTATATCACAATAAGGCTCGTATCCACCCTCTTCAGCCTTTTGAAACAAATTTTCATGCGGATATGAATACAAGTCATTATCCCCTCCAGCTTGTCCACAAATCTCGTCCTGTATCCCTACTTCCTGTTCAAACTTCTGCGCTGCCTGTTCCATTTCAGAAACATCCTCCCGCAAATAGAGAGTATGCTTGCCACCACAAGGGAAGTCTAGAGACTGAATATCTGGTTATGCAATCAAACTCATCAAAACGAAAACAACAATCATTAACCACAAGCTTTATGTAAACAACCCTTAAAATATGGTCATATTTTGGTGACTATTTTACAATCAGATGTAAAAAAACAAACAAGGAAGTCTTAAACAAACTAGGAAGTCTTTTTAATGTTTGAGCACCAATAATATTCCATCGCTCACCATTTTCTTTTAGCAATCACTCATTAACTTAAATGGTGCTACACAAGAGAAGAAAAATTCACGTCAAAACCACAGAATTATATGCACAAATGAATTAACAGAATGGGGTTTTTAGGGTATTTATCATGTCCATCTGTATTTTAAATTATCAAAATCACGTTATAACAAACACTTCTTTTACATTGGTGTATTAGTGTTGTTAGAGCTCACTGGGGCATGACAGTAATTTCATAAATATATCATGTATGTAAAGTGGGCAAATGGAGAAACAAACCATGGCGAAGGCACACTGGATGTCCATAACAGCTGCAGTTAACATAAGCTATGTAACAATCACGTTTGCATAAACTACAGAGGATGGTCCCATGACAATTTATAGCAACACCAGTGCATGCCTTCGACTTCATCAGTAACCATCGAGCACAATGCTGGAAGCGTACTAGACTGGCAAAAGAAGCCTTGACGGAATTATGAGATACAAAATCCGAAGATGAATTATCCAAATCTTCAAGTGCAAAACTCTTGTGCAAAAGTAGTGCTTCTTTACACAGAAGTTCTTCATGAGGTAGTAGAGGCATCCTATTAAGGACTGCATACCGTTGGCTAGCTACAGCCCCCAATGGGAACCAATCGTTAATCGCAAAGTTCACAGCCTCACCACAATTAAAGCCTACACATATTAACAAATTAAATTCTCACATATCCAACGAAGTAAAATGGATAACAAAAACTTTCAGGTTAGATTTGTTTCGAATGCTATACCATGACTAAATCCTGCATGGTATGCTCTAGGAAAGGTAATTATGAACTCCCCAGGGTTTTGCACAGCCTTGTAGACAGGGACATCATGTTCCAACAGAATATTTGGAGGAAATAGGGTTGTTTTCCCCAGGAGGACATCGAAAGCTCCATTTTCTCCATTGGTTGACATTATATCATGTGTGTATACGTGCTCTCTCACCACCTTTTCAAACTCCAAAGCAGCATGACCAGGTATGCCATACCACGTTTTTGATGCTCCACAGTGATGATAATTAATACTACAACAAAATATTAACAAATAAACAAGAGATTGGCATTGAAACAAATAATGACTCAATTCAATCCGAATCGCAGCAAGGAACAACTTCACTTTTGAGTAATTCAAATAAGAACAATACCTGTACAAATAATGGTCCTCCACGTGCCAAGCAAATATACTAAAAAGCATACCAATGTAAAGCATGGGATCAGTCACTCCCTGATAAAACCAAAGTAAAATCCTTTACTGAAATGAAATTTTCTTATCCATTGAAACAAATAAAAAAAGAAACAAGGGTTCTGGTGCCAATACCGGAATAGCTGTTTCTAACAAGCGCAAAATGGACTTCGGTAAGCGTGAAAGTTTCTGGAAAAAGTTAGGTAATAGTGAGTAATGGCCATAAGAAAAAATAGAACAAAACAAAAGTATAAAAAAACTCATATACTTAGTAGCCACTAGTCTAATGCTATGAAACAGTAGAGGTGTACTAAAAAGTTAACTTATCCACAAATCTATAGATCTAAACTTATGTTTTCATAAGAATTAGGTTAAAGAACTATTTATTGACAATTCAAATTAAATACAATATCCTCAAAATTGAGAAAATAAAAAATAAAATTGAGTGTAACGCAAGGCTGGTTTGCAGGATTACAAGTCAAAAGCATAATTAAGTTGAGAAGATTCAATATCCAGTTTAGCCTAGGTGGAACAAAAACAGTGGAATAAATAAAATTGAAGAACTAAAATATGATGGAACGTTAAATGAATCTTAGATAACTCTTTTAACATTTCTTAAAAGTAGATTGCTAATCAATGAAACAGAAAAAGGAAAGATGACAGATATATTGTCCGCATCAATTAACTAGTTTACTGCATAGAGTTCTTTTTTTTAATCATCAATCTTCTCTTCCCTTCATGAACAAAATATATGAATCATCAAACTGAAGAAACTGAATTCACCGAATCTTTTTTTTTTTTTTTTGGTCATCAAACTTTAGTATGAAAAAAGTTATTTGCATGAACCTTGATCCTTCAAGATATCACATTATTGATTCAAATATGTGTAAAATGTTTAGTAGGTAATGTCAATCAAGAAACAGAGGTTAACTTGCTAACACCAGAAAAGCTTTGGTTCCATTCTGATACAGCTTCCTTATAAACATGTAAAAATAAAGAGGGATAGAAACACCCTCTCAGAAATAAATAACAAGGAATAATGGAGGCAAATTAACATACAATACCTTCAAATTCCATTTGCTGCTTCCAAGCTCATCATTTGGAGAAGATGAAAAGGCGCTACCATCTACATCACATGCGTATTCAACTGTTTCTGTCTTTCCACAAGTAATTTCTGTCCAAAACTCCTTCTCCAAATATGCGGAAGGGAGACAACCAGAACTACAGTATCTTTGAGCAAAACTCTTGTTCGCCATTTTTTCGAAATCACGAAATGTATAATTTCTGAAAAGCAGCACTGATATTCAGCAGGAGAAAAATTAAACTGAAAAATATTTTCCATAACAGAGATTACCTTCCACTCATGAAAAATGTGATTCTGTCCTCCGTATCCCACTCAGCAAGGCGAAGAGGTTGCACTCTCGTAGTAAACTTAAACCCAGCTTTTTCCTTCATTAACACAACACCAGCTGGAACAGACGCACTTAATGGGGAGACAATTTTGCATACACCTTAAAGTTCCAGATTCAATAAAGCAAGAAAAGGCTAAGAGCATTGCTTCAGAAAGAAACAAAGGACAACGGAAAGGAAAGAAAACAAATATTCTAACATATCATAACAAGGTCTTTAAAATACCAATCTTCCTTAATGCCACTTGCAAAGTGACACATATATAGCGAAAGATTTCCATTTTGATGAGTAACTAAAATAAAAAAATTCCAGTGGACAGAAATACCAATATCTAAGTGCTCTTATTTAATATATTTATCACAAGACAAAAACCCTTCAAAGTTTAGAGGACTCGCTAAATTGGTCCAACATAAGAGTATAAACCCTAGCGCTAGCAGCCCCAACTTAATGAACCAACCGCTTCTTAAATGACATAGTCATTCATTATGAGATTTGAAGTAAGATTGCTTTTATCATCAATAAAGCACATATTAAGCTCCCTAATTCATCATGGTACAATTTCCTTTTTGGAAAGACTGTTGAAGAAGTCCAATTCTTTGAAGGTTGATCTTTCACACTTCTATGTTTAGCTAACACATAACTGCCACCGTCGAGTGTTACAAATGGAAGTAAAATAATTAGCTGAACAACTAGTATTATCTTGGTTGACTATGATGCAATTGAACTTTTTTCACTTCTCCAAAGAAGCCCTTCAGTTTAAGAGTGGCCAACTATAACATTGGAATTTTAGTAAAAACTAAAAATTGCTGAAAAAGAGAAATGTATAAGGAAGGTAAGGAAGTCAATTTTTGAAATGACACAAATTATAACCAATATCTTATCTTCAGTTCCTGATAAATAGCATGTTTTATTCCACAGTAGGAGTGCAAATTGTTATATCAAAGAATTCTGACACAAGCAATATCACTAACTGTGAAAAGAATGCAACCAGATACAAAACAGCATAACAAGAGCAGGTATAATACTTTCAACAAGTGGAATCCTGATTTTATTCATTATACATTCTTACTATGTTTGAGAAATAAATAGCTCAACGGTCTTCAAAAACAATATCTGCCGGCACAAAGTAAATAAGATGATATATATAAAATGAAAACTTGACAAAACAGCTTATAATCATCAAAACACTATTTTGAGTTCATATATCTACTACAAAATTCAGATTAAGATATTTTACCATATTGAGAGGCTTGTGGAGCAATCTTTTGCAAATAAACCAAAGGATCTTCAAACTCCTCTTTTGAAGGACAATATACAGGGCATTCTGGAATCTTCTCAATCCATTCTATGTCGCTAGTGCTAAATTTCTCCACTTTGCGTTTTGAAAAAAGATCCTTTGCATTCAATGAACTACTTGATTGAGAAAAGGAATCTGCATTACCAATTAATCTTAATCCAAATGAAGTTGAAACCCTCAAAGCATCTCCCCCACTTCTGGCCATCAAATTGGTGACAGATACATTTTCTGAGGCAGTTTGCGTTTGCATTCTCTGAAGTCTTTTTCTCTTCAGAAATTCTAACCCACTAATGGCCTCTTTAGATAAATGCATCCTTCTCTCAACCTATCAAAAAAATATTACCATAAGAACAACATGAGAAAAAAAAACAAAGGTAATGATGAGAATTTTACTTTTAGAGTATTCAGAATGAAGCTTATATAACCAACATTGGAAAAATAATAAAATTAACCCCTCAGTTGCCATTAAGTAAGGAACACTTCAAATATAAACTTGAAATGGAACTCAGAGGAATAACTGTCATCAATGGCAATCGCTCATAAATCACTCGCACCCCACAAAAAAATATGTCAAATTCTGATTCGTCAGTAGGATCAAAACATATGTGCGTACATAAATACTTACAAAATCATTATCCCTGGAGGACACTAAATAATACAAATTCAAATCTAACAAGATAAATAATGGAAGGAAAAAATCTCTAATCATAATGACCATCAATCCAACTTAACCGCAATAATTAAGGTGTAAAAGTAAATAAAGGTAAAATAAACTATAAATTACAACAATAACGGAATGTAAAAATGAAAGAAAACATAACAAAAAGGTTACTGACAAATGTAATTTTCCAAGGATTCGAACTCTCGGCAATGCATCTATTGATTTAGTTTACAGAACTAGTTTCAGAAAAGACGGAAGAATATCAAACGGAAAATGAAATTCATGCAGGTTCAATACGATAGCTAAATAAATAAAATAATAATAAATTCTTAAACTAATCCAGCAATATTCTTATCGCAAGATCTGAAATGCGAAAGAGAAGAAAACGGATTGGCACAAAAAGAAAAGAAAAGTTGCGTAAATTCAACAAGTTAAATTTCAATTAAAAATCAAACCATATTACAAAAAATACCTACCATCTCATTTCCAACTCGATCACGATACGTCTCCGTCTTCGCTCACTTCACGGAACGAATAACCAGAACAACCACAAACGAAAAGTCCCGAAATCCAAACACCAAAAGCAAACCCTAAACAGCAATCTCAGCCACGAAAGGGGAAGAACGAGCCTTCAGAGATAAAATGGCCGACCACATTCCCGCAAAAAGAAACGAAAAGAACTTGACCAAGTCAGACACATGGATCCAAAATCTTCTCCCAAAGAAAACTACCAGACGAACATCGAAAAGACCAGAACCACAATGGGATTTAGACGAGAAGTTTTGAGCCGTACCAGTCACTGTTGCCGGAAAGAAACGCGGTTCGCCGGCAATGAAAGGAGGTTTACCGGGAAAGGAAGATGGATAGGGACGGGAGAATAGGGAAAGAGGAGAGAGAAAACAGGAAGGGGGGTTGGAGGAAAGGCTTTGAAAACCGGAAAAAAGAGAACGAGAGGATAATTTATAGTTTTATAGTCAGAAATAATAACGCTTTAATATAAAAAATTAAATTAAATTAAATTAAAGGAATGGAGAGAGAGAGAAAGAGAGAGGCAGCAGAGTGGTGGTTGTTAGGTTGTTCAACCAAATGCTCGCCGGCCATTACGCGTTTCATTTTTAACAGCTCGCGTTTCGCTGGCCACATCTTCTCTTTTTACCATATTACCCTCCTCTAACTTCACATATTTTCTTCTATTTATTTTTCTAATAGCAAAAAAATTAAAAAAAAATCTTAGAATATGGTGCGATTGACAAAATAAAAATTAAATTATTTTCGTTAACAAAATAAATATTAAATTATCGTAAGTTCAAGTCAACATTTAACCGATCACGCGGTCAACTGCATTTTAACTCTAGGCGACTACGATGTCAACTGCGTAAAGTCGAGGTTGCTTGCATTTCAAAAATTTTTTTATATCTATTTCAACTGCAAAAGTTCGTATTTGAAGTGCGAGCGATCATAAAATCTTATATTATTAACGAATAATAGTTTAAGTTTTATTTTATTAATAAATATAGTTTAAATTTTGTTTGTAACATTGATCCTATAATTTGAGATTTTATTAATAATTACTCATTCTAATAATACTTGAAATATTACTATTTTTTTTATTTTTACAATAAATATATTTTTAAATAATAATATATTTATTTTTTTATTTTAATTTTTTAAAATATTTATTAATATACGAGATAATTATTGAAATAATTAATACAATAAATTAATTATTTATAATTTATTAAATTAATTATATTTAAAATATTTTAATTATACGGCATAAATATTTTAAAATAAAGAATAAGTGTAAATATTTTCTTTATTTATAGTTATTATGTAAATAAATGAACCACGTGTCATAATAGACAATGACGTATATTATAAAATAAGAATTTTAATTTTATGTGGTTTATTTATAAAAGGCTAAGAAACAAAATTAATGTTTTAGAATTATTCTTTTAATAATTTTCCTTATTTATAAAAAAGAGCCTCTTTAATTAAGAAATTATTGCCTTTGACTAGGCTAGTTTGGTCAATTCCACGACGTCCTTTTCGAAGGATTCCGGTCACTGTTTCGGTCAGATAAAAGAAAGCGTATGGATAAAAGGATATAATCGTATGTAGACAACTTATAGAAGGGTGTCAGCGAAAGAAATAGTTTCAGCCTTTCATCCACGGATGAACAGTGCTTCTTTAGAAAAGAGGGTTAGGATCTGACGCGCCACGTGGCTGCTCAATCGCTGTTAAAGTTGATAACCTACACCTAATCATTTTCACCATCCTTCCAGTTCGTTAGGCTTTTTGTAGGGGTTGATTGTTTTCCCTTACCGAGGATCGAAGGGGTCTTCCGTCTTTTCCAGCACCTGCAATTGTACTTGGAGCACATTTTCTTTAGAATTATTTTCTTCTCTTTTATTTGTTTGTAAATCTAATATTCACGTGTTAAATTACATAATTTAATATTATTTTTAATTAAATTTAGTCCTTTAAAATTTATAATTTAAAATTTGAGATCTGAAGTAATCGATAAATTACACCTTAAATTATTTTTTTAACAAATTAATTATTTATCTTTTAACAATATTATTTTTTTTTTTTACTTTTTTAAAATATTCGTTAATATGTCAAAAAATAATTAATGCAATTAACGTTAATTTATTGCATTACTTGTTATAATTATTGTTTGACACATCAGTGAATATTAAGAATATAATAAAATAGTAAACATATAATTATTTATTTATCATTTAGTTATCAATAATTTGAATTTTGTCATAAATTTATCTATTAAGTCTAATACATATATATCATAGGTTTTATCGATTTTGAGATTTGTCAATTTTCACTCTTACAATTTTGAATTTTGTCTAGAAAACAATAAAATTTGAAATCATATTAAAAATCACAAGAAAATTAAAAATTGATTAAAATATTTAATTAAATAAAAAATACGGTATATAAGGATTATATTTAATAGATATATTAACGACAATATATAAATAACCATCGCAGAAAGGTGAAATTTTAATTTATAGAAATTACAAAAAAAAATAATAATAATCTAATTTGTATATTTTCTCAAACGTTAAAATATGCACTACATTTTAATCATCATAGTACGATATTATTTATTTTCAACCAGAGTTAAACTGCTAATTAAACATATCCCCACGTGTTTCTTCTTATTATCCCACATTAATTGAGGAATTTAGACTAAGTTTTCAATATTAATAATTTTAACAAATTCAATTTAATGCTTTTAGTCCAAGTCAATTTCAGCAGTTACAAAAGGGTCACCTACTTGACGTCTCACATTTACTTTATCTCCATAATTGTTGGAAGTGATCCCATTGGAAATATAACTACACAATATTTAATTTTTATGATATAAAACTCAATAATGAAATTCAAATTATGTAATTTAATCAAATTTATCATATAATATATAGAATATTATATGAAAATAATAATTATTTAATGGGAGTTTATCTTTTAAAGTGTGACAAGTGGAAGGGTAACATTGATGAGCATATGAGTAGTTGACTCATTTAGATTTGTCCATCAAGCTAACCAAGGTTGCTCTGTTTAACACTATTTATAGGCAATTATTTATTTATCTTTTGAATTTACTTAGTGAAATCCAAAGAATTTTTAAAAAAAAATTAATAGTTTGTATTGTCCCAATTTTCACACACTATAATATTTAAATCTAAATATGTGCAACTTTATTTTTGAAACTTACTCTAAAGAACGTGCACTAGTTGTATAAAGACATTAACTATGAATCAATGTGTCCCAACTTCTCTCAAATATTGTGCAATTGCGGAGTAATACTTGCTTTTAGGCCGTGCGCTCTCTTTGGTACATCTGCAACAGTCACCTCCCCTCTCCTTTCGGGGTCGGAGGTTCTTGTTTGTTGGTTAGATTTAGACGCTTATATCAGTTTTAATTTCTCAGTATTCAATAAATAATATAATATTATCTAAATTTGCATGACTTTATCATAAGTTTTGTTCAAAAATGTGACAAAAAAAAACTATTTAGGAATCATTATCATCTACATTTTCTAAGTTACATATGAGATTGTACAATATTAATTGTTCCCTTTAACAAAGAACCTATCGCATAAATAAATAATATTTAAATTGGTCAACTATGTTGTAATGTATTCTATCTTTAAATCATGAACACTAAATAGAAATGGCGGGATCGAGAGAAATTAAGTAGACAATAACATAATAAAAAAAAATACAAGGTTATTAACAAATTTACTCTTGAATTATTTTTGTTGACAAACATGTCCATATTTTAAGGGTCATTTTGCTAATTACCCTAAAATTTATATGGAGCTATAGTTTAATTGTTCAATAATACTTAATGGGGTGTGACTCATTTATTAAGACTATACTATCTTAGAACAACTTTAACAAATGGTATATTTTAATGCATCAATTTAAATTAATTACTTAATAAAATAATTGACCAATTAATTCAATTCAAACTTTAAGATAAACTATTCATTACAAAAGGGGGACCAACATATTAAACATTTGTACTAATTGAATACACAAACCCATATATGGGCAAAAATTTAATAGATGATGTTATATTAATACTATAATTTATACAATAATTTTAATAGCTAACATGAAATTTGTGTCATTCACTCATAGTATAAGCGAAACAAACGATTAACATTGTGTAAATTTAAAAGTGTACATATAATACCTGACAAAATCAAGGCTAATATCATCTCTTTGTTTTTCTTATCGTCGAATCTTGTTTTTTAATCTATACAATTCATTTAAAATTATAGTTCTAAATCAATAGTGTGACAGTTTGATCTATAAAGATAAGAATGACATAATATTTTGTTAATTGTAATGTCTAACTCATACTAGTGGGGTATACAATCACACGTCGCTTGAACAAGTGAAAATTGAACAGTTTAAGAGTAAAGTTCTCGTCTTTACTTAATACAACGCGTTTTCGACTAATTCTAAGACAAATTTGTACGTATTTTGATGTAAAATAAATAATATTATATTAAAAATACTAGTAAACTCCACATATAGGGTCAACAAGAAAGATAAAATTGGACCAAAAAATTTAAATCAATTGCATAATTGAAAAACAAGACGTTGAGAAGAAGAGAAAAACAAAGAGATGAGGAGGTCAAAGCAAACTTTCTTTGTCTAATTTCTCTAAGTAGCCACTTTCTTAAAGAGTCATTAAGCAATGGAATCTTAACAAATTAATAAGCCAAGTCACTTTTGCTAGGGTATAATACAATAGCACAAGTGACAATAGCTTGGACTATTCAATTATGCAAGGCTTCTAACAATCCCAACACACCTATTCTATTATTATAAAATTCAACTACTATTCCATAATCCAACTATTCTCTCAATCATAATGCACTATTCAATTCCCTTACACTACAATTGCACCAAACCCATTACATTAAAAAAATAGCCACAATTGTATCTACTTTCATATTTTATTGAAATTATTGTCGTATGTCATAATCATTTCAAAACATAAGACGTAAGATAGATGTAAGCAAATTGTCGTTAGATCTATAAAAAAAAAAAAAATTCTTTTTTAAGAAATGGGAAAAAAAGTAATTGGCTTGATATATTTTGTTCGAGGTATTTTTCTCAATTGGCAAATTATACGTTAGACAATTGAAAAACAATTCCTAATACTTATTCCCTACCGCTATAATCAATGGGCATAGTAGCTTTGTAAAATCAATGTGTAGAACAGATAATCAACAATATAATAGTTTCTGAAAGCTCGATCGATAGCTTCTAAAGCTCGATCAAGTAGAATCACGCTCTCCTAAAACAAAACAATCATTCGTCGAGTAAGTGAACTTTCCTCTCATCTCTTGGATTAAGTTGAGAGTAAATAGAAATTATATTTTTAAAAGATTGTTTTCTTACAATGTTTTGGCATTTTTAGAAATTAATAAAGTATTGATTCCTGGGATTATATTGGGAGGGGATTGGACTTGAATGGGGTGTGACACGTTACCTTTTAGTAGTCACAATCATAATGGGGAAAGATAAAGCTAAAAGATGGAATAAAAGTAAGCTTCAAGAATAAAGATAGGTTACAAACTTTAGCTTTGAAGGAAATTCATTAAATTATTTATCTAACAATATGGGTGTATGTTTATGTTTATATTTATCAGATTAATAAATAAAACTTGATCTATTATTTAAGTATTCAGGACCAAATATATTTGAGGTTGTCGTCGAGTTCATAAGTAGTCGGAAAATTTTTCAAATCACTTTCGAATATTTTTCATTTGATGACGAAGTGAGTAGTCATTATAAAATTAGTAAATGCAAAAATCCCTAATTTTTATTATTTTAAATAATATTTATTGCATTATTAATAATTTTCTTTGTTGATAGTTTCATTTAGTTACCAAATAACGTATGATGATTTATTTAAGTGTGACATTTATTTGTTCATTTCTAAATTGATATGAAGTCTTGGAATATGGCTTTGTCTACGAATATTATTTTTAAGCGACACAGATAAAGCTCATGTTCAGCAATCATTGGGTTCGTAGGTGGTTGATCTAAGTCTTGCCACTTATCATAGGTCGTGAACTTGCATGACTTATCGATACATTCCCAACGAAGCTCGTATTTCACTATCATCTTGCACATGTGACATATATCTAACACATTCATGACCCTTGTCCGCTTTGTGGAATACGACAGTGGTTATCGATGTTAGATTATTTTAATAATCTATTAGTGGCTCATATAAATTATAGTAATATTGACTTTATGTTAAAGTGCTTAATGTGATGATTGTTAAGCATAACGGTAATAAAGTTAATTGGGTTTTAATTTCCCTCTCCTTAACCCTATAAAGTTATATAAATTATAATTGAAGAGGTATGTTGGAAGAAACACGAATGAAGAGGTGTGTTTGAAGAGACATGAATGAAAGGGTAAATATGGAAGATTACCTTTGTGTGGCTGTCTTCTTCCTTCCAACAAGAGAAGAAAAATCTCATCAATCAAATATCTCTATATCATCAAAGAGATAATCAAAGTAAAAGGGATTAAGGGGAGAAAACGGTATTCGGTAAGGTAAAGCAAAACATTCACTCAAAATGGATCAAGGTTAGTATATTATGTAATTTTTGGTTTAAATAATGGTTGAATCAACAATGTTATAAAGGGATTAAAGTATTGAAAGTTTTATTTTTAGCTTTTAATTGGTATCAGAGCATGGTTCTATAACATGTTATTCACCGTTTATGTTGAATGAATTATATGAAAGTATGTTTGCATGATGGGATTGGCCGATTATGTTTTCCGATCATTTTTGAAATTATATATAAATGTTTAGTCGATTTTGGAACACATAAGAGTTTTGGGTTTCATTGATTGATGAGAGAGTCGTCGGAATGAATCCGATAATTGTTTCGACCGAACCTACTGATTTTGCACTCAACAATAATGGTGTTCCAAAATGAAAGTTTACTCAATTGAATACTTGATGTATGGAAACTTGTTAGTCACCAAAGTGACCTAGTTTGAAAGGATTAATATTCGATTGTGTAATTGTCATTCGTTTAGTATGAAAGGATGCTATTGATTGAATGAACTAAACGTTTGAAATTGTTAATTATAACATTATGAGGTCATCCAAAGATGGACCAATGTTTGTAATTGATGATATGAAAGAGACATGTTTGCTTATTTGATTGATATGATTATATATCCAAAGATATTGAGTATGTTAATTCGAATATATTTATTTGTCTATTAAAGTATATGTTGATAGCATCGTTGATAATTAAAGGTTATTTCTTTAAGTATTGCCCAAATGTGAGCTTTAAGAAATGCATTACAGTTGGTTTGAATCCATTTATGTTTATTCAAAGCATTAAAATATGAGCATGTATGTTTTACAGCATTTATGAATTTGTTATCTTCTGGCAACAACTTGCTTAAGTTCAACGGCTTAAACTATGCGGATTGGTCCGAACAAATCCAGTTTCAACTAGGTGTAATGGGTTTGGACGCAGCATTAGTTTGTGAAAAGCTAGTAGCCATTAATGAGACCAGTACGGAAGCTGACAAGTCTGTTATTGAGACTTGGGAGCGGTCTAACCAGTTATGTTTGAGCTTAATGAAGTTGACGATGGCTGAAAATGTTAAGCCATCAATGCCAAAGACTGACAATGCTAAGAAATTCTTGTTGAGAATAAAGGAATACTCCCAATCGGATATTACAGACAAATCCATTGTAGGAAATCTTATGAGTGAGTTGACGACCAAGAAATTTAATTGGTCGCAACCCATTCATGATCATGTGACAAGTATGGCGAATCTAGCTGCAAAGCTAAAGTCGATGGGCATGGATGTGAGTGAATCATTTTTGGTTCAATTTATCATCAACTCACTCCCGCTTGAGTTTGGTCAGTTCCAGGTGAATTATAACACCATAAAAGAAAAATGGAACTTTCAGGAAATAAAGGCCATGTTGGTTCAAGAGGAAGGGAGGTTGAAGAAAATAAAGGATCATGCCATAAACTTGATATTTCAGCATGAAGGTAATGACAGCAAGAACGGACCAAGTAAAAAGAACCGGAAGAAGGGAAAAGCCTCATTAACTGTGAAAGATGGGCATATCCGAAAAGAGCTTAGATGCTACTTCTGTAATAAGGTTGGGCACTTGAAGAAAGAATGCCCGAAAAGAAAAATCTGGTTCGAAAAGAAAGGTACACTATTTGTTTCAGTATGTTTTGAATCAAACATTATGGAAGTACCTAATAATACTTGGTGGTTAGATTCTGGTGCTACTACTCATGTGTCTCATGTTACACAGGGATTTCTTTCGATCTAGCCCATAAGCGGAACTGAAAAGTTCTTGTAAATGGGAAACAGAATGAAGGCTCGCATAAAAGGAATTGAGACGTATAGGTTGATCCTGGATACTGGTTGTCATTTGGATCTTGAAAAGTGTCTCTATGTTTCTGAATGTGCTAGGAATTTAGTTTCTGTTTCTAAATTGGATTGTAAAGGTTTTAACTTTGAGATTGAGAATGGTTTATTTACATTGTACAAACAAAAATACTATTATGGTTCTGGTATTTTATTAGATGGTTTGTATAGATTTAATCTCAATGTTAAGTTTATAGAATCTCTGTTTCATGTTGATAATAATGTTGGTGTTAAACGTAGTGCACTTAATGAGAGTTCAGCTTTCTTGTGGCATCAAAGATTAGGTCATATATCTAAAGAAAGGATAATGAGGTTAATGAAATATGACATTTTACCTCAATTAGATTTTAATGACTGGGATGTGTGTATAGATTGTATTAAAGGTAAGCAAACTACACACATATCTAAAATTAAAGGCACAAGAAGTAATGAACTATTAGAATTGATACACAGTGATATATGTGGTCCATTCGATGCTCCGTCTTGGAACGGTGAAAGGTATTTCATCACATTTATTGATGATTACTCACGTTATGGTTATTTGTATGTACTGTATGAGAAGTCTCAATTTGTGAATGTTTTAGAAGCGTTCATAAATGAGGTGGAAAGACAGTTAGATAGAAAAGTCAAAGTTGTGAGGTCTGATAGAGGTGGTGAATATTATGGAAAATTCGATGAAAGTGGACAATGTAAAGGTCCATTTGCAAGGTTTCTCGAAAGTCGAGGCATTTGTGCACAGTATACAATGCCTGGTACGCCACAACAAAATGGTGTAGCTGAAAGGCGGAATCGTACGCTAATGGAAATGGTTAGGAGTATGATAAATAAAAGTAATGTACCTTTATCGTTGTGGATGCACGGTTTAAAAACCGTTGCATATCTATTGAATAGGGTTCCTAGTTAAGGCAGTTCCTAAGACCCCTTATGAACTGTGGATGGGTAGGAAACCTAGTTTGAGACATCTCCATGTTTGGGGTTGTTCAACTGAAGTAAGGATATACAATCCACATGAAAAGAAGCTCGATGCAAGAACCATTAGTGGTTACTTCATCGGCTACCCCGAAAAATCAAAAGGGTACATTTTTTATTGTCCAAACCATAGTACGAGGATAGTAGAGTCTGGAAATGCTCGATTCATTGAGAATGACCAGATCAGTGGGAGTGATGAATCACGAAAAGTGAATATTCATGAGAATCGGGTGGAGGAAATTACACCTGAAGATTCTCATCAAGTTATTGTTCCTCTTGTTGTATCACAGTCTAACAACATACCGGAACAACGAATGAATATTCAAACCACAGAAAGTGATCAAGTTAATGATAAGCATAATGATGGTATACAAATCACTAGTGAACAATCACAAGAGTTGCAAAGGTCAGTAAGGGCAAGAAGACCTGCAATTCCTAATGATTACGTGATCTATTCACTTGAAGATGAATGTGATTTGAGCAATAATAATGATCCAAACTCATTCATTAAAGCCATGGAATGTTCAAATTCTGAAAAGTGGTTGAATGCCATGAAAGAAGAGTTGAAATCGATGGATGACAACAAAGTCTGGGAACTTGTAGAATTACTTGAAGGTTTTAAACGAATCGGTTGTAAATGGGTTTATAAAACCAAACGTGATTCGAAAGGTAATATTGAAAGGTATAAGGCCAGACTTGTCGCCAAAGGTTACACTCAGAAAGATGGTATTGACTATAAGGAAACCTTCTCTCAGTTTCAAAGAAGGATTCATTAAGAATTGTTATGGCTTTGGTAGCTCATTATGATTTAGAGCTTCACCAAATGGATGTAAAGACCGCCTTTTTGAATGGTGACTTAAATGAAGAAGTGTATATGGATCAACCAGAATGATTCTTACTTCCGGGAAATGAAAAGTTAGTGTGTAAATTGAAGAAGTCAATATATGGACTAAAACAAGATTCTAGACAATGGTATATTAAGTTTAACAATACTATTACGTCGTACGGTTTTATAGAAAACACTGTTAATCGGTGTATCTATATGAAAGTCAGTGGGAGCAAATTTAGCATATTAGTCCTATATGTTGATGATATTCTTCTAGTTTCTAACAATAAAGGAATGTTACATGATATAAAAGAGTTTCTCTCTAAAAATTTTGAAATGAAAGATATGGGTGAGGCATCCTATGTAATTGGAATAGAAATATTCCGTGATAGACAACAAGGATTGTTAGGATTGTCTCAGAAAGGATATATCGATAAAATTTTAGAGAGATTCAGAATGGAAAAATGTTCTGCTGGTGTAATTCCAATTCAGAAAGGGGACAAATTCAGTCAAATGCAATGTCCGAAAAGTGATTTGGAAAGAAAGGAAATGGAATCAATTCCATATGTATCAGCTGTTGGGAGCTTAATGAATGCTCAAACATGTACTCGACCCGACATAAGTTTTGCAGTAGGGATGTTAGGCTGATATCAAAGTAATCTAGGAATGGATCACTGGAAAGTTGCAAAGAAAGTGCTTAGATACTTGCAAGGAACAAAGGACTACATGCTCATGTATAGAAAATCCAATAAACTGGAAGTTGTTGGATACTCAGATTCAGACTATGCTGGATGTGTAGACTTGAGGAAATCTACATTCGGTTACGTGTTCCTATTAGCTGGAGGAGCCATATCATGGAGAAGTGGAAAGCAATCTTCGATCGCTACTTCTACAATGGAAGCAGAATTTGTGGCATGCTTTGAGGCCACTATTCATGCGTTGTGATTGCGAAACTTAATCTTGGGTCTAAGTATAGTCGAAAGTATAGATAGACCGCTAAGAATTTATTGTGACAATTCCGCAGCTGTATTCTTCTCAAAGAATGACAAATACTCGAAAGGAGCAAAACATATGGAATTGAAGTATTTGGCAGTCAAAGAAGAAATACAAAAACAAAAGGTGTGCATTGAGCACATAAGTACAAGTTTAATGATAGCGGATCCATTAACTAAAGGATTATCACCTAAGATCTTTAAAGAACATGTTGAAAGGATGTGTTTAGGTGACAAATCTTTATTGATGTGATTATGATAGTGTAACTTGTATTATGTGAACATCTTTGAATTCATTATGGACATGTTTTTGTATGTATAATGTTGTTTGCATTATGGTGTATACATTATCGTTATTTGCAAATGACATGTGATACTTTATGAAATTTAAAGTGAAAGGTTATAGTGTTTCCTCAATTAAAGTTATAATGGATTGAGAAATTTGTGATACATAGGAAAGAATCATGTCGTCAATGACTTGTGCCTGCCATGATTCAATTTTTCAATTCATTATGAAGGACGACTTGGTTAATCCACATTATGATACACTATTTGATTGTGGATTACAAGTTGTGATGGATTTTAATCCAAATAGGATTAAATAAAAGAAATTGAGATCTCATAATATGAGTCAAGTGGGAGATTGTTAGATTATTTTAATAATCTATTAGTGGCTCATATAAATTATAGTAATATTGACTTTATGTTAAAGTGCTTAATGTGATGATTGTTAAGCATAACGGTAATAAAGTTAATTGGGTTTTAATTTCCCTCTCCTTAACCCTATAAAGTTATATAAATTATAATTGAAGAGGTATGTTGGAAGAAACACGAATGAAGAGGTGTGTTTGAAGAGACATGAATGAAAGGGTAAATATGGAAGATTACCTTTGTGTGGCTGTCTTCTTCCTTCCAACAAGAGAAGAAAAATCTCATCAATCAAATATCTCTATATCATCAAAGAGATAATCAAAGTAAAAGGGATTAAGGGGAAAAAACGGTATTCGGTAAGGCAAAACAAAACATTCACTTAAAATGGATCAAGGTTAGTATATTATGTAATTTTTGGTTTAAATAATGGTTGAATCAACAATGTTATAAATGGATTAAAGTATTGAAAGTTTTGTTTTTAGCTTTCAATCAATGTATGCACGACTTGTGAGGGTATATGATCAACAAAATGTCCATCTCTTATTGTAAGTATACATGGTTTTCCTGGTAATGAACAACACATTCGCTATTTTAGTGAATAGTTTTTATAATTAATATTACAAAGTTTTTCCTTTATCTATATTTGACCACCCTAACTTAAATTCAAATTATAATAATCAAACACGAATACGAAAACAAAAAATGAGGAACACAAAAATTTTATATGAAAACTCTATTAGATAAAACATTATTAGCATAAAACAAAAATTAACTATATTAAAATAAAAGTACAGTTGAGCTTTGCGATTTAAATACGTGCGTGTCTATATCGCGAGGGTTGCGCCCCATGACTCATAAGACCTAACCATCCAATTTCCTTGAAAAGTTCGTAATTTAATTTCATCATTTTTACGTTTCGTGATCTTAAGTTTAAGATAAACAAAAATATCTCACCCAAGTCTAACATAAATATAATTATTTAAACTATTAAAATAGCTATTTGCTTCTCAAAATACAAGTAGAAAATAATGAGTTTTAAAATCTTTATATAGTCAAGTCCATTGAACAATAGTGATTTATAGATAAAAACAACTTGGTATGTGTGGACACTTTTTTATTCTTAAATTAAAAAAACTACTTGGACTGTATGACAATTACGTAATACTAATACACAAACGTGCGATGCATGTGTCTTCATACGATATATGTGGAGATTGGAATTTTCAAGATCTTGAAAGTACTAAATCTATAAAATTAGAAAAATTAATTTAACTGCATAAATCACATCGTTTGTGTAATAAAATTACTATGTAATTATTGTTCATTCAATAGTAGTAATGAGTGTAGGGTTTCACTTACAAAGATGTTAAATTTCATAACTAATTTGTTAATGGTTGTGAATTATTAGATTTTCACTTGTAATGTTAACTCTTCCTAAATGGGTGTGAACTAGTGAGGTTAAGGAATACGAAATTTATAACAATTCATTAATGGATTTGAATTAATTAATTAATTTCTCTGTATAAAATAAAAAAACTAAATATAATATAACGAATTTCTTCATCCTAATAAGGTACTGTCTGTTCTAGGAATATTTAATTAAATAAAAATATACTGTACATGTAATGAATTTAATAAACAAATTGACGATCAGTTTTAAATTACCAACCAATGAAAATAGAGACTCTATTTATCAAAGAATAATTTTTTTCTTGTTTACTCATCGTTCTTCAACATAACATTGGACACTTGTTTAGTAAACACCAACCCTCCGTCTATTTCCTTAAAATGTCACGCCATCAATTTTTCTTAATTTAACCGTACCGAGTATTATTATAAAAATATAACCAATAATAGTCTAACCTAATTGATCATGGTTTGAACAATTGTTCATAAGACAACTTCTTGTCTTAGCATCCCCTCAAGCAACAAGAACTCGTTCCACTTTTGGTATAGAATTTTGGAGATAGTTGTAAAACTTTAGAGACTTAATTATGGCAAAGATATTTAATAAAAAATATTTAATTAAAATAAAAGCCAAAAATAGGACGTTTATGATTAGGACACGTTGAATATGACCTGGTCCAAGTTTGATACTTGGAAAAACAGCTGCCCGGTTGCTTGGAAAGAGTCGTAGTCGCAGCCTCCACTTTGAATAGAATGACTTGATCTTCTCAAAACTTCTTTTAATTTATTTAAACCAATCACACAACTTGATTGCACGACTTATATTCCAAGATTCTGCAACTTTTTTGACGTTTTCTTCCATTTTCAGCCCACAATTTAAAGTGAATGATTAAATAAATAAATAAATAAATAAATAAAACATATTCTAAATGTGTTTAATACGTGTTTGTTTGTGGGCTGTACAAGTGTGTTAGTGTTCATATTTGTTGTTTCTTTTGAACTCGTCCTTCATCAGTCATCTTCCGCGTCTGCTTAGTTGATAGTATTTTAATTTAGTGAAATTATTAAATATTATTAAAAAGTCACCCGGAAAACCCATTAATAAATGTTGCTATGCAAATGATGTGGTTTAGTGGAATCTCTCGACGCTCTCAGTATAATATTATTTATTTTGGGCCTGATTAGCAAAAACTATATTGTAGTAAATATGAAAAAATTTCTACTTATATAAACCACTCAATTTTCACTTTTTTAAACAATGTGTGTCTTTTTATTCTATTAGTATGAACTGATCTCTCACAATCAATAAAATTTTTGGTCTTCATTATATTTACATGGCGCGCTACCAGATTATTTACACTTAATTGTCTTAAAAATATCAAATGTATCCGTCATGTTAGAAAAAATATATATTTTTTTGTCAAATTTAAGACACATTCTTCTTAAATTAGATTAAATCTTAAAAATGATGATGTTTCTTAAGATGATTAAATAAGTCTATGATAGTGTTCTAATTCCTTGATTTAAACCCGAAAGGAAGAAATAGTTTGAGTAAGTTGACTAAACTCTAAAAATGAAATTTTATATTAAGCATTTAATTAAGATATTGTATGAGTGTGTCAATTATTAAACATTTAGAGGAACGGATTAGAAAACATATAGTATGACAAGTATTAAAAAAATCACTATATTGTAGTACATACTAAAAATAAGCTTATGCTAAATAAAATTTTAGTAAAAATATAGTCCAGAGATATTATGCCATAAATAATAATAATAACAGCAACGATACTCGATAATTATAAAAGTCATAAAATAACATGATCAGATTTAGAATTTTGCACTTAACGCCACAACATATGCATATATCTCGTTACTTTAAAAAATTAAAAAATTCAAATAAACGAATCATAGTATCAACCAAACCACGATTTCCTAAACAACGTGATGGAAATTTCAGAGCTTTAAGAGATCTTAATTAAATTCCATCACAAACAAACTAACTTCTTGACTAACCACCCCCTTCAACGAATGATGAAAATGTCTTATTCACAAAGCCAAAACAAAAGACAAACTCTTGGGCAATTCTCTCCCAAATATTTGGTATTCACTTGTAGATGGGAACTGGCTTGCTGAGTGAAAGTTTCCGAGAGGAGGCGAGAGAGAGGGAGTAACAGAGTTTCCCACTCGGCTAAGTGGGGAGAGATTTCCTTGATTTCGTAAAAAGGGGATTTCTTTAAAAGAAAAAGAAAAGGAAAGGAACTTTACGTTATGTGAGAGAGAGAGAGAGAGAGTGAGAGCGAGTGAGAGAGAGAGAGAGAGTGGCCCTTTTCACAAATTGTAGTTTTGACCTATCTACCACCTTGACATATCATCAACTACAATTGGAGGCAAAGCAACTGATGCAATTTGGAGAAATATAGAGAAACTCTCTAGGTGGGTTGGTTTGAAGGTGGAAAAGCTCAACCGTCATTCTTCTTCCTCTGATGATTGATCTTTGTTATTGGTAAGAAAGCTGACCAAACAAACATCAGACTGCACATAGTTTTATTTCTTCCAATTGTAATCAGCTCAAGTTGTTATTTTACGTGGGATTTTGCTACCCATGTTTTAGGTCTACAACTGCCCATGTTAGCCTGTAACCACCCATCTTTGTTTTTTCTTTTTTTTTTTCATCAAATTTGTATGAAGAAGTAAGAATCAACGAAAAGCCATACTGAAGCTTTAAAAGAGTTTTTCTCTCCATTTTTTTAAAATCTGGTATTAGAGCCTTATGGCCACGTCAATACTCAATCAAATTCATATCTTCTTTCTTTTGGTGGAATGATTACTCAATCTCCGTCGATCAAATTAGACAACGACAATTTTTTGCTTTGGCCAAATTTAAGAGGTCACAAACTTGAAGGGTTTCTACTTAGTGGAATTCCTTGTCTAGCACAATTCATAATTTCTGCAATCACTACTTTTGCAACTTTTGTTTCAAGAACATCAACAAAGCTGAAGGAGCTCAACCCAGAATAGGATATATGGATTTCAAAAGACTAGCTTGTAAGGTTGGTTGTACAACTCAATTCAACCATGAATTGCAACTCGGCTAATGGGTTTCTTAACTTCGAAGGATCTTTGGGCAGACATCAAATAATATTTTAGAATGAAAAACAAGTCTTGCATTATTTTTCTAACTAGAGAATTGTAAAAGTTAGAAAGGCTCCATGAAAATTAAAGAATATCTCAACTCAGTTAAATCAATTGTAGATAAGTTGGTTTTGACGGGAAAACCAATTGAAAGTACAGATGTTATCACTCTAGTACTTGTTGGTCTTGATGTAGAATATACCCCAACAGTTGTTTAGATCACAAGAAGAGAGTCAATTTCTTGGGGAGAGTGACAATCAACATTAATGGCCTATGAAAGCCTACTAGAGCAACTAGCTTAAGGATTAGCAGGATTACATGTAGCCCAACTAATAGCTGAATTCACAAACAAAACCAATTTTATCTCTAAGAACAACAGTCAATGTGGAGGACATAATGAAAGAGGCGTGGTGGAACACGAGGCCAAGGGAATTTCAAGAATGGAAATAACGAAGGAAGAAATGGTGGAGGTAGAAGTGGTATCTCCAAACTATTGTGTCACATTTGTGGTAAAATGGGGCACACAACTCATTATTGGAATAGATGCGATGAAAATTTTATGAGAGTCTCTTCAGAAAAAAATGAAGGGAAAACGAGAACGATATTCATCAATGACTACATTCACAACGGTTAAAGCTCAAAAGCCGAGTTTGGTTGGTTTGTGGATAGTGGAGCAAGCAATCATGTCACAAATGACTCAAACCAACTCAGCAATGCCCGAGATTACTTAGGTAAAGATAAGTTAATGGTTGGAAATGGTTCAAAACTTGTTATTGCACGTGTCATCTTTAAATACAAAAGTGTTAAAACTAAAAAAATGTCTTGCATATGCCTTTTATGAAGAAGAATTTGAGACTTCTTCACAATTGACATTCGACAATAATGTATTTATTGAGTTTTTGATATGCTTCAGATTACGGACCAAATAGAAGCAACAAAATAGGCACAAAAATTGGATCTTGGATAAAACATAATCCCATCCAAAGATGACTCAAATTGCAAAAATCGTAACTTTCAATTGGCTTAACCAAATATATTGAAATTTTAACAGCAACTTACTTGGTATGCATATGAAATACCCGTTAAATTTCGTAGCAAAATTCGCAGTGGATCAAAAGATATTCAATAAACAATAGGACTTGTACAATTTGTCCGAGAAATCCAATCGAGGGTGAATTTCGAAATATTATAACTTCGTCTGTGAGATTCCAAATAACGTCAAAATTTAGAACAATCTTACTTGATATGTGGAGGAAAATCCCTGAAAATTTCAAGGGCTAAATGTTGAGATGAGTAAACTAAAAATTGGACATCGAAGTTGGTTCTAGAAGGTGATAAACATGTACCTTTTTGACATTGTCTCCTCCTTTCGTAGATGCACTCCAACAACGGAATTTTGAGAGTTCGTACACCCTTATGAGAATGTTCTACCTTTAACTAAGATAGTAGAAATGTATGCACTTATATAAGAACCTTCACTACTCACAAGATGGAGATAATTGAACCAAGAATACTCAGATATGACTCACCAGACGCTAATGACGTTGAGCATTGGAAGATGCTCAAGTTTGTGATGAACAACATTCAAATCTTTTTCATTCAATCAAATCTGCTGAAACAAAAGTTTAACTTAGTTTAAATAATCAAAACTAGGTTAAAAATCTAAGAGCATAAAAGTAAGGAGGATAAGAAAGATGTGGGAAAAAAATATCGGCCACAACTCTAGCCGCATGCGCTAAGGTGGTTGCCAACCACCTTATCTTGTGTTTTGACCCTTTTGCCCTCTCATGTGCATGCAGTCATGTAGCGTCTAATTTTGTTTCTCCTTTTGCATGTAGCCATGCAATACTTATTTTGACGTAATTTAAAAGTATTTTTAAGGAAAAATAATAAAATTGAGAAATGTTATACAATTATTTAAAGGAAACAAATTCCTCCTTCTATAAATGTTGTGGGAATGAGGCTCTCTGTAATTGATTTTGTTGTCCAAGCAAAGGATGTCCAAATTATGCGATCCAACTCATTCTGGAAACCTTAAGATGTCCACTATATTTTTTATAAAGCACACTTGTTGAAATAGTGCTGGCAAGACTGTGGAAAATGCCAAATACTGCTCAGAAGTCCGTTTAACGACAGTTTTGTTGGAAGGTCCAATAATTTTTAAACGTGTGCTTGATCTTCCATTTATACCTCACCTTGAAGAATGTCATATTGTAAGTGGATGCTGAATTGAAGATATTGATTTCCTTAAAATATGTTTCTCCATGAATAACTACAAAATAAACACTTGAAAATCGGTTATAAAATTTCCATGGACTTATTATTAAGTGATGGATCTGCGACAAATCAGTTTTCCTTTGAATGTTGTTTTGTTAAGGATAAGAAAACAAGATAGGTTCTTCTTGAAGAGATGCTAAAAGATGGTTTGTATTAATTTGATCTTCCAAATGGATTGAGCAAATCTTAGTCATCTCGTAGTTACTCTAACTCATCTATAATTGAAGGAAATAATTTTCATGATTACAAATTTCTTTAGTATTTCATTGTTCATGTTTTCCTTGTTTAAGGCCATATCAAATAAAAAATTTAAGTTTCAAGTCCTAATGAAAGACTCTATGCTTCAAGAAGTATTGTTTTTCATGAAAATGATCATTTTAAAAAATCCAATTTTCTCACCAAGCAAATGAGCCATCTTTATGACATTACCATATTATAACTTGTTCACCTCAATTTGTTTGGTACTTACCTTCCATAGAGTTAACAAATGAGACTATTGAGACAAACAATCCACAAGAATGTTTTAGTGCAGGCCTGACCTATTCTCATTGATTCCATACTTATAACAAATAGATGATGACTCTTTAAACTAACATTACTTCAATACTGATTCTATAGAGGATTGGATGTAGTAGAGTCTTTGATTGAAGTTGCTAAAGATGACACTTCTAACCAGGCAGATCAAAATGGGCAATCTTCATAACAACAGTCCCTAGGCTCTTAGTGGTGAGCAAAGCAACATAAATACTTATGCAAAAACTCACAGCATGATCCTTAGAGGTAAAATTGGAATTTTCAAACTTAGAACCTACATTCACAATACAACTGATTCTTTGATTTTTGAGCCTAGGACAGTTAAACAAGCTCTTCAAGATGAAAATTGGAGAAAAGCTATCATGAAGATTTGGCCGCTCTTGCAAACAGTGATACATAGATATTGGTTCATTCATCTCCAAACATGAATATTGTGAGTAACAGAAAGGTATTTCGCCTCAAGCACAATGCTTATGGTTCTACACAAAGGTATAAAGCTCCCCTTGTGGCAAAAAGGTATCTTCAACCTCATAGATTAGAATATACTGAAACTTTTAGTTTAGTGGTTAATACATCTACTATTTGTATTATTTTTACCATTGTTTAAAAAAATTGGAACATTGGGCAAATTTATGTCTATAATGCCTTTCCTAATGGGACACTTCAAGAAATTGTTTATGTCACTTAACCTTAGGTTTTGTTGTTGCACAAGCCTCGCCATGTGTGTAAGCTTAAAAATACCTTTTATGGATTAAAACATGAACCTTGTGCTTAGTAGGACAGCTTAAAGAATGCTCTTTATATTTGGCACTTTATTCAATCTCAATGTGACTCCTCTCTCTTCTTCGATAGAACAAATATTACATTATTTTTATTATCATTTATGTTGGCAACATTATTATTACAGGGAATGATATTTCTATGTTGCACACATTCATCCAACAACTCAATCACAGATTTTCTGTCAAAGGTCTTGGTGATCTTCACCATTTCCTTGGGATTGAGGTATATCGAGGTCACATTGGTTTATTTCTTACTCGAAAATTGATATATACTTGAGAGTTGAGATTCTCTCTTAGTTTAATATGTTGAAATGCAAGTCATATCCTACTCCTATTAGCATAGGCAAAATCATTAGTGCTAATGATGGAAATCCTATCGATAATCCTACCATATATCGTAGTGTAGTTGGTGCCCTCCAATGTCTTACTCACGCAAGGCCAAATATTGATTTTGTTGTCAATAAAATGAGTCAATTATTATCAACACATACTAATGTACATTGGCCGATTTTGAAGCGAGTGTTTTGGTATCTACAAGGTGCACTTTATCTGGGATTACATTTTAGTTTAATGGAAGGATTAGTGTGACAGGTTTTTCTAATGCTGTTTGGGCTTCATGCCGTGATGATCGTCACTTTATTATTGTTGGATATTGTGTTTATCTTGGAGCAACCTTAGTTTCATGGTCTTCTGATAGGCAAAAATATGTTGCTCACTCAAGCATTGAGGTTGAATATCGTGCTCTTGTACATGTAGCTGCTGAAATTACTTGGAAGAAGTTAGAGTTCTTCCCAACAATATTCCAGTTACTTGGTGTGATAATATAAGGGCTTGAAGTTTGTTTGGCTCCCTCTAATAACCAACAAGATGATTTGCTCACCAAACCTACATTCTCGATTTCTTTTTCTGCAAAAAAAACTCAGTATCACTCTAGTACCCTTGAGTTTGTAGGCCAAGCGATATCACAATCCTAATAGTTTATGTTTTCCAATTGTAATCAGCTGAAAGTGTTGTTTTACATGGGATTATGCTACCCATGTTTTAGGTCTATAACTGCACATGTTACCTTATAACCATCCATGTTTACTGTCAATGTTTTTCCTTGTGATTTTGTTTAATCAATTTTTTATAAAAGCAGTTAGAATCTTTGAAAAGCCGTATTGAAGTTTCAAAAGAGTTTTTATTTTTTATAACAAGATTATCAACTCTATCTTCCATATTTTGGTTGCATAATATACTTAATGTGGATTCTTAATGTGCATGATTTTTTGTTGTTGGGTGGATTTGTAGTAACTATGAGCAGCAACATTCCGATTGCTGATTTTTGTTGCTTATTTACTATTATTTGGTTGTCAAAGAGCAAAAAATGTGGTTATAAGCTTGGGTTGGCTAGTAAACAATTGGCTCCTAGTTAAAGCTTAGTTGATTTGTACATAAACCATGAATATTAAATGATTCAATATTATTTTTAGAATAAAATACAATCTAATTTAATTGTTGGATTTTAGAATGAAAATTGTGGTTGTTAGCTGAACCTCGTCATTTTACTCCTTGAGTACGAGTTTTGAACTTGAAAATTTTGTAGTAGCTAAAAATTGGTATGTTGGACTGTGTTGACTTGTTAGTAGTTATTTTAGGGCTTGAAAGTATACTGGATATTGGGTATAATTGTTGGATATTGGGATGCTACCACATCAACTCAATATGACCCCAGAGGCAGAGACAGTACCTAGCAAAACACCATCAATAGTCAGAGTAAAGACTCTAGGAGGTCAATGCCGATTAATTCGTTTGCAATATTAAAACCTTAATTAATTTTGCAAAATTTGAGAGTAGATTTCTCCAATATATAAACTATTTATTTTCGCAAAAAAGTAATTAATATAAGATAATAACCTACTAGCAAGGATGATGTGTCACGAAATGGGGTAAATTCTTAATACAAGTTAGCTCAGCAAGGGCTACATGGCCGAGCAGAGGAGTGACTTTGTACAGCCACCAATCAATCACCACTTGGACTTCAGGGCTAAAATTTGGATATCATGTAGTGGAGGAGTGAATAAGATGATATCCAAGTTTGGGGGCAAAAGAATGCGTGAAATGAAAATTATGTTAAAATGGTGAAGGGTGCTGGGAACGCAAGCATAGCGTCTTGAGCAACAGTTCTTTTTCGCATCTGAATTTCAAATGCAAACCATAGCCACCTTAGGTCTTTACATTCATGGCTCTTAATGTGTGTAAAAGGTGGTTGAATTCCAAAAACTAGAATAGTTTGGAGTTGTCAAGGTGGATGCCAAGATAAACCTCGGTTAATCTAACCAACAAGAGTTTCTTGTTTTGGTTCTTAAGCCACCATTCTCTCCACTTTTTTGAGTGTGAAAATATAAGAAGTTGATGAAATCTTGGCCTTAAGCTATTGTTCCTCTCCTTGGAGAGAAACATCATTCGAGAGCACAACTATTGTTCCTCAGACCATCTAAAGGTAGTTCTACATATTTTCATCATCTTATCTTATTTTATCAAAATATTTCATGGTTCTGAACTTGACTCATAAGATAAGTTGCATGTCAAATTTTGTTTAAATTGGAGATCATTTGAGTACCTTTCTGTTTGCCTCTTGGAAGTGACTATTGGATTTAGTGAGCAGTGAGAGGTACTAATATTTTGTGGGTTGAGCTTGGGTCTTGCAGGTTCCGTGGCATGTCATCTGATATCAGAGCCTAGGCTACTCCCCCTGTGTGCTATTTAAGTGATTTGCTTGTTCATTATGTCAAATTTAGATAGTTGCATTCTGTTTCATAATTGGTTTAGTGTTTATTACTAACATCAAAATGTTTCTGCTCTAACTAATCTGTTTTGTTGCTGTGTTCTACATGTTATTGAGTGATTATCCTTGCAGCAAGCATGTTAACTTATATGGATGTGAGCATGCAAGTATAAATATGGAATCTTACTTTAAAACTTGTTACTTTATTGGTTGAAATCAACCATAAATTGTTGTTGCAAACCAACCGAGAAGGAGCATGATTTAAGTATGGAATTTATTCTACTTGGTTGCTATTTGCTCTCACCATAGTGTTGCTATTATTCTTTGTAGTTTTAGGACTAAATATTGCTGCATATTATCATCATCTCGTGCTCAATCTTCTGCTCATTAATCGTCATAAATTGTGCATGAATTCGGTTAAGATGCATAACTTGTTTTTGTGATTCGGCCGAGAAGAACATGCGCTACAAACCTAAAATTATCAAGGTTTTGTTGCTGTTTTGTTTGTCTTTGTTATGTGTACTGTTAATCACTAAGTTTATGAGGACTAAACATCAATTTCTTTTCAACTAAATTTGGTTATTAATTGATGAAAGTTGTCATTAAAAGTTGTAAAAAAAAAAAAAACAGTTTGTTCAATATATTTTGTGTTCTATTTTTGTTTGGTATTTATCATTATAACTTTCCTAAGCTCCTAAGAATTAATCATACACAGCCTAAAGTTTGTTTAAGTGATAAAAAAAATTAAAAGGATAAAACTGAGAAGAAACAAATTCCATATTTAGGTTTCGTAAAATTTAGGAAAAGAAAATAAAAACAAGAAGTGGAATTTTTTGTGAACCGAACTAGGAATTAAGCCATGAACCGAACCAAGAATTAAGCCATGAACCAAGCCGAGGCAAGGAAGCACTCCAACCAGAAATTCAAAACCCTCGAGTGGGTGAAACAAGTGTCCAAGGTCAAATCGATGCGCTTAACCAAAAATTTGATCAACTTTTGTCTAGGTTAGGTGAGTGTTCTAGATCATTCTAAGAACCTCCGCGTGGTAGACCGTCTGAGAACCATAAAGTATTGTCTAGAGAGACTCTACAAAGAATGAGAACCAAAAACCCTAAGGGGAGATCCCAAAACTATGACTACTCTGAGGATGATATATGGACATCGGATGAAGAAGAGAATTTTCGCCTCAACCGTCGAAGAGATCATGAGGACCTTAAGCATATTAAATTAAATTTTCCCCCATTCAATGGAACATGTGATGGAAATACCTTATTGATTGGTTGGATAAGGTTGAGAAAGTATTTGACTATCATGAAAACTCTGATAAAGTCAAAATACAATTAGTGTTAGTTGAGTTTTCGGATTAAACTGCACTTTGGTGGACCAACATAAAGTCCCAAAGACAAAGACTTGAAGCTGACCCCGTCACCTCATAGAGGAATATGAAAACCCTTATGACTAAGAGGTTTATTCTTATCCATTACAAACAGGAGTTATTCCTGCAAATACAAAACCTTCGACAGGGCAGTCAATCGATTGAGAAGTATCTCATAAAGTTTGAGACACTGAGAATTCACAGAGAAATGGAAGAACCTAAGGAGCAAGTTATTGCTAGGTTCATACGTGGTTTAAATTGAGAAATTGGAGATACATTGAAGTTACATCTATTGGATTATTAGGATATGATCATACAAATGACTTTGAAGGTCAAAAGACAAATTAATAGGAAAAAAAAAAGCCAACTTTACCCCTAAATTCACCCATAAACCATCCGAGACCAACGAGACCACCGCCAAGGCTAAAGGAAAGAAACCTGTCACTCGAGACTGGTCTCCTAAGGAAACTAGTAGTAAGACGGTAGGAGAGGGTGCTAGCAAACCAAAGGCACGTGAGATGACATATTTCAAGCGTTTAAGATCGGGTCATTTTATGGCTAAATGCCTAAACAGGTGTGTGATGGTGATCTTGGAAGATGAACAAGGAGAAGAAGTGGAAGAAAGAAACGAATTGGAGGATGAAGTTGTTCATGCCCAAGAGGGACCTCTATTAATGATCATCTCTCGAGCACTAGTATCAAAGAATACTACTGAAGATTTCCAGCGTGAGAATATATTTCACAGTCGCTGTTTGTTCAAGGACAAGACGCGTTCATTAATAATTGACGGAGGAAATTGTACTAATGTAACATCTCTCAAAATTGTTACTAAATTAGCACTAGAGACTAGTGTACATCCTCATCCCTATAAGTTGAGGTGGTTACATGGTAAGGATGATGTGAGAGTAACTCAACAAGTTGTTGTTGAACTTACCATGAGAAAGTATAAGAACTCTGTCTTTTGTGATGTGGTTCCAATGAATGCAAGCCATATACTTCTAGGTTGACCTTGACAGTATGATTGCAAGGTAAGCCATGATTAGTTTACTAACTATTACTCATTTAAGTTTGGAGGTAAGATAATTAAATTGGTACCCATGACCCTTGAGCAAGTGGCTAGAAATGATACCACTAGGAAGGAAGAGAAGAATAGAACAAGTCTTTTCATGACTAAGAAGGAATTAGAGACCTCTGTGATTAATGGAGATTCTATTATTTTAGTAATGTTCAAAGATATAGTTAGGAGAGATACCTCTTCCCATTCAGAAGTTGCTTCAACAATATCAAGATATGTTTCCTGAAGAGTTACCTCCCATCCGAGGTATAGAACATCAAATTGACCTACAATCAGGGGTTACGTTACCAAATCCCCCGGCGTATAGAATGAACCCTAAAGAGACTAAAGAACTGCAAGGACAAGTGCTTGAGTTATTGGACAAGGGTTACATAAGAGAATCCATGAGTTTATGAGCAGTACCTACCTTACTAGTACCAAAAAAAGATGGGACGATGAGAATGTGTGTGGATAGTCATGCTGTCAATCAAATTGCGATCAAGTATAGGTTCCCTATTCCATGACTTGAAGATATGTTAGATGAACTAGGGGGAGCATCAATATTTTCAAAGGTGGACCAGAAGAGTGGATACCACCAAATAAGGATGAAGGAGGGAGATGAATGTAAAACAGTCTTCAAGACTAATTATGGGCTGTTGGTCATGCCCTTCAAACTAACCAATGCACTTAGTATCTTTATGGGCCTCATGCATCATACTTAAGGAATTTCTCGGTAAGTTTGTAATTGTATACTTTGATGAGATATTGACATATAGGTCAGACCTTCCAACACACCTCGAACATTTGAGTCTATTATTCCAAACCGTTAAAAGGGCCAAGTTGTATGAAAACCTTGAGAAGCGTTCTCTTGGTTAAGATAAGGTACAATTTCTAGGTTTCATAATTTTAAAGAGTAGAATGGAAGTTGATGAGAACAAGATAAAGGCTATTAAGAACTGGTCTATATCTAAGAGCATAACTAATGTGTGTAGCTTCCACAGCCTAACCTCTTTCTATAGACGGTTTATCTAGAATTTTAGTACCATTGTTGCCCTAATCACATAATGTAAAAAAAGAGTAGAGAATTTCACTGGACACCAAAATGCCAACAAAGTTTTGACTTGATAAAGGAAAAGCTATGTAATCCACCTGTGTTAGCACTCCCTGATTTTAGTAAGGTTTTTGAAATCAAGAGTAATACATCCGGAGTTGACATCAGGGCAGTACTTATGCAAGAGGGAAGTCTACTTGCATATTTTAGTGAGAAGCTCAAATGAGTTCTTCTTAACTACTCTACGTATGACAAGGAGTTCTATGCTGTCATACAGGATCTTGAACATTGGCAAGATTGCCTATTGTCAAAAGAGTCTGTGATACATGCTTGCCACTAAGCCTTTAAGCATATCAAGAGTCAGAGTAAATTAAACAAGAGACATATAAAATAAATAGAGTTTTTAGATAGGTTTGCTTATACCCTTAAGTATGTAAAGGGAGAAGACAATATAGTTACTGATGCATTGTCCAGGAGGTATTTTTTCCTAACTGAAATAAGGACTAGATTCTTTGGTTTCTCCTAGATTAAGGATAGTTGTGGATCAGACATCGACTTCGGATCTTATTACTTGAAGTGTCTGACCAAAGCTAAAGAGGACTATTCCATCACTAATGAATACTTTTCTAGATGGGTAAGCTGTGCATTCCTTGTGGTAGTTTAAGGACCTGTCTTGTAAGGAAAGCTCATAGTGGTGGCTTAGCCATCCATTTTGGCAAAAACAAAAGACACTACATTTACTAAAGGAGCGTTTCTTCTGGCCCTACATGCTACGTGATGTGCACCATGTTGTGGAACTTTGTGTCATTTGCAAGAAGGTAAAAGGTAAGGTTCTTCTACAAGGATTATACCTACCCTTGCCTATACCCACACACCCGTGGATTGAGATTAGCATGGATTTTGTTTTATGACTATCGCGAACTGCTAAGAGTAAGGATTCAATCATGATAGTCGTAGATCATTTTTTCTAAAATGGCACATTTTATCGTTTATAATAAGACTGATGACTCAGCTTATATCGCTGACTTGTTCTTTAAGGAGGTTGTAAGGCTACACGGCGTGCCACACAGTGTCAGATAGAGCACCAAGTTCTTAAGTACTTTTTGGAACACTTTATGGAGGAAGATGGAGACCAAATTACTTTTTAGTACGTCCTTTCATCCTCAAACGGAAGTAGTAAATCGAACTCTAGGGGTCCTCCTTCGAAGCGTCATTGGGGAAATATTAACTTATTAGGACTTAATGCTACCCCATATGGAATTTCCCTATAACCGTAGTGTTCACTTTACCACCCGGCAAACGTGTTTCGAGGTAGCATATGGATTTAACCATTCCACACCATTGGAGCTAGTGCCATTATCTATTCAGGACATTGTCAATCCTTCAAGAGCTAACAAAGCAGCACAAATAAATCTATGCGTAAGACTATAGAGAAGAAAAATGAGTCTTACACTAAGCAAGCTAACAAAGGACGTAAAGAGGTATATTTAATGAAGGAGATCTTGTTTGGCTATATTTACGAAAAGATCACTTTCATGACAAACGTAAATCAAAATTGCAGCCAAGAGCGAATGGGCTATTTAGAATGTTGGAGCGCGTTAACAATAACACCTATAAATTACAGTTGCCGGGAGATTATGGGGTCTCGACTACAATTAACGTCCAAGATCTATCCCCATATATTGGCGATTTTTCCATCACAAAAACCGTGTAGCCAAGTTTACTTTAATTATGTTGGCAAACATTAGCCTATCTTGTATTTTGTTGGCAAATATTAGCCTTATTGTAATTTTTACAAATTGCATGCATTAGGCATTATGGTTAAATTGTGTGGTTAAGATTAGATGGTGGTGATTGGTTTGCACAAGATAATGTAAATTGGACCAAGCATAATCGGCCAACCTAAACACAATCGGCCAACCCACTCGGCCGAGCCTAAAGAGATCCACACTTGAGTTTTAAAAACAATTCTGAATTTTCAACTCAACCACCTAATACGCTCCACTAAGGCTAATCCATTTGAGGCCTGATTCACCGAGAGAAGAGCCTCAAATCCACTTAACGCTAGAGGGGGGATATCACACAAAGAGTCATCCAAAGGGTCCACAAGAAGATGAGGCCTATGGAATGAAGAAGACAGTGCGCACCCATGGTCCAACTCGCCCGAAGAGAGGCCTTCTCTTTGTCCAGTCCATCAAGTGTGATGCACGCCACTTTTTCATTTCAAATTCAGATTTAAAGATCCTCACTCCTCCTCACGAGGCAAAACATATTTACCTTACAAGGAGCCATCATCCACAATTAAGATGAAGGCGCGCATAACCACGAACGGATGGATCAAACCGAGTTTATTCTTTCCTTTTTCTTCACACCAACTAAGCCCTTAGTTGCCTTAGCATGTTTAAGGATAATTTTCAGACATTGTACTCAGTTTTTGATCAATTATTCAGAGCTATTTTTCAGAAACTCATGCTTAGGAGCTTTTCTCAAGGTAAGGCCACAGGTGCTTGCATTCAAGTGGAGTTGCATCTCCAATTGTCTTCCAAGTCCGAGGTTACTTAGAAGCTCTTATAGTCACTCATTCTGCATTTATCTAAGATATTAGATAAGGGAGAAAGTGAGCAAAACCGATCTTGTGCCGTTGTAATCTTTCTTGGAAGGTCACATCACTCGGAGGTGCCCTAAGTTACCTCTCGGGCCAGTTACGGATCTTTCGGCATAACTTTTACGTTTCTGATTAGTTTTCATTGAAATTTTCAAGGTTACTTTATATTACAATATACTAGAACTCTTCCAAATTTCGTTCCATTTGGGTTTCATTTGCATTACTTATTACTCATTCATTTGTGGTGTTCTCGGATTAAGCCGAGAATACCGATCATTGTGTTGATTTGTTCACTAACAATTGTCCTTGCAACATCAATTCATATCATTTGGTATAGAGCAAAAGTAGCTTTTGTGATGTTTGTAGTTTAATTGCACATTAACTTGGTTGTCTTGTTGTTAAACTAAACTTAATCTAAATCGTTTTTTCAATTCAGCTGATGAAGATTACCCTAACCTAAGACAATTTGTTGTTTAATGCTTAATGTTTAGAATATTAACCAATTTCAAATTATTACCATATGTTCATGATTGAATTGCTAGTTTAAAGTTGGTTAATATCACATCCAAATCGGTTGTTAAGAGTTTCCTATTCGGTTGATTTACAAAAAAAACTGAGGAGCGTTTTTTTCAAACCTAAGGCTTATAGGGTATTTTGTGTTAATCAAATATTGTGTTGACTTTTAGTAATTGTTGAATTATCAATTGTCACATTTTCATGAATTAAGTTGCACGAAATTGAAGCATGTTTAAATGGACTAAATTGTGCTAAGACATTTTTAAATATTCTCTTGATTTGGTATGCAAAAACAATTTTCCTAATTGGGCCTTATTTCTTAAGCAACTTATTTTGTTCTTAAATCATGAAGTACTAAGATAGCAAATCATTCATTATTCTTAAAACTTTAAAGAAATAAGTAGATTCTTAATTAATCAATTCGAACTTAAATCAATAATTTTGACACTAATAAAATTAACACTAAGCCGAGAACAATAAGGAAATTATTGGTGTTAATTGCATTCTTTAATTGCATCAATATTTTGTGTTGATTATGTTTACTTTCTATATTCTTGTCATGGACAATAACCTTATGCATTTGATCAATTATAATTGAATTAACTTGCTGTGAAAATTTGAATTTATCGTTTGAAAGTTGTCACCAAAATTTCCTAATTGAGCAGCCTTTATAATTCTGCACAATTGAGAAGTTAACTCACTTTCCTAATGCATTCCAATTTGATCCTAATATATTAAGGCCACGAAATATCAACCAAAACTTTATCCAAATCTTTTAAGAAAATTTAAGTAGAGCCTTAATTAGCTAAGTTGAACTTAAAAATCTTCTTTCCTAAGTCGGTTTAAGTGTGTTCAAAAGTCTATAACTCCTAAGTTATTAAAATTAAAACTTGTCACTAAAATTTTTCAACAAAATTTTATAATAAAATCTCCTAAATTAGTGCTCCACAATGACCACTAGGATTATAGCTAATTACAATAATAACCTTGGCCAAAATCAGAACATGGAAACTTCCCTTGCCAAAAACTCCCAAGTTGGAGAATCAAGTCTACAATGCAAAATTAATGGCCTTACACAAATGATAAAACAATTTATGGAAAGAATGGATGAACGTGACAAAGTTAATGAACGAAACAAAATTTTCCAAGAGCCCATGCCAAGGAGGAGGGCCGAACCGGACTTCTAAAAGCCCATGCAAAGGAGAAGCAAATTGGACTTTCTAGAACCCATGCAAAGAAGAAGACTCGAACATCCTAGGAAAAAGATACAAAATTGGGAATACTTAGATGAAGATTGTTCCAACCAACCCTTTAAACATCCTCAATATCCAAAACCAAGAAGAAGGGATGAAAATTTTGGATGTATTAAAAGAATTGAAAACAATCATCAAAGAACTTCTAATAACCATCGTTATGAAAAGATTACTGCAATGAAATTCCAAAGGAAGACACTTTGAAAAATAAATATGATGAAGCATACATCCTTACCTTTAGAGGCTCTACTAATAGGGAAGAATATCATTCTTGGATTAAAATGGTAGACTTATATTTTAGTGATGATAATTTTTCAAAAAATGCAAAAATTTTAATGGTCTCTAGAGAGATCACCAGATATGCTGAATATTGGTGGAAGAATCTTGTGGTTGAAAGAAGAAGGAATGGAGAGGCCAAAATTAGCATTTGGAAGCTCATGAAAAAATTAATGGACAATGAGTTTGCACCAAAACCATAAGAACCATCTTATGGTCATTGGCATTTGCCAACTTCTCCAAGTACTACCAAGTTTTCCCATTTGCTAGCGAAAGTGCAAGTTGAGCTTGTTAAGGACCTCCCTTAGCCAAAGCATAGAACTAGTACCAACTTCTCCAAGTACTACCAAGTTTTCCCATTTGCTAGCGAAAGTGCAAGTCGAGCTTGTTAAGGACCTCCCTTAGCCAAAGCATAGAACTAGTAAAGGAGACTACCCTTACTCGAGAGAAGCCAATAATTAGTTCCTCTTGTGTAACCATAGTGGAAGAGACCCTAAGTGAGGAGGATGATGAACTAATATAAGAATATGTGATCATCTATCCCAAGGGAGGACCATTACTTGAAATGGATGAAGCAATAGGAGAGGAGGACATCGTGGATTATGACTCGGACAAACAAGAGGAGGATGATAGGGTAGAACCTTCAAGAGAAAGCCTTGTAGAACCACTCCCACAAAAATGGTCTTTTTGATGTCTTGAGTAAAATAAAGACCATAGATAAATGCTGCCATGTTGTGGATAAACAAGTGATAGGGTTTAGTGGAAACTTGGGTTCTCAAGAGATAGAATCAATGAAAGCCGAGGACCTCCAAAATTTGTGCACTAGTAAGGTTACCATTTGGTATGATCTAATTGATGTGAGTTTAGCAGAGAAAAATTTGGCAAAGGATTAGAAGGAGCTGACCTATACTGAAGAGGAAATCCTTTATGCAATATATGCATTTATGCCTTTACCCCAAAACCAACAAGAGACAAGTTACTTGGAATAAGGATATCTTGACCATTTCTTAAACCAATCGGAGAGTATTTCTTATGCTTTAGAAAAAGAATTATTTCTTCGATAAGTCTTTATGAGATAATAAGAGGAAAAGCCCCGTAAAAGTATTGAAGCTCCTACATCATCCTAACCTAAACCTCAAGGATGAAGTATCGAGGAAATTATTAAGTGCTATATCACCTAGGCATGCACCACTAGAAAATTTAATTTCTTAGTCTTTTAGGATTGGATGGGATGATCATCATGTGGTTGTGAGTGCCATATTGTTCAAGTCCATTTATGCCATAAAGCAAGTGACAAGGACCATGGTTTTGGAAGAGCCACACCCCGTAATAGATGGAGAGCCATCAACTTTGAATAATCAATATGAAACTCTTCTAATGAGAACAATATTCATAGAGAGTAAAGAAATAATGGTCACAACAATTGTTGCAGAAGAAGTTAAAATTATAAGGCTGTTGAGATCTTAAAAGCGGTTCTCATCAAAGGTGTCGACAGTCAACATTCCCATAAGACTCAAGGATAAAACCTATTGTTATCCTTTAGGACAAGAGATTATTATAAGAAAGATTTCCTTGACTTGTACACCAACACCTCTCTAAGAATGCTCTTTTTAAAGAAATTTGGCTATATGACAAGAGGTTAGTTTATGAAGATTACAATCCTTATCTCCGACCAAATCTATGGCCTGACTCTTTAACCAAAGATGGTTTCTATTTTTCAAGATTCAATGCTCAAAACTACTCTTTTGATCTTATGAGCATAGCGGGAGTCCAAGGAGGTAACCTTGATAATGTGCCGTAGAATGACAGTCACTGACCTAGGCCAAGTCCATAGCCAAATTTCAAAATTATGAACTTTGTTTGTTTTGTAGGCACTCCTCTCGACCAAACAAAGATAACCATCATTGGGAGTTTAAGGGTACACAGAGTCAACCCTCTCGATTTGAGAACAAATCTTTTCCCACCTGGGGAGAATGATACGCACCACTAAAGCCAATCCATTTGAGGTCCGATTCACCTAGAGAAGAGCTCCAAATCCAATATCGTGCAAAGAGTCATCCAAAGGGACCACAAGAAGATGAGGCCCATGGAATGAAGAAGACAGCGTGCACCCACGGTCCAACTCGCCCGAAGAGAGGCATTCTCTTGGTCTAGCCCATCAAGTGTGATGCACGCCTCTTTTTCCATTTCAAATTCAGATCTAGAGATCCCTGCTCCTCCCCACGAGGCATAACATATTTACCTTACAAGGAGCCATCATCCACGATCAAGATGAAAGTGCGCATAACCACGGATGGATAGATAAAACGGAGTTTATTCTTTCCTTTTTCTTCACACCAACTAAGCCCTTAGTTGCCCTAGCATATTTAAGGATAATTTTTAGACATTGTACTTAGTTTTTGATCAACTATTCAGAGGTATTTTTCAGAAACTCGTGCTTAGGAGCTTGTCTCAAGGTAAGGCTTCGGGAGCTTGCATTCGAGTAGAGTGGCGCCTCCAATTATTTTCCAAGTCCGAGGTTACTTGGAAGCTCTTATACTCACTCATTCTGCATCTTATCTAAGATCTTAGATAAGGGAGAAAGTGAGCAAAACAGATCTTGTGTAGTTGTAATATTCTTTAGAAGATTACATCACTCGGAGGTGCCCTAAGTTACCTCTCGGGTCGGTTATGGATCTTTCTATATAACTTTTACGTTTCTAATCATTTTTCATTGAAATTTGTAGGGTTACTTTGTATTACAATATATTATAACTCCTCTAAATTTTGTTCCATTTGGGTTTCATTTGCATTACTTATTACTCGTTCATTTGGGTGTTCTCGGATTGAGCGGAGAATACCGATCATTGTTTTGATTTGTTCATTAACCTTTGTCCTTCCAGCATCAATCCATACCACCACCACTTGGATTGATGCATGGAAACCTGAAGCACTCAAGGAGACATACTTGGATTGATGACATGGCAGACTGCATGTTGGAAACTCACCCAGCACTCAAGGCAGACCTTCTCGGTCAGGCATGGCGCCTTGAGTAAAGGTTCTTTTTTGCATCTAAATTTCAAATGCAAACCACAGCCACCTTAGGTCTATAAATTCATTGCTCTTAGTGTGTGTAAAAGGTGGTTGAATGAATAAAATCTCGGCTGTTTTCTTCTAAAAACCAGAACGGTTTGGAGTTGCCAAAGCGGATGACAATACAAGCCTATTTTAATTTAACTGAGACGAGAAGTCCTCCATTGCCAAATAAGTAAGGGTTTCTTGTTTTAGTTCTTAGACTATCATTCTCTCCACTCTTTTGAGAGTGCAAAAATAGAAGAATGTTGGCGAAACCTTGACCTTAAGCTGTTGTTCCTCTCCTTGGAGAGAAACATCATCCGAGAGCACAACTATTGCTTGTTGGACCAGCGAAAGGTAGTTCTGCATATTTTCATCATCTTGTCTTATTTTATCAAAATATTTCATGGTTCTAAACTTCACTTATAAAATAAGTTGTATGTCAAATTTCGTTTAAATTGGAGATCATTTGATTGCTTTTCCGCTTGCCTCTTGAAAGTGACTATCGAATTTAATGAGTAGTGAGAGGTACTAACATTTCTTGCAGGTCTCGTGAAGCATCATATTCTTATTATGGGTAAAAGTTTTATAGAGATATCATACTTAAAAGGAAAAAATGGCAAAAGAATTTGACATGAAAGACATAGGACGAACCAAGAAAATTATGGGTATTGGAATCTAGAGAGACACAAGTGAGAGAATTATAAAGTTATCTCAAAAGAACTATTTGAAAAGATTGTTAAACATATTTGATCCCATAAATATCAAATCAGTTTACCTTTAGGAGCACATTTTGAGTTGACTCGTTATAAGATCACAGAAATTGAAACTGATACTGTATTTGAATCTTGGGCAACGTCAATTATGCAATAATATATACTAGCCCTTATTGATATGCAATAATATGTTTTCACGGTTTATGGTGGTGCTGTAAGTTGGAAGGCATGTCATGAGAATGTTGTGGCATTGTACACAAGTTAAACAGAATATGTCTCAACACGTGTAGGTCTTAAAGAAACCATGTGGTTCAAGGATTTATAACATGCAATTTTGAAATAGATAGTTTGAAATGGACTATCGATTTGATAACCAAAATACTCTACACATTATGGAAAATCCAACATTTCACGATTGGACTAAACACAGTCTTGAAGTGTCATGTCATAAGAGATATTATTGATAAAGACAATCCAACTGATATTTTAATGAAAGTTTTGCCAATAGCAAAGTTTAGGCATTGCCTAAATTTACTGAATATTAAATGTTATTAACTTCAATAGAGTACAGATGTAATCATCTAAGCTGATTTTTCAAGCAAAATTGTGAATATTGAGTAAGTTTTAGATGCTTCTCGTGTTAAGAGAGATGATAGTTAAAAACAATTTTTTTTTTATTCCAGCAACTATGCAATTATAATGACCATGCAATTTGTATTGTTAGCATATGTATGTTGAGCTTGTAAACATAATTAATCTTATCATGAGTTTCAAGCTCTATAGGTTGCTCAATATCGATATCTTCCATAATAAACTCATTTAGAAAGACACTCTTAATATCCATGTGGTAGAGATAAATTCTTGAAGCAAGTAAAGGCTATAAGCATACGAATAGATCATAATCTAGCTACAAGTGCAAAACATTTCCTCAAAATCAAAGCACTTTTCTTGATTGTAACATTTTGCAACCAAATCTTGCCTCGTTAACAACTCTATTTTTATCTAATTTATTTTAAAAAACTCATTTGGTTCCAATAATAAAGTGTTCTTTTGGCCTTAAAACAAATTCTCAAACGTTGTTCATTTCAAATTGATTTGATTCTTCTTGCATAGCCTAATTCAATTTTCATCAAATTTGGTTTCACCAAAATTCCTAGGCTCTTTTGAGAAATGAAAGCTATGTCTGTACAAAATTCATGAGAGATGCTCTCGTTTTGACACCTAAGGAATGATCGCCTAGAATATCATCTATAGAACGACTCTTAGCATATCTCCAATTCTTTAGTAAATCATCATTGTCATTCACGATCAGAGTTGTTTCTAATCCCTTAGAAACCATTTCAAGGGGTTTGCTCTCTTGATTAGCACAATTCTTATCTCTTACGTCTAGAATTTCCATTTTCCCTTCAAGATCATCATTCAACTCTAAATTTGTTTGATGATTGAGATAATTTATCCAAAATAACATGCATAGATTCTTCAACAACAAGAGGTCTCTTGTTGTGCACCACATAAGCTTTGAAAGTTGAGGAATAACCCCATAATATACTGCTTGGAGTCGAACTTCCCTAAATTATCTTTGATGTTTAAAATAAAATGCTTACAACCAAAGACTCTAAAATACTTGACAGTTGGAGTTTTACAATTTCAAAGCTCATACGAGGTTTTCTCTAGAATTAATTTCATAGACATATGGTTTAGAAATAGCAAGCGGTTGCAGCAGATTCCGAAAAAAATACTAAGGAAGACTATTTGTTATTAACCAAAATCTTAGCTAACTATCGAAGAGAGCTATTTTTCTTCTCAACAACTTTATTTTGTTGAGGAGTTCTTGGTGAAGAGAAATTGAGTTCCATGTTATACTTTACACAAAGAAGCTCAAAACTTTCATTTTCAAAATTTCCATCATGATCATTTGCAACAATCAAGCGATTCTTTTCATTTTTCACTTTCTAAACTGGAAAAGGTATCGAAAGTTTTATCATTTGTCTTTAAGAAGAAAACCCATATGAATATAGAAAAATCGTCAAAAATGACATAGACTTAATATTTTCCACCTAGGCTAGCGATCTTTGATGGACCCAAAAAATTCATATGGAGTAATTGAAGAGGCTTGGTGGTGGAGACAATGTTTTTTGAAATAAATGAATGTTTAATTTGCTTCCTATTTAACAAACATCACAAACTTCATCATTTTAAAAGAGATTTCGAGAAAATCCTTGACCAAGTTGTTTCTAGAAATCTTAGTTAAGGTATTCATTCCTATATGACATAATCTTCTATGTCAAGACCAACAATCAATAGATGAAATTTGCGATAAAACATTTTTCATCCAAGCAAGAAATGTTATTTAAATTAATAGTATAAACATTTTTCACAATTTTTTATGCATACTATTTTCTATCATGCAAACTTTTGAAAAATAACTCTATATTCTTTCTCTCACAATTGCCTAATATTTAATAGATTATGTTTTAACTCATCAACCGCAAGTACATCTTCAATAATAAGGTTGAAAGCATTACCTATTTTTCCAAATCTAACAATTTTCCTTTTTGATTACCTCCGAAAATAATGTTTCTTTTCTTCTTTGTGATCGAGGTAAACTTTGACGATTCTCCCGTCATATATCTCGGATATCCTATTGAGGTACCATAAATCTTTTAAGGGTGAAACTTAAACCTACAAAGAAAAAATTAATTAATTCCCTTTGGTACCAAAATCTTTTTGGGTTCTCGAGGGTCACCTTTGATTTCTTTTGGAACCTATATCAAAGTACAAGACACATTTTTATCATTTAACTTTAATGGACATACAAAGGATTTATGTCCTACTTTATTGTATGAGTGACATATAGTTGGACCTACAAAGAAGTTTTTATAATCTTTTTTCTTTCTAAATGGTTCATACTAAATTCTGGCTTTATCAAAAGTTACTCCTTGTTGTCTTAGTAACATATTCGAATTCTTGCTAACGTTCGTAAATTTAAGCACAATATTATTCAAATCATTATTTTTACCTTTCAAATCACGAATTTTCTTTTCTAAAGATGATATTACACTAGCATGGTTCCTAACTGGATCAACATTCTCCTTCTTTGACATTTTATATTTAGACTTGAGTAAATTAAATTGTTCAACCAAATCATTGAAAGCATCAACCAATTCATTTTTGTGAACATCATAATCTAAATCACTAAAGGAATCACTTACTTTGTTTTCTTTTGCCATGAAGCACATGTTGGCGACTTCTTCGTCCTCTTCTTCACTTCATCCTATGTGGCTTTCATTGTTCTTTTTTAAAATGTTGTTGGTGTCTTCTTGGCTTGAGAACAATGGACTTTGAAGTGTCCCAGCTTTCCCCACTCAAGGCAAGCAGTTTGTTTTTTAGCCTTATCCCTTTTAGTGGCATTCTTTCCTTGTCATTTCTTTTTTTGGAAGAATTTGGCAAACCTTCTTGTGATTAAAAAAATCTCATCATCGCCTTCTTTCTCGAATTCCCCTTGATTACTTGATTAGGCCTTAAGAGAAATGACTTTCTTTTGGAGACTTCCTTATCCTTTTGGAGCATTCAATGTAATTTCATGAGTAATAATAGACCAATAATCTCCTCTATTTGGAGCACTTTGAGATTTCTAACTTCTTAGATTGTTGTCACCTTATGTTATCATGCTCTCGGTACACATGAGGAAATTTTCCTAACCAATTCTTCATTCGCATAAATTCTACCAAGCACTTTTAAACTATTAGTAATGTTAGTGAAACGAGCAAATATTTGAGTAAGAGTTTCATTTTTATCCATAGCAAATAACTCATACTCATGTACTAGCATGCTTGCTTACTCTCTTTAACTTGATGTGTGCCCTTGCGTGTGATCTCAAGTAATCTCAAAATCTTAAATGCATTATCACACTCTTGCACTCTGTTAAGTTCATCTTTATTAAGTGCATAATATAATGTATTCATAACTTTTGCATTCATACTTAACTTTTGTGTATCAATGCCATCAAACTCTAAAGGAAACTTGGGTACACTTGAGCCATTTTCTTGCTTAATGGAGATATATAGATCGTTCTCAATAATATTTTAGAAATCACAGTCCATTGATCGAATAAAGATTTTTATTCTAACTTTCTAATAGAAATAATCATCATCATCGAAGGAAGGAGACTTAGAAGTAGATTAATATTGAAAGTTATAACTATCTATCAATATCAAATTCAATATTTCAATTCTCCCCCCTCCCCCCACCCTTCCAAAAAAAAAAAGATTACGACGTTGCTCTAATACCAATTTTAGGATCGAAATAACCTAAGAGGAGGATCAATTAAGTTATTAAATTTTTTCATTATTAAAAAAAATATTAGTTAAATTGCACACTTAAAATAATTTTTACTTGTCAAATTAATTAGGAGAATGTAAAATCCAAAGCAACATCAAGCACAAAGTAAATATACAAAGGTAAGAGAGTGCAAACAAAATTTTTAATGCAGTTCAGCCAATCTTGCCTATGCCCGCACATCAAAGCTTCTTTTTGAAAATTTTTTCCCAACTCAACTCTTCAAGTTTACTAGATTGAACTTTAGAGTATCAATTCAATGTCTTACATCTGACTCTTTCTCAAGGCAGTACCATTTACTCATTCACTAAAATACAAAAATAAAAGTTTTACTAAAATGAATAATATCTCACCCAATATCAATGAGGAAAATCTCAAGTTAGTGTAGGAGTGTTGAATAAGCTAAAAACTTAGATTCTCAAGTGAAATTGGCAGCACTTCGATAAGATTCTCAAGTTTGGTGTGTTGCTTAAAGTTGTCCTATTCTATTTATAGAAGCCTTCAGAAAGAGTGTAAAAGTCGACACTTTCACCTAACAGATGGACACTTGCATGACCGTTGTGTGATTTTTCAAACGTTTTTAACAACTCGATTGACATTGTGGTAGATGGCACTGGTCAATACTTTGTCAGATTGATCGACACTTTGTTAGATCGATTGACGCTTTGAGCTCTATAATTTTCTGTAATGTTTGTGCAGTCTACACTTTGAGAAGTCAGTCGAGATGTTGTGCTTTTTGTAATGTTTTCAGCATTGCACTGGTCGACACTTTCTTGATTCGGTACACCTTGTTGCTCTCGGGTTAAAAATTATTTCTTAAAAAAATGTGATGAATAACTCCTTTGCTTTCATCATACAAGCCCTATGAATCTTAGTACAACAAAATACCCCTTAACAAGGGTATTTCTAAACACAATAATAACATTCTTTATGTATAAATTACCATTAAACAAAACTTAAAATTACTTCAACAATGTAGTATACTCTGTCATCAAACAAAAACTAAACTTCATTATCTTTAAACTAACAAGTTAGTCGCTCATCTCAAAAGACTTTTTTTTTTCCCCAAGTTAGAAATGTGTAGGCTAGAAGTAGTTGTTTGTTGAGGTTGTGTCCGTAGTTCCTTTATCCTTTATCGTCAAGTGAACATATTTCTTTCTCGGTGAGGATTCATTTGTTTTTCGCTTCCTTAATTTGGTATGGGTAAATATTTAGTTGTTTGATAGTGTACTTCATACACTTTTTAAATTATTCATTACACTATCTTATTATTTTGGATTTGACCAATCTCTCTAGTGGGTTATGCTTATAGTTTTGGTTAACTCTTCTTCTGTAGATCGAACATTGCGCTGGGCGATCAATGATCGAGTCGTTCATCTCTATATTTCTATCTTGGACCGCCTTTGGGTCATGAAATTTACCATGTTCGTCTCCATGTTACTCTAAGATGAGTGTGATTTAAATAAGGATTAAAAGTGGTTGATCCAATGAAAGAAGATACAAATAAACATTAAATGAAAGGTGGTAATGGTCCAGCCAAAACACAAAACATAACCATTTCTTAAAAAGCAGAAGTCAATGCCCGAACCACCACCCTTTGGTCAAGCCTTGCCAAACCGAGGATCCTATCTGGTGCGCTCTTGACTTCTTCTGTTACAAGGCACTCCTCCTACCAATGCCACGACATATCACACTACAATCCATACAAATTACAAAACCACACCTTCACTTCCACTACCCAACAACAACTACTACTACTTTATCTATCGATGGTTACAGTCCTTCACCACCCACCACCTCCCTAGCTGTTTCTGCCATTGTCAAGTTACCAAAAGAAGATACCAAGTTTGAAAAGAAGTATCTACTTAGATGAGCGAAAAAATCATAAACAATCCTAGTTTTCTGCTACGAAGTTAATAGTTCGATCTTCATTCGATTATTGGTGAACAAATTAGTTCTAATGATGGAGTAGAACTAAATTGTTCATTCTGCAATCGAATAGTCGAGCTATTTAATTCTGCAGCAGAAAATAATTTTAACTGTAGGGAGATAACAGGTGATGTGAATGCCAAAACTTATCACTTGGATGGCCCAGAGAGCGGGTCAGAGCGGTTGGGGGAGGAGGTGAGAGCGACGGTGATTTGGTGAACCGTATTGCAGAGGTGGTTGTTAATAGCGGTGACACTGGAGAGGCTGAGCTTGGCAGAGGGGATGGTGCTGGCTAATACCTGGAGGCCCACAGTGAGTAGACAGCCGGGGATGGAGGGTGGTGATGCTCCGGCTGGATCTCCAGAAGGTGGGTCTGAGGGGTTTCCGGCGGCGGAGGTGATAGGGACGACGACGAAGCCGAGAGGGAGAAGGGGAATGCAGGAAGGATCTTCGCCGCTCATGGCCAGTTGAATGGAATCGACGTCAATGTTGGTATAGACGATGATGCTGCCCGACTGATCGGTGCAGCTCTCTTGCAGCATCAGCTCCACATGCTGCGATGAGTTGCTCGCCACCTGCTTCAAAGTTCATGAAATAAATGGCTCTCCATAACCAAATTCTGAGACTAACTCGCCAAATTCTTCCAGAAGAATATTAATATTGAGATGAGACAAAAAAGCTCCTTACATTGATGCGAAGAAGAGAGATGGAGTTTCCAGGATGGGAGCCATTGGCAATGTGAGCAACCTCATGCAAAGGATTCCCATTAGACAGAACCTCCAACTGCAACCAACAAAAACCAACGGAAGAGCATCTGTAATTTTTCAGTGAAGATGAAAAAACCCTAGATCTAAGGAATTAGAATAAAATGAACGAACCTGAGAACGACGCTGTTCGTCTTTCAGGAGGTCGAAAACCCTGTAATGGGGGAACGGAAGCCAAGTGGTGGAGACGGCGCTGAGGATAAGACCAGTAGGCTGGCCTGGTTCGATGATTTTGCGGGTGGTGATTCGAACTGTGTCATCAGGAGAGTCAGATAGAGCAGTCCATGATTGGCCATTGGAGCTGCTGATGTTCACACTGAATGTTCTTATCATTCTCTGCGCCAGCTTCATCAAGTTCTTCCTTGCCTCCGGAGATGGTATCACTGCACCATAGTTATATTATATTTATACACAATAAATCTGTGATTAACCCAGACCAATTCGAGTAGATTTAAGCTATGTTTTCGACTTGATTTGATGAAATTCTTATTGTGTGTGGAGCTTACTCGATGTTCATAATCGTTGATAAGTGATTGGGTTATGAGGAAATAGTTACCTCCAAGATCTGAAATATTTCTAGCCATGAGACTGGCAATTCTCTCGCATTGTCTCTGTAAGACGGCTAACCAGCGTTGTGCTCCAAAGGCCATCCCACTGCTTACAAACTGGTTGAATATCTGATGAATTGGCTTCTCCTCTATTTCCGCATGTTCCACCCATGTCACCTGATAAAATAGAATTCAACGACCGTCTTAAATATCAGAAGTTACGTGTTTTCTGTTAGATTCGGAGAGAGAGAGAGAGAGAGAGAGTAGTAATCCTCACCCTAGAGTAGCCATTAGGCATATCTTGGATAATACAGCCAGAGGGTCGTCTCCGATACCTAGGAAGAGAAGTCTGGACATTGTCATGAAAACTATCGACTGGAAAATCAACGATCACCCAACTTCCCTCCGCTACATTTTGATGGCAATAACGAAGAAAATTCGCTTCTCGAGTCGGCACGAGTGGCGAAAGAATTTGAAATTCTGCATACATCTGATACGAAAAACACCTAGATGATCAGCAGATTTACCCCTTCAAGCGTCGTACTCATCTTATTTGTTTGTTAAAATATGATGCAAAAGTGGCACACTACGCATTACCAGTTGAAGTGAGCCACTTGCGTGACCAGAAGAACTCGACGATATCACTTGAACGGTTTTGGCTCTTGCCACAATCGATGGAAACAGCTCCATCCACTTATTCTGCAATATTAATCAAAGAGAAATATGGAATCTTAGACCAAGATTCAATAATAAGAAAATAAATAAAATAGAAAACTTACGCTAAAGAGAACCCTTATCTCAAACTGTATTAAAATATATTAGTTCTTGCGTCGATCCTAATACAGATAAAATAAATTAAATTTTTGAATATGAAATTCATGAGACTGTGTTGGAATCTTTGACACAACTGTTCCTATGTGATTATTAAAAATTGTTAAAATTGATCGGTTCTCTAAAATTGGGTTTTAGAGATCTGTTCTTAATAAAATCTGCACTTTCCACTGCATAAGAAAACACTGGTTTTTCTTTAGTTGATTCTACGTTGAAGTTATCAGAGAGAGAGAGAGACTTACAGCATCAACGAATGCATCAACTAGAGTGATGCTGTTCATTATAACAACAGCACTATCACGAGTGGCTTCTGTTCTAAACTCATCCGAATGGTGTTTAAGATTCAACGACCATGGAAACATTCTCGAATGTTCTTCAAAATTCAAAACTTCTCTTCCACTTTCACTGTCTCGGATCCAAAGGGGTTTAGCTGTTTGGCACATCTTCACCAGGTCGTTCGTGGAGGACAAAGCAAGCTCCATGGCCATTGACTTCTCCTCTTCTAAATGAAGACCTCCCTCCGGAAACTGGGTGGTTTCAGCAGGAAGCATTGGCACTTGAATTAAATCAGCTGAAGAAACCATTGGCTGATCTTGAAATTGCCTCGAATATATACTCATGTCTAAATCCAAGGATGGCGATACTAGTTGTGCAGCCGGTGCCATTGCCGGAAGAGTCCGTCCAGTGGTGTATCGCGAAGTTAAACAGCAAAATCGTTCTATCTGAACATCATACTTTGATGATTAGATATAGAAAGCAGATAATCAAATTGATGACTAAAATAAAATTCAAGAAACGATAAACAAATCACAAAATTAGTTTAAGAAAAATAGGATTTTATTGGATAAAACAATAAATTACTAGTAATGATTGAATAGGATTACAATCTTTAAAACCAAATTCCACGATCAAATCATGAGATTAGTTTAAGAAAAATATAAGTTTACTGGATAAAGCAAAATAAATTAATAATTAATCATGATTTTTTAATTTATGTTGAGAATTGAGAGCAAATAATGTATTCCAGCATGTCTAGTAGCTAAGCTAGCTAGTTCTATTACATGTTCGAACGAAATCTGAAGAACGAACCTCTTCTCTAAGACGAGCATTTTCATGGCGAAGTTGCTGTTCATCCAAGCTAGGCTCCCCCAACAGACCTTGACCTCCACAATTGGGGCAGATGATATTACGGAGAGCAGATTGAAGCCTATAGTTCTCGTTCTTTAATGTGTCATTTTCGGCTCTAAGAATTACATTGTCAGATCGATCTTGCTGTGCCTATAAAAACAACAAATGGAACCACAAAAAATGTTCACTTCTTAAAAATTTACAGCTGAAAAGCTGTATACTCATCTAGGCTACGTGTTTTTCCGAACCAAAATTTAATTAGTTGCCAATTTTTCACTGCTAAACTAATATTGAGCAAGGTATTTAATTTGTGTACCCACTGGGAAACACTTGTACAGGTGAGGTTTATTGCCCATACCCAGTATATTTAATGCAATACGGACTTCTTTTTTTCTAAGAAATTACAAACAATGAATAAATGACAATGGGTTCTTCTTCTTCTTCAAAGAAACTGATTGTGGTCTAGGTCAAGCCGCCAGTTTTTTTTTGCTTAGGGGCTGTAAATTTTCTCGAGAATCGTGCAGAAGGTTGGTACACAGTTAGAAGATGCTTAAATGCAGGCTTAAATGAAGAAATATATGAAGATATTTAGGGTTAACGTGCGCACCTTCATCTGGGTTCTTCGGTTTTGGAACCAGAACTTTACTTGACGAGGTTTTAGGCCAAGATCATGGCTTAGTTTTAGCCTCTGCTTGTCATCTGGGTGTGGACATTCCTTAAATAAACTGCAAGAAAACAATGGTTTTTCAATCCTTGAATGAACTGTATGATTTCAAATTCTTTGCAGTCTGAAAAGAAGAAAAAGATTGTAGGAGAGAGAGAGTGGATGAGAGAGAAAGAGAGAGGAGGTAGAAAGATATACGATTCCATTTCTTGGATCTGACGAGCTGTGTGGCGATGGTAGCGTTTTTTCTTAGGAGGTTGCGGCTCACTTTCCTGCTCATTTCCCGATCTATCTTCAACCTGTTCACTTCCAGACCCACTCTCCATTTCCTCTTTTCCTGATCTCAACAACCCACTTTCTTCCTTCTGCAAAAAATCACAATCCCAGAATAGAAAAGACGATCTTACAAACAAAACTTACTAAGTTTAAAGTTTTGATGCATAAATTTCCAAAAGTTACTGAGTCTAAATGTAATTACAGGAAGGGTGGTGGGAGGGAAATGTTGAAACGGCATGGAAGACAGGAAGTTGAAATTAGGGTTTTGGATGGGAGAGGAGAAGAAGTTTTCGGTGGAAACTACACTTCCTCCCATGCTTGACATCACTTGACAATCTCCAAACATCCTCGTTTGCTTCTTCAAACAAGACACGAAATCTCCAATCCTACTATATATTACAGAAATTTCTCAAACTTCTCTCATCTGTTTGATTCCCCCACAGCTAGTTTGCCTGCAAGATCAACAAATATTATAAGAACCAGTGTTTTCATATCAAATTTCAAAACTAGATAAACAAAATTTTAAGGTCGCTTGGCTAAAGTAGCCATAGTTCTGTAAGTTTCTTCATGAAACTGCAGAAAACTAGACATGAGCGGATAAGTTTGAAGTGATTACAGTCGCTGATTTTCAAGATTCAGCCATGGAAGGCCAATAAAGAAATAAATAAAGTTTTGAAGATGTACCATCATCACCACCACAAGTTCTACCCTTTCTTCCACAATCTCACTACCCCACAACCACCGTCGGTGTTCTGGAGAGATAAACTACACCAAAAGCAACAAGAAAAAGAAAATCTAATGCTCTCTCTCTCTCTATCTCCAAAAGTGTGATGGGTCGTTTCTCTCTGTAGAAATTAAGTTCCTACCATCTCTCTTCTCCCCCATATCTGCAGAGTAAGTGTGTAATTTAATTTTACGTTCCTACTCTCTTTCTCTCTCTCCCCGTCGATGTAATAAATACATAATTAAAGTAATTTTGTTGTGCAGGGTATAAATGGGCGTTGACAGAAACGAGTCAGCCCCACTTTTCTAGTAGGCTGTTTCAATTACACGTGCCAGATTTTGTATCGCAAGGCTCTTTAATCTTTATAGAGCGGTAAAGTCAAACTTTCCTCCGTAGCCTTCCCTAAAGATGGCAACCAGTCTGCTCATTTAGCCCGTTAGGTAAGCGAGTCGATCCCTGCTCTACGAAACCCTTACAAATACTTTCGAAATGAACATCTTCCCAACATATTCTTATGCGTAGATAATTAATATTTGTGACCATGAATACAAAACAATTGATATTTGTCTCTTTTAATCAATCAAAGACTCTTAATTTGTCTTAAACTACTGTACAATTGTAACTTTTTACAATCAACTTGATTCACTCGGACCCATGAGTCCACTCTATTAACTTTTTCATTAGCTAGTTAGGCAAGACTCTTAGATTTGGCTTACTAGGCTCATATAGGTTGATAAGCCATTTTTTGAAGCTCGGTTTAACTCTTTAGACTTGTTTAACACTTTTCACCTTTTCTTTTTGTGTTCATTTTAAGAGTATTGTTACCATTAGAAAGTAACTTAAGACTGAAAGGAAAACGATCTGACCGAAAAGAAAATTAAGTTGTTCGACCCTCGATGACAAATAATAAAATTGTAGTAGAATATAAACGGAATAACCTAACCAGTCACGACCCAAACCACTTAGATAAATTAAAGGAACAATAGGGACATTTGGATATAGTAATAACATAAAGTCTAACATAAAATATTATGCGATAAATAAACACCAAGGTATAAAAGGTACATATTACTCCAAGAGAATAATTAAAATAACAACTAGAGTTTCACCAAGGACAATTCCTAATAACCAAAATAATGAAGATAAGAACGATCTTTGAACTCAATTTTAAAACAAAGTCCAAAAACCATCAATGGGGCTGCAATTGTTTCCTTTCTTGCTCAAGGATAAGGCCAAAAGTTGGCTTTCTTCCCTCCCTCTTAGTTCTATAAATATATGTCAATCCCTGACACAAAATTTTCTTTCAAAGTATTTCCCACTAACTAAGACTACAAAGATGAAGAGCAAAAGTAATTCAATTATGCAGTATGACTTGGAATCTTTATATAAAGTGTAGGAAAGGTTTAAGGATCTACTTTGGCAATGTCCTCGTCATGGAATACCAAAATGGATTCAAATTCAGACTTTCTACAATGGATTAGACGGACACATAAAATTTAATATTGATGTAGCAACTAGAGGTTAATTTTATGGAAAAATCCATTAAAATAGTATATGATTTATTAGAGAACATGGACGCCAATAACTGGCAATGGTCGACTGAAAGATAATTGCATAGAGACGTTGTTGGAATTCATGAATTACTGTCTCATCACTACTTTTACTGGGTCAAGTAGAAATGCTATCTAAAAGTTCAACACTATGTGAGTGAACTCTATATACCACACTGTTATGACTAATGAGATTTGTGGAGAAAGCGACCATACAAATCAATGTCTAATAAATGTTGAATCTATGCAGTATGTAAGCAATTACAAATATGTAGCATAAGAACCCTAACTCGAACCCTTACAACCATGGATGGAGACATCAACCAAAATTTTCACAGAGTGTAATCAAGGACATCCATCATCTTCAAAGCAAAAACCTCTATCGGGATTTATAGCACAACCATAGGAGAAAAAGATAGACTTCGAAGAATAAATAACTAAGATGACATCCAATACCAATTAGTTCATGAATGAGATGAGACTCAGTTGCAAAGTTTATAAGTTTCAATCATAAATTTGGAATCTAGATAAGTCAACTAACCAACTCGATCAATGATAGACCTCAAGAACTTTTATCCACTAGCATAGATACTAATCTAAGGAGGAATGTTAAAGAATGTTGTAAAGCTATTTTGTTACGGTGATAAAGAGATGCCTGAACCAACTCAAAAATCCAAAGGGCTTAGTCTGCAATGATCCGTCTCACCACATTAGGCAGGATCCGCGAATCGTGCTGTCCAGCCCACACACTAGTGAAATCCGCGAATCGCCAGCCCGGCTCATACACTAGTGAGTTCCGCAAGCTGTGCTTATAATTTTCTCTCCCCTGAATGAGGGAGTTTTATGTTTTCCCTAGCTCTCGAACCCTAGACTTCTAGGTACTTGTACAAAGGGCTACAATGGCTACTAGCCACTTGGGCTACTAGCTAGTAGCTCAAGTAGTATCAGCATATGAAAACCTTTGAATATTATCATGGGGTCCAAGGTTCGACTCGTTGGAGAGAGAAAAAATTCCTCTATCTATGGGGGAAAAGGTCACGAGTGGACAGTGGCACCGCAAATCCTGGGGCTGACCTGGGCTGGTGTATAAGTAGTCGTAGATCCTGCATAGTGTGGTGGGTCGGCTGGGTTGTCACACAGTCAACCTGTTGATGATGAGAAAGAAGTCGAAGTTGATGAACTTGTATAACAAAGAGTCAAGAAATAGCTAAACCTAATAAGTTGGTCGTCTATAGTCTACCACCACCATTTCCTCACAGATTTCAGAAAGTGAAAGATGACAACTAGTTTTCAAAATTCTTGGAGCTTTTAAGAAGTTGTAAATCAACATCCTTTGCTGATGCTTCGAAGTAGAAGCTATCTTATGTTAAAGTTTTAAGGAAATTTTATTTGAGAAAAGAACTGTGGGTGATTTTCAGACAGTTGCATTGACTGAGGAGTGTCGTGTGTTAGTTCAAAAGCAACTTCCATCTAAGCTAAAAGATCCAATGAGATCTATTATTCCATGCATAATTGGATATCTAATTTTTGGTAGGGCTTTTGTAATTTGGGTTCTAGTATTAACTTGATGTCTTTATCTACCAAAAAGAAACTAGGATTAAATGAAGCCAAGTTAAACAATATCTCAATGAAGTTGTCTGATAGATCTCTTGTGTATTCAACAAGAATGGTAGAAAATGTACTTGTTAAACTTGGTAATTCTATCATCTTAGCGGATTTTATCGTGCTCAACATGGAGGAAGATAATAAAATTCTTATCATATTGGAGAGACCGTTTTTATCAACAAGCAGAACTACCATTGATGTGCAAAAACGCTCAACTCAATATGAGACTGCAAGATCACGAAGTAAAGCTTCATATTTTGAAAGCGATCAAGTTTCTAGATGAAGTTGAGATTTGTTACAGAAATCGACATACAAAGATATTCATTAAGGACTCTTTCTTATTAAATCATCCAAGTGACCAATTGGAGAATTCCTTGGTCGATTGCAATGGTGACAAAAGATAAGAAGCACTAGAATCTTCATATGTAATTGATGATTCACCTCGATTTACTATGACTTAACAGTTTGACTTGGGAATTTCTAGTTGATGAGAAAAATTAAATCAAACCTTGCATAGTTGAAACACTACCTTTATAACTAAAGGTACTTTCATATCATCTTACATTATGTATTTTTGGGTGAAAACTCCACTATCCTAGTGATCATACTAGTCAGATTGGATGACAAACATAAAGACAAACAGTTAGAGTATTAAGAGAGTATATAAACACAATTTTGAAGTAGTCAATAGTGGATATTAAGTGAATCAGCCTAGCTTTATGTATAGACAAGATTCTTTTGAAGAATGATCACAAGGCTGACTATTGAACGTCAACGTTGCTTAAATCCGATCATAAAAGTAGTCAAGAACGAGATCATTAAGTGATTAGATGCTGGGACAAGTATGGATGACTTTTCTATTGTTGGTGATGCTTATGATCAGAGCTTTCTGCATTTGGTCCTTGAAATGAAAAGGTGTGTAGAAATCAATTTAATTTTATCTTAGGAAATATGTCACTTTATAGTTAGGGAAGACATTGTATTAGGACATCACATTTTAGCCAAATGAATTTAAGTCAATAGAGCGAAGTTTAGAAACCATTGATAGATTACCACCATGATCATCAGTAAAGAGCATTCGCATTTTCCCGTGTCATGTTGGTTTTCACAAAAGTTTCATTAAAAATTTCTCAAAATTCTCCAAGACATTGTGCAATCTGTTGGAGAAAGATGTTCCACTTAAGTTTAATGAATCTTGTTTTGAAATGTTTAATGTACTACAACAAAATCTTGCATCATCATCAAGGATAGTTGCACAAGATTGGAGGTCGTCGTTCAAATTTATGCGTGATGCAAGTGATTTGGCAATTAATATTGTGTTGGGATAAAGGAAAAAGAAAATATTGCGCAGAATGTATTACGCAACCAATACTTCGAATAACACTCATTAAACTACAGCACTATAGAAGAGTTTTTGGCAGTAGTCTTCACATTTGATAGGTCCAAGCATATCTAATTGGTGAAAAGGTAATTGTCAATATGGATCATTCAATTATCAAGCATATAATTTCCAAAAAAGATTAAAAGTCATGATTGATCAGATGGATACTCTTGTTATAAGAGTTTTGACTTGGACATTTGTTGATCATCTTTCAAAACTAGCAGTTGTTGCTTAAGATAAAAGCTTTTTGAACATTAACAAATGATTTTCAGATGAGACAGTTTTCATGGTGACTAAGTAGAAGTTTTATGGTACAAAGATTACATAAATTATTTGATAAATAATGTATTGCCTCAAGATTTGACATTACATCATAAAAATAAATTTCTATATGATATAAGATATTATTATTGGGATGAACTATTTTTATTTAAGCAAGGTAATGGTCAACTTTCGAGAACATACGCTCCTAGAGAAAAAATCAAGGATATCTTGCAGTATTATCATTTGTTAGATTATTAAGTACATTTTAGAGGCGATCAGGATCCTAACAAGGTTTTACATTCTGGTTTTTATTGGTTGATGTTATTTAAAGATGCTTATCACTTTGTATCAAGATGCAATCGTTGCCAGAGAACAAGTAACATTTCATAAAGACATGAAATACCTTTGAATAGTATGATAGAAGTTGAGTTATTTAACATATCGGGAATCGACTTTATGGGATCATTCATGTCTTGTTACTTTGATCACAGCGGATGATGTCTCTAAATGGGTTGAAGCAACTGTCTTGCCAACTAACGATTCTAAGGTGGTCATTAAATTTCTGAAGGAGAGAATTATTACACAATCTAGAACGCCTCAGACGATAATTACCTATGAAGGTTGTCACTTCTGTACTTCACAACTCTTCTAACTAAATATAATGTGATGCAAAAGATTGCACCTGATTCTCAAGAAGGCAGTGAGCAAAAACATGAAGGATTGATTTAAGCAGCTAGATGGCGCTATGTGCTTACCAAACTGCAGGCAAAACTCCTATTAGGATGTCACCATACTGACTAACATCTGAAAATTTTTGTCACTTCTTTGTGTACTGACACACAGTAAATACTAAACCATAAAAATCTTAAACGTCGACATCGAAGCCACATGTGAAAAACGCTGACTGTAGGAAGAATTCTGACAACATCCACACAAGAATGATACCTTATATGAAGGAAACATGAATATTTTTTGAGCTCTTCTTCAATCCTAAGCAAGACATGTTATTGTATAACTTGTAATTGAAGCTCTTTCCCAGTAACCTCAAATCTGAATGGTTGAGGCCATTCAAGATCAAACAAGTATTTGCAAGTTGAGTAGTGGAAATTAAAGAAGTGAATGAAAAGCGACACTTCAAAGTGAATGGCATCATCTAAAGAAATATTCAAGAGATTGAGTTGAGCGACAAAAATCTTCCATTATAGTGGTTGACCTTGAGTAAATCAAGGTTGATGACTATAAACCAAGTGCTTGATGGGAGCCAACCTTATTTCTTTTCTTTTCATTTTATTTATTTTAGTTTTGTAGATATTTAATTAATTGTTTTGTTTTGACTATGTGAGACTAAGTTTGGGAGTCCATTAAATTTAGTTTCAACACGGTATTGAGGAACAATTGTAGGTTTGCGATTTTAGATCAAATTTCAACATTTAAGGAACTTATCAATTCTTAGTGTCTAAAAAACCTTTTTGAGAAAACGTAGCGAGTCTTGTATCACATGTGACAGTCACTATTGTATTCCATTTATAAAACAGTGCACAAATTCTAAAAGCAAGTGCGCTCAGTGGAGCCTTCGTGCATTAATTCGACCAAATAAAGGAGTGTGTGTGTAATACCTAAATTTTTCTCTCTATGTAATTGTCTCTAAAATATTATGTACATATACCTTATGAGTGTAATGAATATTTTGGATGGAGAATTTGACAGAACGAGAAATTGACGAAAATGAAAAAAATGATTTGAATGAAAAGAAGAGAAAAAGTGGAGATGAAAATTGGAATTAAACAAAGTTGAAGGGGGTTAATTATAATTCAAACAAAATTAACCTTAAAATTTATTAATCTCTTCTTCTTTGTCACGTTAATAACACCCCCCCACCCCCCCCCCCCCCCCAATTGGCGATTTCTCCTTCATGATTGAAGTTTCTCTTCCAAAAGTTTAAGGTAAGAAAACCTTTGTTTATAAGTTGGATAAGATAGTTGATGATTATTATGAGTTTTGAATGGAAATTTGTGATGGATTTTTTTCAATGAAAATTCTGAAAACTTCTCTCCGTTTTCTTCTCGTTTGATCGTTTAAACATGTTATACGAGGATTCAATGAAATGAGATTGATGGATAATGGATTGGTATACATGTTTTGGCAAATTTGTAATTTGGGTTTTAAAATGTGCAAAATACAGGGCAAACCACGGTTTTGAATTTTTGGCCTTAATTACCATTTGGTTTTTATAAGTGGATTACTTCATTAGAAACTAGACACTTAAGGATTAATTTTGCTGTTGAATCATTGAAATCGGATAAAAATTGAATAAGTTATGAATTTTTAGAAAATTTGTACAAAAATTGGAAATTTTGAAGAGCAGTTTGGGTTTTGTTTTCTGTTTTGATTTGATTTTTGTTTTGGATAAATGGTTGATTCCATGTTAAAGCAAACATAATGAGGTTTCCAAAACATGTTGACTCGTTAAAAAGGGATAAAATTTGAGGGAGTTATGACCGTTTGAAGTTAAACCAAAATCGATTGTTAAATTCGAGTTTTCATTGGTGTTTATTGAATTTTCGTAAATTAAATTGGTTTAAGCTAGTTGAATTGGTTAATCAATGGTGTTTGAATTTTATTTGGATTAAACGGGAGTTGATGAACTTATAGAATTGGTTATTGAAATTGTGATGTATTAATGAGTTCAATATACATGTTTAGGTTTTAAACTCCAAGGACAATATCAAGGTTACTTAAATTCTGAAGGATCAAAGATAAAATTATACTGTATGTGCATGGTCCTTAGGGCCTTCATCGCCAAGGTACTAAGTTTTTATGCTTTAAAGGAATATGCTTACGGATAGTTTAGGTTTTAGGCAAGTATTATGCTAAGTGTTTTGTTTGTTATAACCCTTGAAGATATGTTTTCATGTTACGTGTATGTTATGTTTATGCACACTATATGTTCATGCATCACGTGTTCAAGGAAATCATGAAAAATATATTAAGCACATATTTTATGAAAGAAAGATAAGAAAATGTATGTTATGAAATGTACCGGTTAAGTTGTGGGACGAAGAATAACATACAAAATCGTCCACTGTAAGTCCTGCGTATCCTTACCGGTGGATAGGTCGGGGGGCTGTTAAAACTCCCCAGATTCTGGGGCTGACCTGGGCCAGAGGGACACATGTTATGTTTCTGGTATCTATTTCTCTAATACGCCCCTTTAACCACCATATCACTTGAACTAAATGAAAAGTAAAATATGTGCATGTTTTGAAAAGTATCATGCATAGCACGAGCATTGTATGTCATTGTTATGATCTTGCTGAGCGTTAAGCTCATTAGTTAAACTTCATGATAAGTATGGACTCTAGAATGTCGATGATTGGATGAATATATTGCAAGTTATGAATTTTTGAAGTTGGATAAAAACTGTGAATAAAAAAACTACGCATATTTTACTATGTTATATAAGACATATTAAGGAAGCTACAGACTTTGGAATTGAGGGGATTGGTTTAGTATATTGTGAGTTACAAATTTTGGAAGTTAGGATTTGACAACGAGGGAAAAACAGAAATTGATGCATGATTGGGGTTATTTGATATGTTCTACTTAATGCATAGTGATTTTGTCCAAATTTACTTTTGATTTGGTATGCTTATGTTTTTAGGTCGATCGAAGCAAACAACTACTTACTTAGTTGTTATAACTATGTTAAGACTTCAAGGTAAGGAATGTTGTATGTGTGTGGCTGTTGAGCCTACATCGCGGGATGGTAGCTTTAAATGGATGGATGAAAAATATTCTAAAGTTTGAATTTTGTATATTGATAATATCTTCTTTTTTAATTGGTAATAGTTGGTATAATATAAGCTCCGGAATTTACTATTAATAAGTTTATAGGTCATGTTATGGTAAGTTTATGAATCAAAGTTGAGGTATTAAGAGCAACACTCTAATAACATGCTTGGTAGTGGTAATGTTGTTAGAAAATTTGACGTGAATTATGGATAGTTTTAATGTTACTATGCACGATAATATGTATGATGTTTCTCTCATTGTAAGTACAAACACAAACATGTCATACATCATCAACTACGTTTTGGAAAGGAAAAAGAAAAGGCTTTTCATGTATGTGCTTTCATTAAGAAAGCATGAAAACAAAAAATAAATTATGTAACGAACAATTGTTGGTGGGGTTGAATCGCGTTGTCCCGAGATGTGGACTGAATTGTGTTTGCTTTCCTCATAATTGAAGTTAGGCTATTTTGAGATGTGGATGAAATAACATCTATGCCTTCATGATGGTTGCTCCAATGATCGAATGATCAAGTGAAAAGGAAATAGAAAATAAGAAACACAACAATTATGTTTTCATGAAATGTATATGACATGTTGCATCATGTTTATGATTATCCTACGATTAGTGTTGTTAAACGGGCGGGCTGGCTCGGCTCGCTACAGTAACGAGCGGCTTTAACTCGAGTCACACGGACGAGTCGACTCGACTCGACAATCCGTGCTCACGAGCCCGATGAGCCTGCTCGCGAGCAGGCTCGGTCATGCCCAGCTCAGGACTGAACTTTCCGACGATGGGCGAAGCTGGACAATCATCGCCCTACGACGATGGGCAAAGTTGGGCGAGCTTTTCGACGTCTCCAATGGACCCGCAGCGTCCGGAAGCTCGAGCCCTCGAGCATTTTTGATCGTCGTCGGGGTTAGGAGAGCTGGGCGATCGATCGTCCAAGTGCTGGGCGATCATCGCCCTGCAACGATGGGCAAAGCTGAGCGAGCTTTCCTACGTCTCTGATAGAAGCGCATCGTCCAAAAGCTCAGGCCCTCGAGTATCTTTGATCGTCATCAGGGTCGGGAGAGCTAGGCAATTGATCGCAAAGCTATCTGGTCACTGGGTGATTGATCGTCCAAGCGCTGGGCGATAGATCACCCATCGTCGCTGAACTCTTCCCATCGACTGTCCTCCCTTCAGCAGTTCGGTTGACTTTCTGCCCTTCAGTTCAGCAATCTTCTTCCCCTCAATTTTTTTTTTCTCTCACACTAAACACTAAATTGTCAAAGAACAGTGATGACCGTTGCTGAGAAGCTGAGATTTTTAGGAATGGTCATCAGACTGTTGTTGAGAATTAGACCGCTCAACAACGCAATGGCTCGTTCGCTCGTTGGGCCAGTTCGACTCGGCTCATTAGGCTCGTGGCTCGCTAGCCGGCCAGGTTAAAAAGTTTTTAGGGTCAGCTCGTTAGGGTCAGCTTGTTAGGCTCAGCAGACTCGGTGAGTCGGGTCTGTCTCAGCTCGACTCACTCATTTAACATCTCCACCTATGATATACATTTCTTAATGAGCATTAGATTAATAGATGAATTGTGTGATATAGATGAGAATTACAGTAAATATATATGGTTAATGCACTATTGAAGTATGGTGTATTAGAGGTTTTTTTAAGTAATGGAAGTGATATGAGTTTTAAACTTGTAACACTCGAAAAATTTTACCAAGTGATTTAACTTTGGTGTATAGAATTTTCGATAGATTTTTAGAGATCTACCGAATAAAGAAAAAAATAGAAAAGTGAAAATCTTAAAATTGGGAAATTAAAATAACTAAAAAAGAGATTTAATGGTATATAATTAAGGGTGTAACGAATCAATTTAAGTGAGAATTAACGGATTTAAGGATAGATTAATACAAAGCTTCTCAACACACCCCCTCTCATCAATCTCTCTCTCTTTCTTCATGTCTTCCCCTCCTCTCCAGCGAAACTCCTCCTCCCCCTTTCTGTTTTCTTCCTCAAGCAAATAACATAATTTTTCCTCCCTTTCCTCCTTTCTTCTTCTCTCCTCACAATTTCTTTCAGCTGAACTCACTCCCCCTTTCTTCTTTATTCTTCTCCAGCACTCATTTCTCTCTCTCTCTCTCTCTCTCTCTCCCTCCCTCCCTCCATGGCCGACGGTTCTTCTTCACTTTGAAGCTTTCATCTTTGAAGATTTTAAGATAAAGTTAGATTTTTAAGTTTAGGATTAATTATGTTGAAGGTTTTATGTGCATTTGGATGTGAAATTTGTGGATTTTTATGGAGGTTGGTAAACCCTAAATGGATGTCCAAAAATTCTCAGATAGTTGTTGATTTTCTTTCATTAAATGATGTTTAAGCTTGAGATATAATCATGTTATCAGTTTTTATGGAGAGAAGAAGATAAATAGTGGAAGTTTGAAGGTGAACTTTGGTTTTCTTTAATGGTGTAACACTCTTTTTGGTTTATGAAGAATAAAAGTGTTAAGTTTGAGTTTATGAATGTTTGTTAAATCCTAGGGTGATGCACGTAAATTAGGGTTTAACTCTCTTCTTCTTGTTTAATTGAGGTATATTTGAATGGTAATGTTGGGGTTTGGTTTGAAAGGGAAGGGATGGTTAAATTATGCATGTTGAGAAATCGGGGAAATTAGATTTGAAGAAATTGACAAAACAGGGCAGCTTGGATTTTTCTATATTCGGCCAATCTATTAATTTTTAATTGATGAATGGCTTGAACCAAGAGAAACTACACACCTTAAAGTTTACATAGACTTTTGAATCATCAAATTCGGACAAATATTGGATTTATTGTGAATTTTTGAAGTTGGATAAAATCTTATGGTAAAAAAAACCGGGCAGTTTCGGTTTTGAATTTTCTGCCAATTATTGTGAATGGTTTTGACAAATGGGTTTCCCATTTTAAACTAGACACCTTAAAGATTTCATAGCATTTTGAATTATCAAATTCGGACATATATACGATTTGTTATGAATTTTCAAAGTGATACCGAATGTTAACCTAAAATTCGAGAATGTGAATGGTTTGATTCTATGTTTGGGTTGAGTTAAGGTCTATGTGTTCAATTGAATGAGATTGTTTAATGCTAAACTTCTTTATTGAATGCTTGGATGGAGTTGGAATTTAAACAATGATATGATGATCATTGCTTGAGAGAGAGAGCCAGAAAGAGGGTAGGAGAGAACAAAATTGAAGGGAAGAGGGAGACAATTTTTAGGGTTTCGTTTCATTTTTTACCATTTCTCACTCTGTTGAAGCTCAGACCATAAAAAAAGAAGGTCTCTCTTCTTTCATCTCTTTGTGATTCGAAGTCCACTCACTCTACTAGTATGTTTTTCTTTTCGACTGATCTCTCCCATCTTCTACTATTAGGCTCTTAATCACTGACCATGTTATGAATTTGTCTAAGAATATGTGTTCCGGAAAAATTGATGTAAAATTAAATTTACACTTAATTTTTTGTAAAGTTGGATTTGGATATACTGCTAGTGCTTTAAGTATTATTTTAACTTCTTATTCTTCCTTTTGACTTCTTACTTCTCTAATTTGCAACTCATTTAAGAGATGGAGACTATGTTGGAAAAGATGAAATTTTTCATGTTCTTGCCGAAAGTTTCATCAATTGGACGGTGATCGACCCTGCGCTCAATGCCTCGGGTTGGATGAAGAAGAAGGATGAATTGAAGGCCGAAGGCTGAGCGTTCAACGTGTTGAAGAGGAAGAATTAAGGAAGACGAAGAAGGGCTGAGCCGTTGAGGGGGTCATTGGTCAGGGAGGAGCGGGCTCCGAGCTAGGCTCGACCGAGCTAGCTCGCCAGCTAGCACGTGGAGCCCCGTCATCGATGGGCTCACAAGCCCAGATGACAAGGCTCAACTCGGCCCCTCGATGGTCTCAGCCCATTCAACATCACTAAATGTTTATTTTGAAATTCTAGAAGGCTCTACCAAAGTTCTAGGAATAAAACTTAATCTCAATATATCACTTCGGCCCCAAATAGATGGCAAACACAGAAAACGATCTAATTTATAAGATAACGAAGGGTTTTATACTAAATTTGGAAATAGCTAAACAAACAATTCTGATGTTCAAAACTCACCCGAGAATGATGAACCGGTAAACTAGACTGGAATCAATGGATTCAGTCTGGATTAGATTGGTTTCAAAATTTAAAGAATCAAAATTTGGTTCTATTTTATTTGAGAACCGAGTTTATTGGTTTAGTTTTCTATTTGACAAATTTTAAAACCAACACTAACCACATCAAACTGTTTCCTATGAATTTATTTTGGTTTTATTTTATATGTGAAATTTTATTATTTAGTTTATATGTACTTATATTTCTTTTACTTGAAATAAAAATATTTTTGAGAAGCATTGACAATATGCAATGAAACTTTATTAAAATGAGATATCGGTAATTTATCCACATATTTTTATAATATTGTTTTGCTTATTTTCGTTAAACTTATATTGGTAAAAGTAAATTTATGTAAATTAAAAGTATATATTATTTTATGTTATTAATAGAACTAGGACTAAATCGTAAACTAACTAGAACTTTTAGTTTGATTCAGATTTGGTATCTATCGTCAAAAATATTGGTTTTGATTCTCAAGTTACAAGAACCAGCATAAATCGATTTGGCAATTCTATCAATTATCGTCTTTTTTTTTTAGGAAAAAATATATTTCTCTACGAGCATTTAGAGAAGAAATAATCGAATATGTTTTGAACAATAAATATGACATCAAATTCATTAAAAATGAAACTCGGTGACTCACGGTCGCATGTGAAGATGGAAGTGAGTGACAATTATATGTTTCGATCATGCAAAATGAGTTAACATTCCAAATAAAGAGTTATATCGATTCTCGCAACTATGCAAGAAAAATTGAGAATCATCACGGGATTGGAAATTGAGTGGTGATTGCATGATTGCAATATACCACATAGTAGATGTCAAGAAAAGCCTCGCGACGGTCTAAAACCAAGACAACTTCAAATTGACGACACTTGCAGTACCATAGATCCATGTCGTTGTTGACCACCTACCCCAATTTTTTCTCTTACGAATGCATCTCAATCAACTATGGAGAACAGTGGCCGGCTAGAGGGTAGAAAAAATAATGTCGGTTCATAAATAAAAGCTTCGTCCATTGTGCAAGTAACGGAAGTTGAAATGTTCAAACTTATAAGATTTCTAGCTATCACCTGAATTTCATATTCAATCTCGTGAAAGTTAGGTTCTTGTTCAATAAAAAATTCTAAACATCGTTTATTGTTGAAAGGGAATGGTTGAAGCTCTAAAAGTGTATAGGCAAGATTATCACATAGAAGAAGTCAAGGGAGTTTTTAGAGGGAAACTTGGAGCATGAACTCATGCAGATTGTGTTTTCAATATCTCTTTTTTTTTTTTTCTCTCATATTATTCAAACAAGTAAATCATTGAGATTGAAAGAAATTGATCATCTGAGATAAAAAATTAATTAGATTTTCAATTAATAAAAAAAACTTGACAGCTTAATCCAAAATTTTCATCTTAGGCACAACATTTATTAGGGGAGCTAACGATATCGTGTCACTGGATGAAAACTCTTAAACTTGACAACCGTGTTTATGCCTTCAGGTATCCATGTATTAAGATCTATGAGTTAACTTTATTTTTAATGTGACTGTTTTTTTTTTTTTACAGAAAACGTGGATACACAATTTCTATTACGCTGGTATGTAACACTATTTTTTATACTTGCCCTACCGAGATGGTTCATGGAACTAATTTTAAAAATGATAAAATTTTGAGAAATAAATTCTTTACATGCACAAGTAAGTCATGTTTTTAATTGATAAATAAAAACTAGATTTTCATGTATTAGATAAAGTGATAGGATTCTTATTGAGTCTAAACGAACTTATCCTAAATGATTTTCTATTTCTCAAGAAAGAACTGAGGTTCAAGATTATGATTAATTGAGAATTCCTTTCATCTCCTTCTTTTCGAATGTATGTTTTTTTGAGAGGATAGTTTCATTTTTTCTTTTATTCGATTTTTTATAACTAGTACTAGAGTTGCACATTTTATTTTCTTGTACAATATTTCCTTTTAGATTTAAATTATTACATTTATTTTTATAGTCACTATGTGAATTTGATTAATTTCATGTAGGTTGTAATTTAATTAAATTGGTTGCAAGTCTTGATCAAAATTTTGGATTTGGCGGTCGGGTTTTCTTTGCCAATTAGTTCATTCAATTTAGGGTTTTTAAAAGAATACTAGTTTGTAACAAGGGAGAGTTGTCATTTGCCATTTGGTTCTCCCATTTATTTGCAAAAAATTTACAAAACAACCAAATAATAAAAAAAGAAATTATCGATTTTAACTATGTATTACGCTCGTAATTGCAAGTCTTCTCCTCTACTAAAAAAATCAACAAACTAAACCATCTACTATGATTCTTATTGGTCTTAACTTTACGTCAACAATTCTGGTAAGTTTCTATTTTAAAAAATAATGAGTATTTTAAAAAATTATCAAACGATATTACATTTACTTAAAACTCATACTATATGTTCATTATATGATGGGAAGATAATCTGAAAAGTTTTGAGATTTTTGAACACTTTTACTATTTATTGTTATTTTATTATTTTATTTTATAAAAATATTATAATAAATCATACAAGTTTTAAAACATTACAAAATTTTTTTAATGTTTTTCCCATGATGTGTAATCACGTGGTAAAATTTTTAAGTAAATTGAATATTTTTTATTATTTTTTTAAAATTAATTTCAAATTTTTTTTACTTTATAAATTAATTTTTAAAAAATAACAAATGATATTTAATTTACTTGAAATGTTTATTCCATATTCACCACATTATGAAAAGATAATCGAAAAATTTTTATGATTTTGTAAAACTTGTATAATTTATTATAATATTTTTATAAAATAAAAAAATAAATGACAATAAATTGCAAAAGTGTTCAAAAATCACGAAAATTTTTATATTATCTTTCAATAATGTAGTTTCAAGTAAATCAAATATCGTTTGTTAATTTTTTAAAATATCTCATATATTTTTAAATAGAAACTTAATAGAATTATTGACGGAAAGTTAATGCCGATAACGGAATCACAGTACAAAATTTGGTTTGTCAACTGTTTTAGTAAAAGGGACTACCTAAAATTATAGATATAATACAGAATTAAAATTAATAATTTCTTTAATAAAAATGAACACATCACCTAAATCAAGCTTAGGGAAACCCAACACAAAACTCATGTAAAATTAATTTGGTCCAAACCAGACAAACTATTCCCAAAATCCAGCCATAAATTTATATATTTTGATTAAAGTTAATTTTATTATTTTCATTTTCTTCCCATCTTTGGTTAATTGGGTTCTTGCAAGTGACTGGCTGATGCTGTTTGAGTTAAAAATAAGACCGAACCGAAGCGTTGTCACAGACAGGGCAAATCTGCTGTCAACTATTACTTAAATCTCCTCAGAAAAAGCTGAAGGCCAAATTCACTATAAATGGGAAAGTAAAACTTAATAAATAAGAAAGCTCCTCTCTCTCTCTCTCTCTCTCTCTCTCTCTACCATGCACAGACAGTCTTTAGGATCGTCGGTCGGAAAGCTCCTCAGTCATGGCGAGCCAGCTCTTACTGCTGAAGATTTTAATCGACTGAAGGACTTTTCTGTTTCTTCTTCATCCATCACTGAATCCCACGAAGATGACAACCAGAAAGCTTCTAAACGTCACCGTTTCTCATTCTCACCGTCACCGTCCACTAAGCCTGAGAAATTCGTCCACACCATTCCTATCCTGATGCTTTTCTGCTTCCTCATCCTCTACGTCTGCGCTCACACTCCTTCCCAATCTGGTACCAAATAACAGTTCCTTTTTCCGAAACAGAATTTCTCGGTATTTCATCTTCATTTTCTGCGTCTTTTTTCCTCAGATTTAGCTCAATTTCGTGGATTCAAGACCTCGTTGAAGCACACAGGTACAATGCAGATAGCGACCATGCAACTTCTTCGTTCTAAATTTCTAGAAATTTTCTGGGGAAATTAATCACAGAACGATTTCATTGATTCCCGTCTTCAGATTCGTCGAAAATTCGAGGGGATGTGAAGCCAGTTTCTGAGCTTCAGAGAGGAAAATTTCTCGTGATCCAGGGTCTTCGAAATCTGCAAGGGATCGGCAGTAACATCCCGATATCTCGGTCGCACCGAAAAATGGCCGATTTTTAACTCTCCAAATTTCCGGTTCCGACTTCCGTCCCTCCCTACTTCTGTGTGTGGCCCAGACCATGTTGGCACGCGTGTGTTTTGTGCTTGAATGCTTCCCACGTGTAAATACAATTTTTTTTTTATCCAAGTTATTATTATTATTATTATTTCTTAATTTTAGGTTTTAATTTAGTAATTATAGTCATCATTTTTAATTATAATATTTCATTTACACTAAATTTACGACGATTTACGTGTTACTCGTAGCACTGCAATATAAGCAAAATTATTATGCAAATACAGAAAAATAATTAATGAATGAAAATGTATAATGAAATACCCACTCCATTACCATCTACTTTTTTCTTCTTCTTAGTTTTAAATGGGTTTGATGATGATGCTCGGTTCGTTAAGTTTTTCTATTTTTTTACTTTTTCTAAATTAAATATTAAAAAATTATAATTATCAAATGCTTAATAAATTAACAATAATGTTATTTCTAATCAGACGATGATTAAATTAATATTTTATTTTAAATATTTATAATTTAAATAATTGTTGAAATAAAAGATAAAATTAAAAACTAAACTTAATATTATAAAAAAAAAAATATTTTCTTACTATTATTAATTAGTTATTACATTTAATATTCTTTTTATGATGAAAGATGATGTAATGATGATATATGTTAGGATTAGAGTAGTGGGGCCATTTAATTATGAATCATTTGCTTTTTATTATTACTTAGATTAATTAAAGATACACGAGTTATGTCTTCATTGGTTCTTATTAGTTTATTTTATATAAATATAAAACTAACAAATACGTAAGACAAAATAATATTTTTAAAAATATATGAGTGAGATGTATTATATTATACGTTTCTTATACATTACCTGGCGGTACTCTAAAGCATACATATTCAACAAAAATTATTGAATATTTTAAACATTTTTGTTTTCTATTTGAGACCGTACTAAAGTAGATAATATTATTTGATTAATACTTGTCCCAACCATAGTAAAGATATGATGACAATCAACTCTTTCTTATCCTAATAAAAAATTGGTTAAATTCAGTAAATTATCGATTTTAACCTTGTACTATATCCGTAATTTTAAATAGCCCGATAAATAGAACCCTGTACTATGATTTTGTTATCGGCATTGACCTTCCGTCAATAATTTCGTTAAGTTTCTATTTTAAAAAAACGACAAGTATTTTAAAAAATTATCAAACGATATTTGATTTACTTGAAATTTTCATCACATATTCACTACATAATAGAAAGATAATATGAATATGTTTGTAATTTTTGAACACTTGTACGATTTATTGTAATTTTATTTTATTATTTTATAAAAATATTATAATAAATCATACAAGTTTTATAAAATTACGAATATTTTTTTCTTATCTCCTCATAATGTGTTGAACATATGGTAAACATTTCAAGTAAATTAAATATCGTTTGTTATTTTTTTTAAATTAATCTATAAAGTGAAAAAGAAATTGAGATTAATTTTAAAAAAATATTTAATTTACTAAAAAGATACGATGACATTCATGAACTATTTTATATTCTACTGAAAAATTGGTCGAATTATTATTTTGCAGAAATCGATGCATTACTCTTAGTGTTTTTGTTTTTTGTTTGGGTTGTAGTCGATGTACGTGCTACGACAAAGAGCTAACAAGTGTCGTAACAACATGTAAGCGAACTCCATTGTGAGTGCAAGGTTGTTGTGTTTGAAAGTAAGAAAACGAAAAGAAACAAGAAAATCTTATATAGTATAAATTATATTTTGCATATCTCTATATGTATATATGAATCTTATAGTACATAATATAGCTTCTCAGCTTTTCCACGACTTTGTTTAAGATGAAACTTTGTAAATTGCAAAAAATATATTAGAAATAATTAAAAGAAATGTATGTGGGTTAATATATACTACGAGTTTCTAGTAATATCTTCATGCGTTTCTTCTTCTTTTTAGACTTTAAAGAATTATATTTTCATGTTGTGTTTGTACATGTATTTTTTTATGATATCCTGGTATACAGTACTCACTAATATGTAATTTAGGGCATTTGAAGAAGGCTGTCACGATTTTGCGGGAAAAATTAATGGAGTAGTGTAAAATCGTAGGTCAATAATGGTATCGGCTAGGGTTTCAATGGTTCAGAGTAAAATCGCAACAATGTAGGATCTGCCTACTCCTCGCAATGAAGGTAGAGAGACGACAATATGCTTTTCTTTGGTTTTTACTTGTGAAAATTTATGCAAGTGTCCCAAAGTATAGCAGTGAACAAACGCTTTTTCCTTGTCATTTCCCACAAACCACTACGTAAACATTCTAGAACTCATACCACAAAATATTTACCCAAATCAAAACCAATTACATTTCTATGAACCGGTCAGATTAATGGTACTAATCTAGCAAGATCAGCCATTTATGAAAATATGAGCAAGCTCTATTTATAGCCAATTTTGCATGCTGGATATTGCAATGAGTTAGTGGGTGAACATTTGGGCAGCTATCTTGATCGTCTGTTAGTGAAGGTAGGTAAAGTATTTAAATTTTTGTCTTTCGTTCGTAATTTACTCTTACAGTCTGAGATATGTCATATTTAATGTAAGTCATTTCTAATTTTCTGTTTTCCAGAAAGAATCTTCTACATTTATATGCATTTGACATCTTCGAGCCTATTTAGTATTAGCATTATTGTATTCAATTATAATTATATATATATCAGACTCACTCGGCATGTGCAACATACGTATCTTCACCGGGTATTAATATCATAGGAATTAACTCCATTGATGGTTGGAGAAAGATCTTCATTCCTCTTGACATTATTGGGTTTAGAGCATCTATGACTATTGTTCTAAGATACACAGTGATCGTTATTGCCTCTTCAAAATAGAAGCTAATTTGTGGGGAATTTTAGCAGAAAAGTGTTTGAAAAGGAAACGGAAGAGAAAGAAGGCACGGAAGAAGATAATGACAACATGTTCATCAGAGGTGAATCAACTTCTTAATCTGAATGGATTCAAGTTTGAATCCAGTGTTGGCATCCTATGAGCCAAGTAGTTTAACTTTTATATTGAGAACAAAACTACGTGGGTAAACCATTTCAGGAACATCGTTCTCGATAAGTTATGTGGATTAAGGTTGGGAAGTGTTACAGCTACTTACCATATCAGATCTTAGTTTAACTTTTCTCTAGACAGGCTCACTTACTTTGGCTATAAATAGGGTGCAAATGTGACTCTTTTGATGCAACAAGTTAAGGATGGAAAATAGAGTGATGGGTTGGTATATTTTGGCTCTTGGAATGCAGGGTTTTGTAGCAAGTGCAATTGTTTTAGAGCAATGATATATCTTGTGGGCAGACCCTAACCTGTCTGCTGTCGTGCCAAGACTACTTAGATGGAAATGGACTGTCGGTGGGTGCTGTCTAGGTGTGCAAAAAGTGTTGAATGAGGCTAAGAGCACCCGGATTAACCTATGTGAATGTTTCAAGCAAGCTTTGCACCTCTTTGTGTTAAGACCGATAGAGCGTAAAGTATTCCTCAGTACTGTCATGTCAGCTTCGTACTCCTCTTGACCGCGTATCGATTGAATTGCTCTCTCTTTGTCTTGATCTCTCTATATAATGCTTCCAATACTTCATAATGAATCCTTTGTAATTTATAGAATTCCTTCTGAGAAGACATGTTGCGAACACCAGGACTCATATCTACCTATTAGAGATATGTAATTTTTATGAGAGAGTGATTACATGAATAAAAAGATTCTCTTGTTTATTTTCATTTCTCTTGCTTATTAACCCAACTCCAATGTGTATGAAACAATGTAGCTCCCATTCATGTTGTAACATGGCACTTCGTTAGCTCGTAGGACGTACCACTATATCATGTATGCAGACTTTCACCCGAAACCAAAAAATCATTAAGCTTTGCTAATTTCTACAAATTAGTAAATTATTTCAATGTTCGTGAATATCATATCTTTATTCAAGTTCGAAGTAGTGTTTTGTGTCTAACGAAATAATTACAACACAGAGGAAGCAAGTTTCTCCTGCCTTTCTACAAATCATAAATACATCTTACTGTATTTTTTTTAAGCAAGTTTCTCCTTCCAAAACAAGCGTAAAAATACCTATTTCTCGAATAAAAACAACGCCCACTCATTGCATCGTGCATGGGTGTGGAAAGCCTATAAAGTAGCATAATTGCTAAGTCGACCTAAATCCATTTTAATGCGGCAAGCTCTAGATAAAATCCTTTTAGACAACCAAATCTGGACTTGGGAGTGGTTGTAATAGAACAGCTTGAGACAACACTTAATATCTGGGTTTTTTTTTTTGTTTTTTTTTTCACTTAATGACAGATGTTTTAACATATGCTTTCACATCTTTTTTCAACCCTCGCCAAAAAGACTCAACAGCAAGCCTCTGATAAGTTTGTTTCGGACCCACACGAATGTCAACCTATTGAACCTCCATAGAACCCAAGAAAAAGCAACGTCCACAAAGATCCTACCATTGTATTGCAATTTGTCTCGATATAAGGAATATTTCTTGTGTTCCGTATACAAGCTCTTAATTGTGCATAAATTGGTTGAGAAAGGGTGTCAACAAAGGTTTGGGCTGGCAACGGATCCCAAGGAAGAACGGAGGTACAAGTCATGGTCCCCAATTTAATTTCCTTAAGTGGACTTGTGAGAGTATCTGTGAATTTATTCTCTAATCCAAGGTGATATTGAATCTTGAAATCATTCGCTATAATCTTCATTGACTGTTTCTGGTGATCAGTGTTGAATACGCATTGCTCCAATGAAAACTTCAGGTTTCCGTTACGTATTCAAAATATGAAGTGGTGCCCTAACATGTAAGGCTTTTTTAAAATAGTGAAGACGAGAGCCTAACGCTCAAGCTCTTAAACTAACCCGAAATAGTCTCGAGGAGGAAGCAACTAGCTAAAATAAGCAATAGGGCGACCTCTTTAAGCGTATGCGTCTAAATTGTCAGACCCAAAACCCTCATAATGTCTTCCGGTCTAATTACTGTTTCATTTACTTTTTAAGTATTAATGAATTATATTTTCAAGGGATACTTTCATAAGTTTGTACTTGTAATTTTTTATGCTATCCTCATATACTGCATAAATAATCTAGGGAATTTGGAGAAAGATTTCACGGTTTTGCAAGAAAAATTAATAGTATGCAAGCAAGTGTCCAACTACTACTTGAATATCTAGGTCATATAATTTCAGCTCCCACATTTTCATTGGACCAGAGCAAAATTGCAGCAATGTTGAACTGGCCTACACCTCGCATTTTATAGGTGTTATGAGAATCTTTGGTCTGATAAGTTATCATCACAAGTTTTTGACTAGATATGAAAAAATTGCATTTCCATAATAGCTCAACTAAACAAAAATAATGTTAATTGAAATTCCGCATCTAAAATTGAATTTCAAAAGTTAAAGCATGCCATGACTATAATATCATATCAAATCTTTCTTAGCAATTTATTGTAGAGGCAGACGCTTCACGAAATAAGTTGGGGGCAGTTTTAATGCGAGGAGGTCACCCTTTTGCATATTATAGCCAATTGCTTCCTCTTCGAGACTCTTTGGGGTCAATTTATGAGTGTGAACTTGAGGCTATTGTACTTCCACATTCCATTATCTCTATTAGAGAGACATGGTATTTTTAGGATTGTTATGGAAATAATATTCAAGCCATAAGGTACTCAGTTGAAGTATAGCACGACTTATCATCCAGAGAAAGATGGACAAACTAAGGTGGTTAACAAGTGTGTCGAGACATATCTACAATGTTTTGGGGGCAATAAACCCTGGCAGGGGCACAATGGTTGTCATAGGTGGAGGTATAATAACTCCTATCACACCTTAGCTTATACAACTCCTTGCAAAATTCTTTAGGGTCGACATTCACCACCTCAGATTTGATATGGAGCGGGGCAAACCATGGTAGCGTTGGATTCGATGCTTCAAGATTGGGATGTAATGATAGATGAACTCCAAATCAATTTAGCTAAAGTCCAAACAAGGATAAAAGTTATAGTAGTTTGGTAATAAGAGACTAAGCTTGAAATTTACATTACATTTACTAAGCGAAAATCCACGTGTTTATCATCCCTAGTTTCTTAACTCGTTGCCTCTACAGACTCACATTTGCTCTCTACTTATGGCCAAAGTACGTGAGCCTGATTAGAGAAAAGGTAAACTTAGATCTGATAGCTGTTACACTTCTCAACCTTAATCCACATGGCTTATCGAGAAGGATGCTACCCAAGTAGTTGTTTTATCAATGTAAAAGGTAAACTACTTGGCCCATAGGATGCCAACACTGGATTCAAGGCTTGAATCCCCTTCAGATTTAGAAGTTGATTTCACCTCTGACGAACAACATGCTGTCATTATCTTCCACCTTGCCTTTTTTCTCTTCTTCCATTTCCTTATGAAACATCAAGATGATAGGTGTCGATTTAATTTAATCATTAAAGAAATTAAAAGACAATCTTCTTTTAAACATGTAGATTTTCATAATTCAATTTTATATTATAATATTGTATTTTACTGCATCATTAATTTATATATTTGGTAGAATAATTACAATATATTATAAAGCTTAAAGTTAATATAATGTTTGTACTTATAGATGAATGAGACAATACATGAGTATAAAGTTGACTCACTAGCCAACTCCCTGGATATAGCTTGCAGGCCGAACTATCAATAAAAAAACAAGTTCATGAATGATGCGAGGATGGGCCAAACCCAACCAGGCCTCAGAAAAAAATCCGGCCTAGCCAGTTTAGGCCGACCGTGAGCCAATGGCCATTTGAAGACCGTGACTTGCACCATTTCATACTTTTAACAATTTAGGATGGGAGCAATTACGGACCACAAGCTAATTGACACTAATTCTCCTTTTAATGAAACAAAACTTGAACATGCTAAATCCTACTACTTTATACACAAGGGTTCTATAATAAAAACTTTCACTATAGCAGTTGTCCACATGCAATTTAAGTAATACTTGACCACCAAACAACGGCTTCAGACGAGTAAACCACGAATGACTAAATTTTAAAAACTAGCAAAACAAACCAATGAATGCAGAAAAGGTAGAAAAAAAAAGGATAAAACAAATCACAAAGAATCATTCTGTTATACAGCCAAAAATACCAAAACAAACCAATAACATCAACACATGCTAAGTTTATTGGCACTTAGTAAAAGTAAAGATACAAATGCAATCATTTTCCTAAATCAGGGAAATCTGTTCTGAATTATCGATTCCACCCTATGATAAGAAAGTAAAAAAGGCAACATTGAAAGTTCAAACAAGGGTATTTACAGAGAAATGTAAATTCAAAGGATCAAACCTTGAGCAGGTGGAGGCTTAGATGGCTGATGATCGGTTGTGGCAGATGCTTTTGGAGACTCCGAAAGATGAACTTGAGCGAAGTCCTCAGCCACCTTCTTTTTCTGTCCCTCTTCGTAGATATCTTCTTTCTCCTTTGTTTTTTGCCCTGCTTCCACTGCTGCTTTGGCAACTCGATTGAAAACACCAGTTACCCATGAAGTCCCAGTTAAAACATATCTGTTTTTCATCAGAGCAGATCCAGCGCCACTGACTTTCTCCTCGGCGACTGCAAGTGCTGATTTAGTCTTCTCAGAGACCTGAAATTTTTGATCCACTTCGCGCACTTTGTCACTCACAGCAGAGGTGCCAGCACTTATTTTCTCAGTAAGACCAATTTTTTTGTCAAAGGAAACAACTTTAGCTGTAGCTGTTGACGTAAACTGGTGTTTCTCATCAAAAGATTTGGCCTTGTTAACGGCATCTTTGCCTAAAATGAAACCTTTAGCAAGCATGCCACTAACTACATCCTCTGCCTTCCGAAAAGCAGATTCAGCACCACTAGGAATTCTTTCTTCAGTTGTCTGCCAAGACTGAACTGGTTAACAAAGCAAAATAGTGCTGTAAAAAAGTGCAGTAACTGATAAATCAAGTCCTCTAGCAGACTTACAGGGGTTACTACGGGGATGGGTGGAAGCTCATAATCTGGACACAAAGTTATTGTCACAGACAGATCTACTATAGTGGCTCCCTGCCAAAGAATGAGGTTTAAAATACGTATATGTGCTGAATAATAGCAACCAAAACACATCATTCAGTGAATCCAAACAGGCCAGCCCTTCATCAGACATCAATGCATTTTTTGGCACATATCACTATCCTGTATAGCAATAGTCTAATAAGAGTGGGGCCGAAGAAAGGTTAAAACGCTAAGGGGATCCAAATGGATTGTTGAGACAAAACTAAGCAGTTGGTTTTTGGATCTTCCTCAAGTGGAATAGGCTCTGAGACACACCAAATACATGATACGAGGTAAGGTATGCATGGAGGAGATCGTGATCTGCACAAATATGAGGCATATATGGCAGTGATAATGGGCAATGCAACACCCTACATGATACCGGTAATGTACAATGCAGAAAAAGGATAACAAACTGTATATGGTGGTAAATGTGACGAGTAGTATAGGGTCACATGCTAAGAATACTCAATGGGTATAAAGAAAAATAAATAAAGATGAACTAATAACCTGAGTTATTAATTGAGGTACAATCGAGAATTTAATTTGGTTCCTGAAATATTTATCTCACTATTAGCTTATTAATAGAGATGAATTTCTATTTGAGTAGAAACTGTCGTCCAACTAAGACTTCTGCCCTACATATATGCAGGCGAAGGAAATGAAAATGAGAGTGAGATCAATGGATTAAGATAGGATCCTTTCTGGGAAATGATATCTCTAGAACACTTGAAATAACTACTTATTTAAGTTGGATTACTACATAACTTTGATGGTTTATTATGCCAAGTATTTTGAATTATTAACAATTCAATTTGAGGGTTTAGTTTGCTCTAGTGATGCTTTGTGAACATAATATTTTTCAATACTTGGTATAAGGATTTAGAATGAGATCATGTGATGTTAAAATGTTGTTGACTACTAGTTTTTTCATTACTGGATCAGAATAAAGGTGTTGACGCATTTAAATAGGATAATGATCATATGGTTACAAGCTTTTGCAACCTTTTACTGAAAATTTTGGTGTTGAGCAAATTAGAATGCAAAGGATGAATTAGTAAAAGTAATAAAGAAATAAATTATGGAAACTATTACAGTTCATAATTTAGGAAGGTTATTTTAGGACAGGTTTTCTAAATTGTTTTCACAAGAAAAGTGATTAATTTTCCAGTTCCTTTTCACATCTTCAAAAATCAATCAGGGTAGGTCATCAATCTCCCTTCTTTTGACAAGTTTGAAATGTTGAAAATTACAAAACAATCAATCAACAAATTACATCACATACTACATATATCCTGATCAATCAGGATCTAGATGTTAAGGGTAAATTACTAAGAGTTGAGCTCTTCGAGACCAAAGTACAAAAGCATTAAGACAATCAAGATTAGCTTGAAAGCTCAGTAATCACAACAAAAGTTACGGGAACAGATTCTCAAGGCTGGAAACTCATTAACCATTGGTACATACAATTAAGATCAAGAAAAATATAAGATGGACGAAGATTTGACAATGCACAACCCAGTGAACAAAATTAAGTAAATTTCAAAAAAAAAAAAAACAAGACCCACAAAATCATGTATGAAGGATCTCCATATATAGTTAAATGTTTTACAAATTGTGAACTTTTGTTTAGGAATTTATTCATTTTACACGCCATGATTCTATTAGTAATGAGTGCACTGCCCACTTTAAATATTAATTAACTAACAGGCTTCTCTGTCCATTACATAATTTAAGATAAGGGTTGGACAAAGCAGTCCCCTATCAGTTGAATCTTAATAATCTACACTAGTAAAGATTAGTCACATATATATTATGGTTTTTGACAAGGTACCATAAAACTGTGACGAGTTTAAGTGGATGTGAACTAAGAACTTTTCCCTTCAGCTTTGCCTCATAAGAGACGGCAAATTAACTTTCTTGCAACCAACATGGACACAAGAAACTGAAATGTATCATTTCAAAGGAAAAAAAATACAATCCAAAATGATTTAAATGGAAACTTGAAATACTATCTTCATCCATTATAAGCTAATGCCTTAAACTCACAGATAGAAGAACGGCAGTCTCTGCACCTTGTGTGTCTTTAAAGGTCACATATGCTATTTGAGATCGTTCAGTGTCACTGTACATGCACATATTCATCATAACATTAGTATGATAAAACAGAAGTTGTACCACTCCGCACAAAGAAAACATGGCAGGATATAGGGCATAGGAAAAGTACATTAACCTACCTCTGCATTTCAAGATATTCGATGTCACCTGAAAAAGAAAAAAATTCCTTAATATCCCGTTCAGATGCTTCCAAGGATACATTGCTAACTTTGACAGTTTTTACCTGCAGTGAGAATAAACGTACGTGCCATTCAGAAGAATAATGACATGATTTAGGTAAAATTTTACAGACAAAATAAAATGATTGCTCATATTCCTAAATTCACTAAGATACCCGAAATTCCGAACAAAAAAGCTTCAATGAGCCCATCTAAATAACACTTAACCTTGCATAATGAGAAGGGAAAATGGAAATGACGTCATAGGAAATAGATTTCACTGACCGACATCGCTAACAGCTTCAAAGGAGATCAAACCACCGGATGAGATCGGAAACTCGCCAGGAAAATGACGGTATAGACGGCCGGAAACGGCGCCTGTAGAGAGGTGGAAAGTCTTCGTTTCTTTCAATGAGAACGGAGGCAAACACGATGTCCAACCGAACGGACGATTAAATTAGTAAAAGGGAAAGATATTTTATAGCCGTCCTCTTCGGGCACGGTGCGCACGTGCCCTCCTGCACGTGCAAATACAGTATGAGCACGACTGGTAAATGGGCTTTGTTTAAATGGGCCTTATAATCTGGCCTTTCCCACATTGGCCGAGTAAAAAGACCATTTAAGAAACCAAATCTAACCAAACTAGACAATCATTTATTTAGCCGACAAGCCTCTCTAAGTCGATTAGTTTGGTTAAATAAATTAAGTTAGAAATAATAAAAACTTATGTCAGTCGATTTGAGAGTTTTGAACTAAACAAATCTAACGAGTCGAGATTAAGGATCTTATAGACTTTACAAAAAATTAACATCGTACAATTTCTGAGCACGAGCGGGAGGCCAAGGTAAAAGACCCACACCAAAAAGGAGCAAAGCTTACGGCAAATATTTTGATATCAAGATAAGTTATGAACATCATTGAAATGCAACTAGCATAAAGTCAATACATAAAAACAATAATGGGCCAAAAATCATTAAAAATAAATTAAGGGTAAAAAACAAATTAAACTCAAAATTTTGGAGTCCTTCGACTTAAACTCTACATTAACAAAATGAACTTCTAACTTTGAGACATTTTCATCTTAAACTTTACATCTCGAAGAAAGTGAATCTCAAACTGATTTTTTGGTTTTTGCTTAGTTTGATTCCCTTTCGATTTCAATTTTAGATGTTTTTTATTTGGACCTTATTTGAGTTAGTTTATATAGTGATTCCTGGTATTACTAATATAATATTGACTGTTTTGAGTCAGAGATCACACAGATTTGTTGTTGGTGATAACCCAAGAATTATTGTACTAGGTAGGGATGGAAAATATATTTTTAAACCATGCATTTCCACTCTCCCGAGCGATATGGGATTATGCACCTCCATTAGTATGGGCTGAATCCTCACATTTGACCGTCCTAGTCTTCACATAGTGAGCTGTCACAATCTCCCCTTTTAAAGATCTAATATCCTCATCAGACACATTTTCGGTTGGGAAGTGATTTTGATACCGTAGCATCCCACGGTGCTCTCACTACAATTTTGTCTACTTTGCGCTAGAGTTCGCATGAATTTGTTCTTGGAGTTAGCACAAGACGTGTTGTACTAGGTAGAGTGGAGATCCTATTTATAAACTATGTATTTTTAACTTTCTCAAGTTATATGTGATTGTGTACACTTATTGGTATGAGTTGAACCCTCACACTGAATAGTCATATCTTTCACTTGGCGGGCTGTCATAATTTAAACTTGATATTTGCAGGTTTTAATCAGTTTGAGTTGGATTTAACCAATTTTATTTTTTGTAATTTTTAAAATTGAAATTAAAAATATATAAATATTAATCCAATTCTAACAAGGTCTAATTTGAATAGTACCATCCAATTTGTTCTGATGCAAAAGTTCAAAATTTATTTTGTTTAGAAGTTTACGATTTAGGTTGAATGAACCCCAAAATTCGATATTAATTTTGTTAAACAAAAAAATTAAGTATTTAAGTTAAATGAATACTTAAACTTGAATATTTGTTTGTAATTTAACCATAAATTTAGAATCATTTCACCCAAGTAATTAAAAACAAAGATATTAGGTTGAAAATACTACTCTAGTGTCACCCAATAAATTCTTCACATTGACATTAAATTTAAAGTTTAAAATAAAGTTTGACTCCCAGAAGGAGTTAAAATGATGTTTAACCCTAGTAATATTGGCAATAATCAAATTTGTTAACTGGCAATGGCTTGGTCAACGTGTTTGGAGGGATTAACTACTAAAAGGAATTTTCTCTACATGAATCCTACCTGTTGCTAACATATCCTTAACAAAATGAAGCTCGATATCAATCAATGTGTTTGGATTGTTCATGGAAGACTTTGGTGTTTGGCCATATGTATAGCTATTCGATTATCGCAAGGAACAAATGTTTGATCTTGTTCCTAACCAAGTTCTTTCATAAGGCCTTGAAGCCATAAACCCTCCTTTTCAACTAGGGCAACAGCTGGGCGGAGGAAAGATCTCTCATAGCAGTTCCAAAGACTGTGAAGTCAACAACCAGTAATGTACTTTATAGAGTCATGACATCCTCCATAATAAGAATCAACAAAACCTGAGGCAACTTAAGATGAGGTAGAAATTCCTTTGAATTCTAATCCCACATTTAGAGAATTAAAAATGTACTTTAACACTCACTTGACACTTTTCTAACAGGATCTCTGAGGATTCGACATAGATCCAGTGATTATGCCAACTACTCAGGAAAGATTGTCTAATACAAACCATGATATGCATCAGACTTCCTACAGCTATAGAGAATGGAATTTTGCACATTTGGACCTTCAACTGTGGGATTGGAACTCACTAAGCTTAAAATATGAGACTTCAGGTGTAATGATAGGCACTTCAAATTAGATTTCTCAACAATCATTGACAAGTACATGGAGTGAGACAGAAACATCTTTTTACTCCTATGTTGGACAATTTTCATGCCTAAAAACCCTTTTTGTATAACTAAGATTCTTCATTTCAAATTCGATATTCAATCGAATTTTAACGTTTTAGTTTCACGAATATCAGAACATGTAATAAACATGTCATCTGCATAGAAAAGATGATAGAAATAAGGGTTTTTCTTAATCATTTTATTGTAAACACCTCAGTCGAAATTGCTTAAGTGAAATTCTAAATTATACAGGAAATTATCATATTTTATGTTTCATTGTCCGAGAGACTGTTTCAAGCCATTAAGAGATTTATTTAAGAGAGAAATTTTGCTCACTAGTTTCTATGCCTATGTTGTCATATGGACATGGAAATAGTTTCATCTAACTCTCCATATAAAATGATCGTCTAAACATCAAATTGTTTAAGGTCAAGGTCCATCTGGGCAATTAAAGTAAGAACAATCCTAATGGATCTATGTTTAATGACAAGCGAGAAAACTTTATTAAAGTCAATTCATTCCAACTAAAATCTTTTACAACTAATTTAGCTGTAAACTTAGGATCTTCAATTCTCGGGATTCCTTCTTTCCTTTGAGAATCCATTTACAACCTACAATTCGAAGGTTAGGAGTTCTTTTGACAATGTGGTTCTTTTTTAGAGTGCAAGGAACTCTTTAATGGCTCATTTTCGAAAATTTGACTATAGGTATCTTAAGGCTTCCTCACAATATTCGAGTTTGTTGAATTTAACAATGGGAACATTCAGAGCATAGGATATCATATCAGCATAGTCATAACGTTGAGTAGACATTGTGCTCCTCCTATATCTATCCTTATTGAGCCAATATTATTCATCGAGCCTATAATGATTTCTCCATTGTCTGGAGAATCATAGGACAGTGATAGTTCACATTGGACTGATTCAAATTTATCTTTTTTCTAGCTCTCTAGCTAGCTCCACCTCATTATGAGATGTTTTAGGGGTGCTTGAGTTTTTACGAGGAAGATTTTATCTTTTAGGAAATTCAAGTTCATTAAAGATAACATCCCTACTCATTATGGACTTTTGATTACCTTATTGGCTTAATATGCTTAATTTTTTTGATAAATGAAATAATTAATTAAATACTAATTTTAAGTTAATGATTTGTGTTAATGATTATTGCTATACGTATCTTATACTATTTTTAAAAATACCCTTGAAAATTTCTAATGTATTTACTTGAATCTATGCAAAAATAATTTAATACTATGACGTAGGATCTAGTTGGAAAAATATCAAAGTCACTATGCAAATACTATGAGATGAGATGCGGACACCCAGTTGGAGCCATATACAAAGTGGAAGCACTCATGCATAACCAGTCATGAGAGCTATTTTAACCTTGGACTCTCAAATCCGAAGAGTCAACATCCTCGATGGATCCAAAGAGAAATCTGTAGAAGTCTAGTTCCAAGACAATATTTATAGGAGTTCAATGACATAGGCGTCACCTTGAAAAGCCTCACAGAAATTTTGTTTGGAGACAAGAATTTCCATTGGTATTTCTACGGACACCCAACTAAGTGTGGACACTTAGGGCGATATACCATAACTTAACTTACGAAAGCTCATTGCCTCATTGATGTTTCTAACAGCTACTATATCACAAATGTTAACAAAAAAAAACGTAAAGGACAAAAGTTTAAGAAAAGAGTAAGTATTCATTCAACTAAACATGTTTTTATAGGATTACAAAAGAAACAACCAGAGAATACTAATGGTTAAAAACATAAATATCACCAAATGCTCATAACTTCTAAATCCACAAAGAAACTCTCAAATTAAATACTATCGGTTATATAACCAAAAGTCACACACTAATACAACTTAAATGCCATAAATAAAGTTTAATATCATAACCTTTTATTTTTCTCAACACCCCCCCTTAAACTTGATTTGTCACATCAAGCAAACTCCTCATTTTGATGAAAGTTTTCAACTTGAGAGGCTTTGTGAAAATGTCTGCCGCTTGGTCTTGTGACTTGATATATTTGAGTTCCACTTCTTTCTTCATAACGCAATCCCGAATGTAGTGATATCGGGTATCGACGTGCTTGCTTCTCCTATGAAACACCGGATTTTTAGCTAAGGCAATGGCCGATTTGTTGTCAACAAAAATCTCCATTGGACCTTCCATTTGAAACTTCAATTCCTTTACTAAGTTTCTTAGCCAAATTGCATGACATATACATGAAGTTGCCGCGACGTACTCTGCCTCGCATGTTGATAATGTGACTATGGGTTGCTTTTTTGACATCCATGTGAACGCCGTTTCACCAATAAAAAACACAAACCCGGTAGTTCTCTTCCGATCATCCAAGTCACCACTCCAATCACTATCACAATAACCAACAATATCAAAATTGGTAGAAGAGACATAGGAAAGACCATACCCAATCGTCCCTTTGATGTAGCGAAGTATCCGTTTTGTCATTTTACAATGCGTTGTTGTCGGCTCCTCCATAAATCGACTGATGATTCCAACCGAATAAAGAATATCTGGTCTTGTGCATGTCAAGTATCTTAAACTTCCAACCAATCTTTTGAAATGTGTAGAATCTACATTCTCTCCTCCATCTTGCTTGGTGATTTTGACTCCACATTCTATTGGTGTTCCAACCGGATTAGCATGATCCATGTTGAACCTTTTGAGCACTTCTTTAGCATAGCCCTCTTGGGATATAAAAATCTCATCTTCACTATGTTTGGCCTCGATCCCAAGATAGTAACTTATGAAACCAATATCTGTCATTTCAAACTCTTTTTCCATCTCCCTTTTGAACTCATCAAACATGATAGGATTGTTTTCGGTAAATACTAAATCATCGACATATAAACAAATGATTAGTATGCTTTTACCTTGCATTTCGATGTAGAGGGCATGCTCATTAGGACACTTCATATACTTCTTCTCTTGAAAATATTTGTCAATCTTTGAATTTCATGCTCTCGGTGCTTGCTTCAAATCGTAAAGAGCTTTCTTCAATCGAAGCACTTTGTCTTCTTCACCCTTGACTTCATAACCCAACAGTTGCTCCACATAGACCTCCTCCTCAAGAATTCCGTTCAAGAATGCCGATTTGACATCCATTTGATGTATCTTCCAATGATTATGGGCTGCCAAAGCAATAATCAAACGAATAGTTTCAAGGCAAACAACGGGGGCAAATACCTCATCATAGTCGATGCCGCGTCGTTGACTATACCCTTTCACCACTAGTCTCGCCTTATACCTCTCAGCATAACCATTTGTCTTTCTCTTTGTCTTGTATACCCACTTTACTCCTATCGGTTTGTGCCTTTTTGGAAGATTTGTCAACTCTCATGTGTTGTTTTTCTTTATCGCTTGAATCTCTTCGTCCATTGCATCCTTCCATTTTTTGTTTACAACGGCTTCTTGGAAACAAATGGGCTTACAATCACCAAGAAGACAATAGAGTACTATGTCATTTTGATTTTCATTTATCTCATTAAGTTCTTGTAGACTTCGGGTTCCTCTTGGGCCAATTTCATTCTTTGAATCGCTAGAAAATGCCTCCGTTCCGATGGACAATGCATTGCCTGGCGCTAAGCCTTCAGAGGACGACTGAACGGTCGATCGGAGTGATGTTGGAATGGGCAAAACTTGACCCATTTCATCCCCGGTTGGCTCATCTTCATCGTCTCCTCCAAAGTATGGAAGGAAATCATACTCCTCTTCCTGTGTATTCCAATCCCAAGAGGCTTCCTCATCAAAAATAACATCACGACTAATATTTACCTTCCCATTCAAAGGATTGTAGAGGCGATAACCCTTTAAACTTGCGTCATAGCCAATGAAGATGAGCTTCTCGCTTCGATCGTCGAGCTTGGTCCTTTTTTCTTTCAACACATGAGCATATGCAATACTCCCAAACACCTTGAAGTGGCCAATTCCGGGCTTTCTTCCATTCCAAGCTTCTTGAGGCGTCTTGTCAAGTACACTTTTAGTTGGTGCTCGGTTTGTCAAATAGACTACACAATCTACAACCTCTGCCCAAAATTCCCTCGGCATCTTCTTCGTCTTTAGCATGCTTCTTGCCATGTTCAAGATTGTCTGATTCTTCCTCTCTGCCATGCCATTTTGTTGCGGTGTCCTTGGCACCGTTAACGGACGTCGGATGCCTTTTTCATCACAAAACTGTTTGAATTTATTTGATGTGAATTCACCACCTCGATCGGTTCTCATGGCCTTAATCATAAGGTTGCTTTCATTCTCCACACGTACCTTAAATCTCTTGAAGATTTCAAACACTTCTTATTTTTCCTTCAAAAAATACACTCATGTTTTTCTATAAAAATCATCAATAAAGAGAAGGAAGTATTTACTTCTACCATGAGACTCTGGTTTGATCATTCCACATACATCAGCATGGATGAGTTCTAGAGGCTTCTTAGCTCTTGTCATAGACCTTTTTGGAAAACTACTTCGATGATGTTTTTCGAGTAGGCATCCTTCACATACTTGATTTGGATTGTGAATATGCGACAAACCCCGCACCATCTTCTTCTTTGATAAGTCTTCTAGACTTTCAAAATAGAGGTGCCCATACCATAGATGGCATAGCCAAGAGAGATCCTCATAACATGTCTTCAAGCATTTCGGAACATCATTAAATACATTCAAAGGAAACATTCGATTTTTGGTCATGGAGACTTTAGCGACAAGTCTCTCATGATTATCTCTCAAATACAAACAATTATTTTTCATTTGAATTTCAAAACCTCTCTCTAACAATTGTCCAACACTCAATATATTGTTTTTTACATTGGGAATGTAATAAACATTTGTGATATATCGATTTTCTCCATTTTTTGATCGAATGAGAATTTTACCTATTCCTTTGATGGCAGCCAAAGAATTGTCTCCAAAAGCAATATTGCCTTTCGCCATCTCATTCAACTTCGCAAACATCTCGCGGTTCCCACAAATGTGATTTGAGGCTTTGGTGTCAAGATACCACTTACTATCTTGACTCTCTTCATCTCCCTTTGAAGCCATGAATAAGGTCTCGTTCTCCTTCGCATAATTGGATTGCCCTTGATGGGCGTTGGAAGTGCCGGCAGTTGACCAGTCCTTTTGCTTTCGGTAGGTTGGCTCTGAGTAACACTCATCTGCATAATGTCCATATTTATTACAATTATAATATTTTACCTGAGATTTATCTCTCCTGAACCTTCCACCACGTCTTCCACGACCTCGGCCTCCTCTTCCTCTTGAGAATTCACTCGCGTTTTGAGAAACGTTGGTGTTGGCTTCACCTCTTCCACCATGACCTCGACCACCGCGACCTCTTCCACGTCCACGGTTATTCTCTTCCTTGAGTTTAAGTTGGAGAAGTTGTTCTACGGTCTCCTTTTGCTCCATCTTCCTTTTCTTTTTCTCCTCATAGGCTTGCAATGAGCCTATGAATTGTTCAATCGATATGTTCTCAAGATCTTTTGTCTCCTCAATTGTCGTGGCGATGATCTCGAACTTTGTATTTAGGCTCCGTAGAACCTTCTCCAGGACACAAACATCGGCAATTTCTTCACCGTTCCGTCTCAATTGGTTGACAATGGTCATTACTTTTGTATGGTATTCTGTTATCATCTCTGTCTCCTTCATTTGTAATGATTCAAACTCCCCACGTAAAGTTTACAATCGTACTTTTTTTACACTGTCGGCTCCTCTATGAGTCGAATGGAGCTTGTCCCACGCCGCCTTTGACGTCTCGGCATTTGCAATGGTCTCAAACGTGTCTTTGTCCACCGATTGGTACAAGATATAGAGAGGCTTTTTGTCCTTCGTTCTTGTCTCCTTTAATGCGTCTTTTTGCGCTTGATCGGCCTAAACATCCGCCTCTTAGAAACCGTTTTCCACGATTTCCCACACTTCTTGTGCTCCTAGTAACGCCTTTATCTTGATACTCCAATTGTCATAGTTGAGCTTGGTAAGCATCGGTAGTTGAAGCGGACCCATTCCCCCACCGTTGGCCATTATCCACTCTATTTTTTGTACGCTCTGATACCACTCTGTTAGCAAAAGAAAAACGTAAAGGACAAAAATTTAAGGAAAGAGTAAGTATTCATTCAACTAAACATGTTTTTATAGGATTACAAAAGAAACAACCAGAGAATACTAATGGTTAAAAACATAAATATCACCAAATACTCATAACTCCTAAATCCACAAAGAAACTCCCAAATTAAATACTATCGGTTATATAACCAAAAGTCACACACTAATACAACTTAAATGTCATAAATAAAGTTTAATATCATAACCCTTTATTTTTCTCAACAACAAACACTCAAATAAACAGTCGAGGGCGACCGGTGCTGGATAATTTTGAAGGTCACTATAAATAGAATGTCACTTCTTCGTGCAACGAAAGAAGAGCCAATTATTCTAATTTTATTTTCAATTTTTATCCTTCATTCTAGAGCTCAAAACTAACTTCTATTATTCCCTAACTTGAGATTATATCTCTTGATTTAGCTAGGCACTTATATATAAAAAAAATTCACATACTCATTGATTGTGAAAATGGAAAGGGTGGCGTTATTGAAAAGTTCGAAAAGATTTGATTTACACCTACAAGTTTAATCTAAGTGAAGGGTGACGCAGCTCAATAATTCGTAACCAAAAGGGTTATTGGGAAAAGAGTATACAAGGAGGAGCCTTGTAGAAATAACTTGACATATAAGAGAAAATATATGTAGTTTAAGATAACAAATAATCAAGTACGAAAAAGGATAGAAAAATGTAATTGAACCCTCCCCTCTTCTCTTAGGTTAATATCGATCCTATACACTTGGTTCTACACTCTAAAGTTTATAAGCCTTAAAACCTTCAAAATACTTTAGGAATATACATTTAATAGCTCTCTAGGGTTAAGTTTATTTTTCAAATGTAACTAAAAGCACAACAACCATAGGCTCTAAGAACTAAGATTGAGAACGGTACCACACCTGACTTCAATAGGCATTTTCAACTCTAAGGCAGATAAAAGACATACATTGATTAGACACGAGGTAGTCTCAATAGCTTCAACAAAGAAGTTCTGAGGCATCTCAACATTTATCATCATGCACTTGACCCTAACCAAGAAGGTCTTACTCGACGCTAGCAACAGTGTCATGCCTAGCTATATACTCAACCTTTCAAAATGCAGACCATTGTTGGTTTTCATTCTTTTACTTTCTTTTTAGTCTGATTTTCAAAAGATATTTCTATTCCACAAATAAGTTAAACACCTCATTTTTTTTCTCAAAAAGATAAACTCAAACTCTTTCAGAGAAATCATTAATCAAACTAAGGAAATATTTATTTCCGTCATTGGAATTAATAAGGGAATGATCCTAGACAACAAAGTGAATGTAGTATAAGATTGAATTGATTTTATAAATAACAACAGTAATACATAAAGCGGGTGAATTAGGTTATTAAGTTATTTCAAAACTGACCTATTTGCAATCCTAAAAATAATAACATCTCTCAAATACAAACAATTTTTTAACTGAAACAAGTAAACAGATAAAAATTTAAGTAACAAGTAAGAGAGAGAGGATATATGTAGGATTGAATTAACCTAGGGAGTGAATAAGGTTATATATAACAAGAAAGAGGTCATTTACCTATGTTATATGAGGTTACTTTATAAGGGAGCATTAATCACAAGAGAGGGCAGCTTTTCTGTCCTTTCCTAACTCAGCCCTTGACGAGTTAGTCCAATTGATGACGCATTTCATTGAGAAAAGGTATCCATAGTATAAGAATCAGACAACGAGACAATCGTTTTCACGAAGTCAATAAAGATTCTAAGATATACTCGCTGACAGTCCATATGATAACTTCTAAGCTAGGGTAGGCCACAATGCAATTTAGTTACGAAAGGTTGAAGAGAGGGTGCCCAAAAGTTGGAATGGTAATTTAGTTACGAAAGAGATGCATGTATAATATAATACGAGGTGCACTCGATTAACACTAATATCAAGCACAATCACAGTAATAAAAGAAAAAGGAAAGAAGTGCAAACTAATTTGTTAACGCGGTTCGGCAAATCTTGTTTGTGTCCGCGCTTCAAGCTCTTCCTCGAAGACTTCTTTCCAACTAGAATTTTCCATTTCAATCAATTGAATTTCTGAGTGTCAATCCAATATTTTACACATGATATTTTTTCAGGGCGTCAATCATTACTCGTTCACCATTATACAAGAATGAATGTTAAAAAATGATAACCAATATTTTCATAATCTCTCAACGATCCATATCTCAAGTCTAAATAGGAAGAGAGTATTTCAAGTGAAGACACAAAATCTAAAATGGAAACGACAACAATTTATTATAGAAATTAGGTTTGGTTATTGCTTGCCTTTATTTATAGAAGCTTTTAAAAAAATGGGGCAGGGTCAACCACCCAACTCTAAAGTCGAATTAGAATTAATTATACAATTTAGCATACGCATAGTTAAAACTAATAAACTTAATTCATTTTAAGTTAACAATCTTTGTTTTTCTGGTAATGACAAATAGAAGTTATTCTAAATTGTTTATAAGAGTTGTCCCTCTTGACTTGCTATAAGTTTTTTCCTCTTTAACATAAATTGGCCATCTCTTAGCAAATGCTACATTTTTTATTATTTTAGAGATACAACTTGAGATATTCTCTCCTCTTTTAGTCAATATCAAAATTTTGACCGAATAACATTTATTTAGATTCCTTTTTAACAAAAAATAACAAGTCAGTATATAATAGGTAATCAAAAAGAGCTACAAATATTTAGAAACGGAAAACAGTCAAAGCTATGACAAAAGTTCTAAAATCATATCAAAATAATACAAAAACATATTAATCGAAAAAATGATAAAAATATCAACATAAAATTGTTCAAAGACAAATAAAAAACTGAAGCTAGGGACAGGGGGGAGGAATGTCGTAATTTAAGGGTGACATAGTTTTGGATCTGTTGAAACTGAAGGTTCATCTTCAAATGGGTTGGACTAGCAAATGTTTGAAAGATGAACCTAACATGTACTAACATTTGAAAGAGGAAGTATGATCCTGGAAGTGATGTTATACACTGGTAGTGAGGCTGGATAGACATGCTGCCATTAGATTAATCTTCTCCTCCAGCCTGGAAAGTCCACCTTAAGAATGGACGCAATCGAAGCAAGGAGGACATTGGTGGGATGAAGCAACTCAATGTTTTCAGCTAGAGCTTCAAAAGAATCTAAAAAGGATCAGGCATTTGAAATATTTTTGAAAATCCACTTGTCGTTGTCGTCGAGAACCTTAATCAGCCTTGTTAGAGTATGAATCGTATAAATATCAACTGCTCTCAACTACTTGGGAGACTCATTTGAAGAAATCATAACTTCATTAGCTCGAAATATATTCATCATTACAAGGTTAAATGAAAGTCACTTAGAAGAATTGCTGGATATATCAAGCGTGTAGTGAAGGATAATGTGCTCCACATTAAAACGTTCTCGGTTAAAAATCTTGTATCAAACATACAAGTTCATACTACTAATGTGGTCTCTATGACCAACTCCGGCAAGAAATCGTACATAAGAATATTGTGTACGAGTCTTGCTAGAACATTAAATTTTTAACTCTTGGTTTGAAAAAGGCTCCAACACTCAGTTTTTTTAAAAAAAATTAAGAAACCTACCTCTCTATTTGTTCCCACAAAATCTGGATCCTTGGAGACATTATAATATTTTTCAACCAACTCATTCACATTAAACTTCAATAACTCATTCAACGATTTGACAGCCAATGTTATATCTTTTCCACACACGAAACTATGGATATGCAAAGAAAGCTTACTATACTTTATAATTTGCATAAAACATTTAATAGGATTCTCATAATATATACTATCTAAACTACGTAACTTTAAAAGCCCATGTATTAAAAAATATCGATCCAGTGCATTTCAAGAATGATAATAAAAGAACCGTAAAAGAGATAATCAAAGGTTTGTTCTTGAAAACATCATCAATTGAGCTTTAAATTCAATGGTTTTGAAGAATGACGAGGGTCGTTCTGTGGAGGAGAGCCAAGTTTTGCCATCTCGAAAAGTTCCATTGTAAGAACCCAAATTCTTTAAATCCGAATCATTACTCTTTTCATAAATTCTTGCCAATAGGTGAGATTGTAGCTCGACCAGAGCTGTCAACCGATCAATAAGGTTGTCTCTGTTGTCCACTCCTCATCTTGGTTCCCTCGGCATGATTAATCCTAAACAACTTATAAGAACACATAAATTTATAAGAAAAGTACTTAATATAAACACTCACAATTGATAAAGTACTTTCAGGTGACGATCGGCATTGTTAAGTAATCTACTAAAAGATTTAACTCGTGGGCTCTGATACCAATACTGTAACGACTCCCATTCTGTACCAAAAATTTCTGTAAATTTAAAATTTTCTTTTGACTTGAAACTACACCGTTTAAAATTCTCAGCGAAAGCTTTATCATTTGAAAAAATCATTCGTAAAAAACCTCAATTTGATATCATACAAACAAAAGGTAAAATAATTAGCATATCTTCTTTAAAAAAAAAAAAAACAAGCCACTACCCAGCCGACCAAATCCTCTTCCTCCTACTCCTCTCCTAAAAAAACAACACATTTTAAAATACTTCAAATTCATCAACCTAAAACATAGTGCTGATCGATCGGTTATTCTATATTTTTTAACGTCTTTTTTCTTTTCTAAAAATTTGGGCAGCATAAGACTTAAATTTTTATGAACCCGAACCAAACAAATCATAAAAAAACTAACAAAATATTTCTATTCAAAATTTCAAGCTTATCAATTCCACCAAACCATCCAAAAGTTTATATTATATCAAAATAGGTTTACCAAAGTTTAAAACTAAACATATATATACAAATTCTTACTTCAAAACGTACATACACTCGGAATTAAATCGCCTTAACAAATGGTCTGATCGTCGCATGGGCGTACTCCTCTAACTGCCTCCTATTCTTGCACCTGCTCATAAATCTCACCGGCTAATTCTTCGTCACCTACATCACAGAATTCAAAATATAAGTATAATGATTAATAAATAGTGTAATAATGAAATGAAAATAGGTTACATAACTCATATCCTAACATATACAGTTTCTACCATCTCAGTTCGTTTTCGTTTTCATTTTTGTTTCGTTTTATTTATTCTTTCTCTTTTCGTTTTCTATTTCTTTACATACCAGATTGAGTAGCCACACCTCACAGTTCACCTCACAGGACGACCAAATTCGCTATAGAAAAAGTAGGCATACCTCACGGTCCACTTCATGGGACGACCATACTCACGTAAAGAGGAAGAAAAGGAGGTACACCTCTCGGTCCACCTCTCGGGACGGTCATACCTAAACCTCATTCTTGCATAGTCTATTATTACATTTCTTATCATTTCGTTCTTAACGTTTTGTTTCAAACTATGTCATTTCACAAAACATGATAAATTCATCCTTTTGTTTTGTTTTCGTACCTTTAAAACCATGGTGCATGACATAATCAAAGCGTATAATAACATACAATCATAAACCTAGCGTCATGTGATGTAGGCCCGAAGAAAAAGCGCATACATATTCTACTTACCTGGATCCGTAGGCAACTTATCTAAATTCGTACAATAAATCTTTGAAACCTTTAAAGACTGAAGTATAAACGACATCTATTAACTTTTATCTCATAACGTAATCAAAATGAATGCATATAAACACATTCGCTAATTCCAAATATCCGATTAAATTACTTATGCATCAACTAACCATAATTCATATATTTTCTTAACAAATTCTCGAATTTACCATTTTATCGTCCAACTTCAAAAATGCATGACAATTCAAATACTCATTCGAATTTGGTGATTCAAAATGTTATACAATCCTTAAGGTGTCTAGTTTCTAATGGTATAAACCATTTATCAAACCAAAGACAACATCACAGCCGAAATTAACAAAACCGAAACTACCCTGTACATAGCTCTAAATTCCAATTTTTATTAAAATTTTAACCAACTTCAAAAATTCGTAATAAATTGAATATAGGTACGAATTCAATAATTAAAAAGCCTGTGTAACCTTAAAATGTCTAGTTTCTCATGGTGAAATTCCTTTAACAAATCAAACATAATGGGGCAACCGAAATTAGCCTAAACCGAACATGTCCTAGACACAACTCTAATTTCTGATTTTCTTCAAATCTTAACCAAACTTTAAATCTTTTCCAATACAATCACATACATGCTTCCATAACATGATTAAGCATCCATTAAGAGAAAAATCAGCAAAGAAATAGAAATTTTCTTGCAAGCATTTAGGGTTTACAAACTCTCCAAAAATCTTCCACCAAATCACTTCAATTAATCACAAATCTTGCATATCTTAACCAAATTGATTTACCTTGAAGAAAAATGCAGGATTTGAGCTTGAGAAAATCTGCAGCAACGAGGAAAGGAGAAAGGTCTTGGTAGGAGAGAAAAAGGGTTTTGGTAAAAATAAACTTACAATCTATTTACCTTTTCTAATGGATAAGATTTAAAAGAAAATTAATTGATGAGGTGGATGGATTTCATTTGGCCACCATGCTTAACCCCTTAAAATTGGATTTTACCCTTTCCATAATGCCCCTCATGTGAAGGTCTTTCATCAAACTTTGAAGTTTTGTTGACTTTTCAACATCTTCCTCTTAACTTTCAATTATACCTTCTTTCTTCTAACCCTTTTATTTATTATCAATGTATGACAATTGTCTTTCATTTCATCCATAGTTAACATTTTTCATTATATTAAATTGATTATTTAATTATATTTAATATACATACTTAATAATAAGTAGATAAGATTTTTGCGTATCACATATTCAACAAGCAACTTGGGCACATTCCTATCATTCTGAAGTCTATAAGAACACGATGTCCATTTTTTATTATCTACTTTAAATCATAATTTATTAATTGAATATATATCCTCATTTTTATTTCAAATAAATATAATCATTACCATCATGTACATTGTTCATATTAAAAGTTATATAAGAGATTTCAAAGGAAATAAAAATTCTAAATTTTCAATAACAATAAAGCTTGAGACCTTACTCTGATATCAATTGTATGATTAATATAACCTGAAAATAAGTATGTGAATTAAGTTATCTAACTTTTCGTGTGATTGAAATTCATTTATTATCTCGTCTTAAACTATATATTTTCTCTCTTAATTAGACAATTATTTCTGATATGCAAGCAAACAATAATAGTAAAGAGAGAGAAAAAGAGATAGCAACTGAGTTTATTACCGTGGTCTACGTCCACACTCAAAAGCTTCTCTTTGAAGATTTTTTTTTTTCTAATAACGTGTCGGTTACAAGTATTTAATCTTTGAGGTGTCAAACAAACTTTACGACTTTTCACAAGCGCCATCTTTTCCTTTTTCACAAACTAAAAGTGTCATGTTTGAAGGTTGTAGATCAATACCCTTAATCTCACTAATGAGTAATCTCAAATTTAGGAATAAGAAAGTTTAGATTATAGCTTAACAACGAAGACTCGAAAATTTGCAACTTAAATAGCAACTCTTCGGTGTAAATATCAGTAGGTAAGTTGTCCAACGGAATGTGATCTATTTATAGTGACCTTCAAATTTCTCGAGGTTCGATTGTCCATTTGTATTCTCCGAGCAACTGCAATGTGTCTGTTAGAGACATGTGTCTGTCTAATGGGCTTTAATGGTTCTACTAGGCTTGTACTCGTCTCTAGATCAGACTGCGACGAGGTATTCTAGAAAGCCATCATGTATGATCTCACTTTAGTTTGATAACCTATAAGTCAAACTTTAAATAACACCGCTTCGGGCTTAGGCTTCCACATCCATCTCTGGACTGCCAATGTGGGTGACCTCTCTTCGTGTCTGGACGTCTGTAAGTTAACCTACGTATAACATTTCTTTGAGTTTGAGCTTCTGAAGCTTCCTCTAGGCAACCGTTGCAAATGACGGCGTCCAAATAGGTTCTTAGGAGTCGGCATCCATGAAATTCTCTATTTTACACATAGCTTGACACTTAGCTTCTACTCTTTGTTACTAGGTGTCTATTGAGTTAAAATTTGATAATTCGAGCAATCTTTTCACTGAAATTAAAATATAAAATAAAGTGTTGCGTAGACTCAACAAACATGTTAATAAATCAAAATACCTATTTTTAAGTTATTTCAAAATGAAAGTAAAATCATATAAACTTAGAATTAATATCATCAATTAATGTACATTTATCATCAACTTATAATTGATATATTTAAATAATAATAGTTATCATTAAAAAAAAAAAAAAAAAAAACTAAGCTTACCGCGGTTGCAAAGTCTATGAAATGGGTTTGCTAAATCATCAACTATAGGCTACACTTCTTGAGCAAGAACTAAATATACTCAGTTCAATTGGTATCACGATCCCAAAATGATTAATCCTCCGAGACAACCCACAATCGAAATGGATGGCAAAAGTTTCCCGAGTCCCATATCTCCTCGTGTCCACGCCTCACAAACCTCATCTCCAACCCACCAGTCTTTTGTTGCCTCGTGGGATAACAAATATCCAAACTTCAACAGACCGCAACCAAGCCAAGCTTGCCCCCATCCCTTCCAAAATTCAGAAAAATTATGCAATGGCAGTTTTGCCCATCCTATTCTTTCATATTCCTCCACGTTTGCTACTCTCTAGCCTCGTATTATCTTCACCATTTTCCAAAACCAGGGGTGATAATGGAAATACAGAAAATATTAAGACGTAACCATCATCCTTCCATGAGCAGGATTCAGGCTAGCATTTTCTCGCCTCCCAAACAGCTTCTGGCTTCACTTCAATCTGTCTGCAGCCACGTTAATGGGTTTTCATTTAAAAGGTCGAAATAAAATCCAGACCCATTTCGTTTATACTCCACAACCACAATCCTCTTGCCCTCTCTGAGCTCTCTGCAACTTTCCCCCTAGCAGAGAGAGAGAGACAGAGACAGAGAGAGAAAGAGGAAGAAGATAGAGAAAAAATGGCAGTCTGTGGAGTCTACACAACCCAATCTCTAAACTCGACTTGCTCAATGTACACGCCCTCGAAAACGAGCCATGCACTCAACCAAAAACAAGTAGTTTTCTACAGCAAAAGAAATAGTAGAAGATCCTCCGCCACCTCCATCTCTACATCTCCGTTGATAGTTACGTGCTCGGCCGGCGATCAAAAGACGGTGGTGATTGGTCTGGCTGCGGACTCAGGGTGTGGGAAGAGCACTTTCATGAGAAGACTAACCAGTGTGTTTGGAGGAACGGCTGAGCCTCCGAGAGGAGGAAATCCAGACTCGAACACCCTTATAAGCGATACTACGACTGTAATTTGTTTGGATGATTATCATTCTTTGGATCGAACTGGAAGGAAGGAGAAGGGAGTGACAGCGTTGGATCCAAGAGCCAATGATTTTGATTTGATGTTTGAACAGGTGAAGGCTTTGAAAGATGGAATTGCTGTTCAGAAGCCAATTTATAATCATGTCTCTGGCCTTTTAGATCCTCCTGAGCTTATTAAGCCTCCTAAGATTCTTGTTATTGAAGGGCTTCATCCAATGTGAGCTCTCTCTCTCTCTCTCTCTCTCTCTCTCTCTCTCTCTCTCTCTCTCTCTCTCTCTCTCTCGTCCTCAATTTAATAGATATTAATTTTGTACATATTATAATATTTACTTGCCAAATTTAGAATAAAAGTTATACAATATGTAAGAGAGTTGCAACAAAAATGATTAAACAAAATTATATATATTATTTATCAGTACGTGCTCAAATGAAGATATCAAGCCGATAGGGTCGCAATCGTATCCATTTCATATTTTTACTGTAAGTTTTTTACATTTTACAGTGAATTTGCTGCGTCGTTATTGCTTTATGTCATAGTGTTTTCCATGTAAATTATAAATGGTTGAGAAATTTTGATATGTAATAAATCCAAGAATTTCAAAAAAAAAAAAGTGTAGAAATTTAATCACTCTTCTGAGAGAGGCTAAATATTTTGGTTCTACTGCAGGTATGATTCAAGAGTGAGAGAGCTCTTAGACTTCAGCATCTACTTAGATATCAGCAATGAAGTTAAATTTGCTTGGAAAATTCAGGTGAAGATAGCAAATTCCACTTCCTCTTCCCCTTTTTGGGCTCCATTTCCATTGCTCCAATCTTCTTCTTCTTTCTTCATGTAAAACCTTACTTGCAGAGAGACATGGCTGAAAGAGGACACAGTCTCGAGAGCATCAAAGCCAGTATCGAAGCTCGAAAACCTGACTTCGATGCTTATATCGGTAATCCTTTTTCTTTTTTAATGCTTACTACTTTTCAGTTCAAGCAAGGACATTGTAACTGAACCAGGAATTAAAAGCAAATTCAATAAGTTCTTTAAATATTAAGAACTGTTTTGAAAATTATGTCTTCGTCTCATAGTAAGCAAATAATCCATTGAATCCTTGTAGAGCCTATCTTTTTGTTATAATTAAACGAAAATCACAAACAGAAAAACAAAGAACGAACACTAAGTTTTACGTGGAAAAGCCTGGAAGGTAAAAGAACATCAAACAGTTGATAGAAATTTGCCAAGTCAAAATCAAAATATAATGTGAGTTTTGCCACTAACATAAACCTTTGGGCCAGATTCCTTCGCTACGGCGATGGACTTGTATAAAATTTTGGCCATTTACTTTTGTTCAAGAACTAAATTTTCACCAATTCCAAATAGAAATCAGGTCACTGAACTATAAAAGTTTTTGTGGGAGTGTAATACGAACAATTGAAGTGCATTTTCTGAAGTTGGGTAATTTTGTTAATGCAGATCCTCAAAAGCAATATGCAGATGCAGTGATAGAGGTTTTGCCAACCTTACTCATTCCTGATGACAATGAAGGAAAGGTTTTGAGGGTGAAATTGATAATGAAAGAAGGGGTGGAATTCTTCAGCCCTGTTTACTTGTTTGATGAGGGCTCTACCATTTCCTGGATTCCTTGTGGAAGAAAGCTGACCTGCTCCTACCCCGGAATCAAGTTTGCCTACGGCCCCGACTCTTACTTCTCCAACGAGGTACGCCTCCTTCCACGACCGATCGTGACCTCGAACATTTGTTTCTAGATGCGCAACAAATATTGTTTTATGAATTTTTTATGTCTTTCGGGAATTTATGATTCTACTAGCTTTCACAAATTATGCAAAGAGATACAGTGAACCACGAACCCAAGAGCAGGATAACAGTTATTGGAATAGAATTCACAACATACTCGGTTTGAATGTCATATCTATAAAATATGTATTTAGCCTTTGTTGTGCTAAACCCAATTTCTAGCAGAATGCGAGATGATGAGAAGATAGGTCAAATCGGATCACATCTTGCAATGAGCTGAAAATTCAATCTCACCTACCTTTTGTTCCATGTTTGCAGGTGTCGGTGTTGGAGATGGACGGGCAGTTTGACAGATTAGACGAGCTGATTTATGTGGAAAGCCATTTGAGCAACTTGTCCTCCAAGTTTTATGGAGAAGTAACTCAGCAAATGTTGAAGCATTCTGATTTTCCCGGAAGCAACAACGGCACCGGACTTTTCCAGACCATCATCGGCTTGAAAATCCGAGAACTCTACGAGCAGATCATTGCAGGCAAGGTCAAGAGCCCTGTAGGAGCTGCAAGGGCCTGAAACCTCTCCCAACTTCCTCTTTCTTGAGCTTTTAGGCGCTCTTTACTAATTTCATAAATCCCTGTCTGTAAATTCTGTGGAAATAGATACCAAAGCAGATACTCAGATGCGCATTTTTCTATTTAGAAAAATATAGCGTGAGCTGTATCTAATTAGCAATTCAAGATCACTAAAGAGATCAATAGAAAAGATCATATTTCTATTCAAGTTGCTTTTAATACATACAGTTTTTCTTCAGGCGGCGGGGCGGGCGAGGTCCGGGTTTGAGCTCTGACCGAAAATAGACCGAAGTTTTGAGATTTTTTTTTCGAATCTCGGAACCGGTCATGGGAGAGACCTGCACCGAATTAGGACCGGACCAAAAATTTCGATCCAGGGACTCCACAACCATTTTATTTTTTGTTTTAAACATTAAATTTTTTCACACACCAAAATTCTGTTTTATTTAAAAACATTAAATTTCTTACTATTATAAAACGTTTGCAGTTGTTAGTTATTTAAAGTATTAAGGAAAATCTTTATGAAATGTTTGCTGTAAAAGTTAGTAACAACCATAATAGTTTTTTGGTAACAAAAATTACATGAAGATGATTGGGTGAGCACCGAGCAAACAAGAATGGGTGAGGCAAAAACCATGGGCGAGCAGGTGAGTAGAGGTCGAGGTAAGCGCGAGGCTGAGCAGGCGAGCGTGAGGCTGAGCAAGGACTGGGAGTGGGAGTAGTCGAGTAGAGCAGTTTAGCACGATTTGGGAAGATTACTTTCAATAAAGCTTTAGCCCTAAGTTTTAATTTTTTTTTATTCTCTGTCCGGTCCGGTTCTTGAAAGTCGGTCCAGTCCTGTCCACCCCTAGTTTCTTCCGCATGAAACACGATCTAGGAGAAGATAATTCATAATAATTTATAATGGGAAAGATTGTCACCACCCGACGTTTCTACTCTAGCACGGTTGTAACAAAGATGAACTTTCGAAGCTATTTCTTACTTGATAGTGACGAATTGTTTGTGTCATGACTAACCCAGTGATCTTTCAAGTTGACTGTAACAGTCCGTTCTGTGAAATCAAAAACGACCTAATATTCTATTAATTGTGATGACCCAACTCATATCACAGAGGTACATAATTTCACGTCGTTTGAAAGAGTGAAAATTGTGATGTTTATAAATAGAATTTTATTCCCTAATTAGTACAACGCGTTTTAGACTATAACTCCAAAAATAAATTTATACAAATTTCTGTTCAAAGTTAATAATATTGTATTTAGAGTATCAGAAAACTTGACAAATAACCTAAAATAAAGAAGCGAAGTGACCTCAAAGTCCAATAGAGTGTATGTCAAACCCAAACCATTAAATCCTCTAGAATACAATGTATTCTCATCCTAGTCGAGTTGAATAATATCCTCTGGATCGTTAGTTTAGAGAAACCCATTTCCAAATACACATCTTCTCTTGTAGCCTGTCCAGCAGACAAAAGAAACATTCTCCAGTCAAGCTCAATTCTCTCTTTCACATTGCCTGTAGCCCGGCCAATGTGAAAAGGCTTATCCTCCTTTCCTATTATTTTCATAGCCCAGTCCACCAAAAGATGAGAGAGAGAGAGAGAGGTGAAGGATGGAACCCTAGCCAAAATGAACCATTGGATTTTTGGAATGTCTGCCATATCATTGTAATTTCGTTTTCAAATAGTACTGTTGTTGTTTTGTTTTAATTAAACTCTTCAAGTTCCTATCTCGATCCTTCCAAAACAAGAGGGTATAACCTCTACCTGATACAAAAAACATCTATTTTCAAGCTCGGTCCCACCTTTTGGACAAGTACTCTACAAAACTACAACTTAAGAAACTTGTTTGACCATTCTGTAAAACGCCAAACTTAGCGGTCACATGGTTTGATATTAGGATATCATTAAAAAAAAAAGAGCACAAACTTCCTTATATGAAATATGAAAACCTACATTCATTAATACTTGAAAAGAAGACCGACATGCCTGGGTGAGTCTTTAAGGCTGTTTTCGGTACATCTTTCTCTTACTCTCGTTTGATAATAACCAGATTTTAAATGTAACATAGCAAAAATACGAATCCCGACTCATCAAGCACTTTTCTTATATGAATAGGAAAATTATCTAGAATTGCTTTCTCATTTAACGTCATATACACAAAATCACCAAATCTCATCTTTTCTTTGCCAAAAAGACAAGGCCCGAAAAATGACTCACAATTGGCTTTATAACGCCGGCACTTAACATCTCTTTGTAACATAGCATGTTTTTTCTACATTGATGGGCTAATGAAAATTTTCATCACAATTGTAACACAACCCCTTTTCACTCATAATCTGTACTGCATCCTCCATAAATCTCTGGTGAGGTCCCTCTCTCATTCGTACAATTTAGCAATTGCTAGCCACACTGGTTTTGTTAATTGGCCACCAATTCCGGAAATTCCTCATCAACCTTACGTCCCCTTATATCTCATTCTTGAGTCCTTGAAAAAAGTGAACCAATGATCCGATACCAAAGTCTAGAGAACGATTGGTATGGACTATTACTGTCTTTTCTTATAGAAGTAGCCAGAAATTTGAAACTCTGGCAATCTCCTAATTCAAGATCTCATTAGCCATTACGAGCTCCCAGGAGCGAGAGACGGGTCAAAAAAATAACAGCTAAAAGGGTGGGAAGATCTACAAGGACTACATTTGCAAAGTCATCCCAAGAAAGTGAGAGTGTTGTTAAACTTCTTAAAACTCGACCTGAGATCACTTCTATGCAGCTCCCTGAACATGAAATTTTCGTGGGTTGGCTGAAATTTCCCGAATCTCGACAAACTCATCGTACCCCTGACGTCCGGTTTCTCAAATTTCTTCCCTCTCCTTCAGAGCTCCATAACTCTCTGTCCACGCTCTTTCAGTTCAGCTGTTAATTGAATGCTAATATGAAGGCGAATACAGTTGAATTCTCAATAGTAAGCTAATCAGATTAGTTACTGGAAATTCTATTAAATTAGCCTTGTGCTCTGTACATGTCATAGCAGAGTCAACTCCTGTATAGCTATCAGATCACTTGTTGACTGCACAATCATCTCTCTCTCTCTCTCTCGCAGAGACTGTATAGCCCAGGTGGACAGATGACTACAGAGAGAGAGAGAGCGAGAGAGCTGATGGCACGTGGCTAACTTCTCAAACTCTGACGCCGGGCTTCTATTTGCTCACATCCAAAAGCTTATTGTTCTATTTTGTTAATAAAAAATTATGATGCCACTTGAAATTCAAATTCATATTAATTGTTTTTTCAAATATTTTACAAAAATTTTAATCTGAAATTTTAGACATTAAAGTAGTTTAAAATCTTTCACCGTTAAGAGTTTAATTTGATGAATATATTAAAATATTTATTTTCAAAATATTTAAAGTATAATTTATACTTTAATATTTAAAATCTGTCTATTATATTTTAAAATATTTTTTTAATAAAAAGAATCTGTATCTTTTTTTTATTGAGTGGGCCATTGTAACTCAATTTCTTGTCTTTCTACTAATTTCTCAAGTCAATTTTGAACTGTGTTGTGGGATCCACAGAGTTTGAAATAGTTAAAGAAAAGATCACCAATGCGATGATTTCAGTTAAAATTAATCATAATAATTGCAATTAAAGTAATTAAATGTGATTATAAATAATATAAAATACTTTTCTTGTTAAGGTACAGATGGTTAATTGTAGCAAGTGTGAATGCAAATTATATAAAAATTATTAGGGGTTTTTTCATTTTAAATCCCGAAGTAAAAGTTTTTTTTTAAAAAAACTCTCAAAATTTACTATTCATCGAATAAAACCTCAAAGTATCAAAAATTAATAATTTAAACCTTTTATGCCGATGTGAAGAGTGTCCGCCGCAGGGAGGCCGACCGATCTACTTGTACCGGTCGATTTTTTTTTTTTATTCTTAAAATATAAATTTAAATAGGGTGAAGGTCTGTCGATTTGACTAAACCGGTCGACCTTCACCTATAAAACCGATAAAACTCATGACCAAAGTTACGGGTTTTGGATTTTAGCGGAGAGGCTGGCTGGTGGTTACGGGTCTTGGAATCACGTTCCTCGGCTTAGGTATGAATTTTTTTTTTATCATTTACTTTCGGAATTCTAAAAAAATAGACACTTAATTTTAATTTTTTTAATATTTTTCTCTATATAAGTTATGACTTTTTATTTTATCCAACGATATTTTTCTTCGTTCACCGGCTAAGTATGAAATTATTATTTTTAAATTTCATATTCATCTGTTATAATGTACTTTTGTTAGCGTTTTTAAGATTTTTTTTATCTATTATATAATCTTTAACTTAATATTTTTTATTGTATTGACGAAATAATATCATAATAAAATTCTATATATTTGTTATTATTATATTTTTTTAATTTATGATTTTTGTTATTATTACATTTTACCCAAATATGTTTATCTCTCAATTTTGTAAATCTCTACATGCTCTCTACTATTCTTGCTCCGGCAATATTTCTCTTCATTTAGGGCTATGTATGCATTTTCTTTTTATAATTTAGGTTGATTTTATCTAGTTTTTAATTTAAATGTGTTATCCTATTTATTTTGCATTATGTAAATAATAAATTTTAGGATTAAATGTGTTATTATTTTTCATAAGTTAGAATTTATATCAATTTAATTGTTATACATTTTCATATAATTTCAATTTTATTAAAATACATATTACTTTATTTTTTACTTCTATTATCTCATTATAATAATACATGTTTCAGATTACTACCAAGGAAGATGGATGTTGACAGTAGATCAGTTAGTTGGACTAACGCAAACGCCATGGAATTTCGGAATCAAGAGTATAAAGAGAAGTTTAAGCGAGATTTGCGCAATCGCTCAGCTAGTCTTTGTATGTCTATCAACTTTACAGGTTGGGAATCGTTGAGGATAAAAGATATGTTTGACTGCATCGATCTACGCGAGGTGTGTACATTAAGGGGTTATGTCTATGAGAGAATAGTTCACTTGTTTTACGCGAACTTAACAGCAACTGGGAGATCCGGAGTTTTGACTGGTATGAGGACGTATATCTTTGGTACGGAGCTTATGATACGTCTAGAGACTGTAAATGATGTGCTGGAGTTTGCCATCGAAGGTGCAGAGCAATATTATAATGTTTCAAAAGACTCTCATATTTTCTCATTACCCGATGGAGTAGAGTTTCTTAGGGGAATTCATATCAATTCCAACATCGAGGTGTTCGTCAAGCCACAAACCAGATATTTGAATGTTAGAGGTCAGGTTCTTCGCAACATACTAGTCCACACACTTCTGCCACGAGAGTGACATCGAAATCTCGTGAGCTGTATGAATCTGTATGTCATGGAGAAACTATGCAACGGGAAACCTTTTGACCCTTACTTCTTGATTTCAATCACATGCGTGAGGTCGGGCGGGTCTCTAGGACGAGCCTCCTGTACGGGGCATTAATTATGAAGCTCATTGATAGAGTTGGGATTCAACTACCGGTTAGCGAGCAAAGAACGGTTCAAAGGTCCGCCGATATATTTAACACCTCGCATTTGATGCAGATGAGATTCATGGAAGTCGATGGCGCGTGGGTGTTGAACAGCGATCAGAGGCCATCTACCTCTCAGGCAGTGCCGACGGAGGAGACCACATCGCCCCCATTGGTCCCAGGAGAAGGAGGCTAGTGGATGGGACACAAGCTAGTATCTGCAGCAGATTTATCAGATGCAATAGACACACCTGCAGCAGTTGTATCAGATGCAGCAAATCCAGTACGAGAAAATGTATCAAATGTAGCAGACGCACCAGCAACACCTGTAACAGATATTTGAAATACAACAAAGCCAGCAGTAGGACATACAATGCTTCATAGGCAGAGTTGATGGAATGGATGCGAGTGTCCAAAATTAAATGGCGAACGACGGTAGTGACGAAAACGATGCTGACCCACCAACGTAGTTTAGTTCAGTTTAGTTTTTGTATGTAAATTTGGTAAACTCTAAAATAAAATCATTAATTACAATTTCAATCATCTTTCAAATATAAATAAATTAAATATTTGAATAAACTTCAAAAATTAGTATTATCTAAATAAACAAAAATAACCTTTCAAAATTAAATTAATAAATGGTACTATAAAAAAATTAAATTAATAATTAGCAAATATCTAAATAAATAATAATAAAAAAAAAGAATGAATCTCGAGTCTTCACCAACAAAAAATCAACAATTTCTGCCACGATCGCGTGTTGAAGGTTCTTTCGTCCCATCAAATGTGTTAAGCTCATAAATGTGTCTTGCGAAATAGCGCTTGAAGTTGATCCTCGGTTAGGACAAGTGCGTGTATTATGCTCCTACTACCAACATATACAACACTACACGGTGGAGTTCTTCTTGCTAATTCTCGAACTTGACGGCTCATCGGCATCTCGCACTATTGTTTTCTTTGGCCTACTAGGTTGGCGCTTTCTTTTGGGCGGGAGGATTTTGTGCACACCTTCTACAGGCAATCAAATTAGTTGGCCGCTAATGGGACGAATGTAGAGTGAGTACATCTGCATGTATCTTGCCCTGTGATAGTATGAATACACGTAATTTTCCGGCGCTACTCTTATCTTGTACATGCAAGAAATGCAATGAACACATGGAATTCCTGTAAGCTTCCACTTGGTATAGTTGCACACACCCAAATTCATGTTGACAATGAATTGTTCGTACCAGTTGCTGACCTGAAATAATACAGCTCCCACAAATGTTGCACTCCAATTTCCAGATGCCCTTGTTAGCTTATCAAGTTTTTTCCTTATCTGGGGATATAGGAGGTCGATTGATTGGGTCACCTTATCAAATTTCTTTACGATGCGAGTCATCAAGCGTTTACAGATCATCTCAAACATGATCAGAATCAGTTTGTCCCTGACCGGCAAAAGAAATGCATTGAATGATTCACACAAATTATTCAAGTACAGTTCGCACTTGGGAATCAATGAGAATGCGTAACTAGTTCCATATTTAGGCTCTTCTGCTCGAAGTCATGCGTGGACATCCGGATTCAACTGGTATAATTTCCACATTTTATGCCTGAAATGATCCTTCGTTGGTGCCTTACTGCATTTCACATCGCATCTATGTACGCTCTGCCCCGAAAATGATTTTTGAAATTCACATACATATATCAGAGGCAGAAGCGGTGTTCAGCATGTTTGAATTCTTCTCGAACAGCTCTCTGCAACCCCTGATATTTGCACGAAAACTAACGTAAAAAAAATAATATGACTACCACAATGTCCCAACATTTGATATAAAATATAAAAATACATTATACCTTTTGTCGATCTGAAACAAGTGTCCACCCGCGGCTCGTTTCCGTGTTTATGTCTTGCTTTAAAATCATGTCCATAAGTCTGTGCACTCAGATTCGACGTTGGCAATAGCAACGAGATATATTCCATTGTTGCCATCAATGCTGATAGCTATGAGTAATGAGTAATTGGCTGAGCACGACACCTTCAGATGACAGTCATCCAAACATATAACTAGTCTACTACACTGCAGCAACCCTGCCTTGCAGGTAGCCATGCACATATAAAATCTTTGGAATCCAAATAAATTAGGGCACACTGGGTCATCATCAATTTTCACTGTGCTACCTGGATTTGATATGAATATCTCAACTGTGTACGACCACAATTGCTAGTATTGTTCGTCACACTTCCCTTCGTTAAGGGTTTGACCTATGCTTGTTACTCTAGTGGCAAGATTGGGTGAAATTTCGATGGTGAAATCCTTTTTCACTGTCTCGATAATTGACGAGATGTCTCAGGTAGGGTGACTTTTGAACTTATCTAGGTAATGTTTCACCACCTATTTTCCTAACTCGTGTCGATTCTCAACTTTCGTCAAACAGCTGTGAGAGTTGATCAAACTTAACGTATCCTCATTTTGCATTTTCAAGGTATGCAGTCGCCACCCACATCCATTTTCACACTTAGCCGCCAGTCGCCTCGTTTCACTTTTCGTGAATTTTATGCCATAACCGTTTTCCAAAGAATATTTGCGTATTTCGTCTTTAATTTCTTTTAAAGAACCATATGTTTTACACAAATGAAAACTCATAGCTATTTGCTTTCTTACCGGTCTACTTTCCACCTCATCGTTATTCGAGTCATCTGGTGTTCAGAGCTCATTGTCTAGAGTATTGGAGGTCGAATACACGAATATTTCTTCATTTTCATCTTCGTGATCGAAAACTCGTAGATCACCATATGCGGACGTGGCGTCTAAATACCACTTCATTTCGGCATCACTAGTTGATCTATCGTCTAAATAAACTGATGTACTTAAATCAGAATCCATCATTGTTATTAATATAGAGAATAATGTTACAATATACAAATATTAAAATAAATTCAATTCAATGAAAGTAACATATCCATATTTTTAGAATTTATACAGAAACAACAAAAATATTTGTATAAAGTATAATAATAACAAATATATAGTATTTTATTATAATATTCTTACGTCAATACAAAAAAAATACTAATGGCCACTCAAATTTTAATCTGCTTATACAGAACTTACTGACACAGTACAATTACGATTTTATTGTAAGCGATACAAAAAATAATAACAGAACAACAGTATAACAGATGAAAATATAATTTTAAAAAATAAAACAAACTTCATACCTAACCGGTGAACGAGGAGAAATATTGTCTGATAGAGCAAAAATTCGTATATTATATAGAAAAAAATATAACAAAATTAAAATAAAATATCTATTTTTTTTAGAATTCCTAAAGTAAATCACGAGTTTTATTTTTTAGCGCGGAGGCTTGCCGGTTCAATTAAAGCGGCCAGGCTCCCCACTAAAATCCAAGACTCGTGACTTTGGTCACGGGTTTGGCCAGTTTCATGGGTGAAGGCTGACGGATTTAGTCAGACCGGCCGGCCTTCACCCTATTTAAATTGGTATTTTGGGCAGAAAAAAGGAGGCCGACTGGTCCAACTAGACCGGCTGACCTCCTTGCGACAGCCACTCTTTAAATCAGTTTAAAATGTTTAAATTGTTCATTTTCGATACTTTGAGGTTTTGTCCATTGAATAGTAAATTTTGGGAGTTTTTTTTTTTTAAAAAACCCCTTACTTTGGGTTTAAAATGGAAAAAACCCAAATTATTATGATTGGATAATTTTGAAATTTATAATGTTAAAGTAGACATATTAATTAGGAGAATGATTTTGGTATGAAAATTGTTCAAGTTACTTAATAAAAATTATGCAAATTTGAAGTTAATTGATTTATATTTAATTTTAAATTGCGCTATTTTAGAAAATGAGTCTAAATTGAACTTTAGAGTGAGAAGTCTAAATATCTAATATCGATAGTTTAGTCAGAATTGGATTTCCTGTAGGGGGGG
>CM039524.1:10174324-10233510 GCA_022433055.1 Begonia peltatifolia
GGGGGGGGGGGTATAGTGTTTTTAGATATAAGAAATAGTCCGGCACCGAAAACGATCAAGACACTAATATGCTTGAAAGATTGAGAGTGTGCCGAAGGGATGGCAAGACAATAAGCAATTGAAGGAGAGTGCACGAGATATCTAACAACATGCATAGCAAATTTTGAAGCATATAGTTCTCTCTATAATTGAAGACATGTTTATATACAATGTACAGGTTATATAATCAAAAAATTTCATATGATTAATAACTAAACAAGTGTCAGTGTAGTTGAGTTGTACTCATATTGTATTGATGCTATTTTTTCTAACAACTTTAAGTAAATGAAACAAGTATTCTTTTTCATCATCGTTTTTCTATTATCAAAACAATTCCTAAAAAAGTTGAAAAATAAACAATTTTAAATTTTTTTTGGAACAAATAATAACACAACCTTTAATACAAATTAACTTAAAAAATGAAAATAAAAAAGTGTAATTTTGGCAAACGAACAGCTGGTTCGCTGGCCAATCGATCCGTGGTCTGCAGGCACGACCTCAGTCGCTGTACTTTCCTTTAACATGAAATATGTTCATAGAATTAATATAACAAATCGTATGTACACAACATACCAAAATATGTTTTTCCGATAAATAATTTATAATTACAATCAGCAAAGCACTAAGCAGTGCGGCAGACACATGATAGCCAATCAGTTGCGTTGTTCTTGTTACATGAGTTTCTTCAAATTACAGTTAAAGATACAGATAAAACGCAATCCCCAAACAAACATGGCAGAAACTTAGAGATGTAAGTCCTGGGGTCAGTTAATCCCCCGTTGACCCACCAATTAAGCCGCTCAGTAAGTGACAACAATGGGTTCTATCAACTCTTGAAGAGGAGCCAGCTCCCTCTTGTCAATTAATGCAAATTCCTAACACAGGAAATAAATTGTTAAAACTAGTATCTGAGGACATAATCAAAAGAGATTTTACATTTCTGTAGGAATTTCCAGAGCTTAATTACAAGCAAAACACGTAAGAATATCTAGGCTTGGCTAGTGCTTTGATCAGTAATCTCAAGTAAAAAATGCAACCATCGTTCATTACGATGAGAGGAATGGCCAATCACATATTATCAGACTACAGTGTCCATTAAAACTTATATCATCCTTCTGTTGGTACCAATGACCAATTAATTTAAGCATTTATCCAGCGCGTTAGGTTCAATATAAGTCAATAAAGACACTCTTCCCAATCCAATTATATATCTTATACTATACGATTGTAATATTAATGGCCGTTTGATTTGGTTAACAATTAAAGAATTAAGACCAAACCATGATACAAGGACAAATTAAACATAGACGGAGCAGTGTCCACACCATCTATCACTTGTAGAAGAAAAAAATCTTAATCAAGTAAAAAACTTTTAAAAGTAAACTTACATTAGTGAAAAGAATGAAATGCTTGAAGCATGTATTTAAATGTGCCTCCTCCTTGAGGCTGACAATTTTCTGGAAGTGAGAATGATATATGTGAGCATAGACGCGGAACAGTCTTTTGAAAATTGTCTTCACGACCTCTCGAAAGTTGGGAGGAAACGGTGATCCTAAAACACCAAATTAAAGTTCAAAAGTTTTTATATATGATGATAAACTAAGAATATGTAAAAAAATTCTTATAAGAAGCTACCAAGCTTTTGAGGAAATATGGACTCGTCATCAAGCTGAGACTCAATCCAATCCATTAAATATTCAACATATTTTGGAGCAGAAACTTCAATGGGTTTTTTAATTTGTACACCATCAGCCCACATATACTTGTACCTGCAAAAACATTTGTCCATGTCAATTTGGTAGTGGGTAAAAAACTTATCAGACTTAAATTGACAAAGCAACGGTACACGTATCCCTTTCTCTTTTGTACTAATGATAAGCAGGTTTCAAATTATGGTTGATGCAGAGAAGATTTTTTCTTCTACCAAGACTTAAATTGAACCTCAATAAGAGTTACATGAGGCGTACATTGATGAAATGACACTAGACAAAAATGCAAGCTTGACAAGATTTAGGAAATCCACTTACCAGCCTTTTGGCATCTAGTGATTAAAAAGGTATGACCCAAGTTGGAAGGATGGAAGAAATGTTGATTGTCTGGAACTAGACTCACTCTATCCATGGAATTAGACTCACTCCTATCCAGGTGACCTTTTTCTTCCGAAATAACCTCTGAAGATGGCAAACAGTTTGGGCAACTTAATTCAAGACTACTCTGGGAGGTATATAACTAGCAAGGAAGGGAGTAAACCACTATTGATTAGGTGGAGTCATGAAATCAACTCCACAGCCTTGGTAACTTCTAAAATAGAAACAACAACGTATTATTTGGTTAACAATTAAAGAGGTTTCTAATAAACGGGCATAGACTATATGACTCGATCATTATAAAGCAAATATCACATTAATAAATCTGGTTGGCCAACAATAATTGTTAACATCTCTTTATGAGGTTCTTGGAAACATATTTCTCATGTTTTTTACATTTTTTTTTCAGATTGCAGATAAGATATAGGATGAAATCTTGGTTTGCTTTTGGGAAGACAAATGGGTCAATCACTCTGTTATGTCAACAATTCACTTGCAAACCAAACTTTGAGAGGTAGTTGAAGACTCAAACTTTTACTGCGTTCCTACCACTTTCTCATTCAGGAGGAAATCTTCAGTAAAATGTAAATAAGTTGCTTCTCCTTTGTAATTTCTCCTCAAAAGCTTTCTTCTCCATCTTATTTCATCTCACCTCTCCATTGACTTTTCATTCTTTGACAGTATTTGAAACAAAGAAGTTCCAAAAAAGAAGTTCTCAGGAACTTTATAAAGGTGAAGGTTTACACACATGACTCTACCAAAAAATAAACCTCTAAATGGTATACTAACCGAGTTGCTGCCCTTTCTGTATGATTCACAAATAGTCCTACTATGATCCAGTGCAAGTTTAGTGGGGAAGTCTAAGTGCAGCATTTTTAAGAGACCTTTTTCATTACATGATTGTATTGTAACTTCTTTTTAATTACGCTTTTGCAAGGGAAGAAAAAAAAAACCCAACAATCTAAGGAAAATTAGAAATTAACAACTTATTAAATTATTGGACTCCAAGTAATGATATGTTTTATAAAAACATGCAATCAAATAATGGTGCTTTGTAGGCTTGTGTCATATGCTTCATTGCAAAATGAGCAGATAATTCTAAATATTGAAGAATATTTTATACAAATTTGTTTATCATCAAATAATCATAACAATAAGAAGAAGCAAGCAATCTGTCCATGTCATCAATACTGGAAAAAACTACCCTACTACGCAAACATTTTGTGCCGTGGAGAAAGTGATTAACATATATCTATAAATAAATAAAAGAATGCATTAGACTGAAGATTTTATAAGGTCAAAATACTATTATACTTATGTATATTTGTGAATGTTGATAAAAACCTGATATTGGATTCCAAGAAAAAAAACATCAAAATCAATTGAAAAGGTTGTGCAAACAAGTTCTTTCACCCGCAAAGCTGCGTAGAGAAAGAAACAGTTCTGTTAAAACATTTCCTAACTAGAGGCATTCAATGAGTGAATCACACACACAAGTGTGAAATTAAATTATAAAATTCGTATCATTATTCTATTAATATTTATAATCCTTGATAGAATTGTTTTGCATTAAAGAATAGATTTATTTTCGAGTTCTTAGCATTGTTATTAGTCTTGTGACAGATCATTTAAGGTTCGGCATGCATAAATCTAAATATTTCCTATCTGATAAATTATTTCCTAATTTCGTATGAATGAGTGAATGATACATAGTGCCACGTTACAGTGTGAGATTATAATATATGATTAAAGTGTAAATGTAATATTAACCATATTAATACCATTTCTTACTTCCTTCCCCTTCTCTTTCTACTACTCTATCTCGCGTACTACACATTCCTCCTCTGCATATTACACATTCTTCCTCCTCGTAAGACCCACTTCCCTGACATCTAACTAATTTGTCCACTTCATAAACAATTATTGGATTGTTTCTCCTTTCAGCTAATTTCACTCTCAACATCACAACCCCTTTACAAAATTGACATTATCCTCAAAGTTGTAAGTCGATTTTCACTTCCTATGGTTCCTCTTTAATTTTATCCTATCTGAAACAAAATAAAACAACTAATGCAACATGTATATCTACGTCCATTTATCTGTATCTTTACAAATAAGCCAAGATGGGTGTTTGATTGATATATATTCTCTAAGCCTAAATTTTAAGCCCATAGCACACTTCAATTCTTCCCATCCAAATCTACACTCTTCCTCCACAATCCAATCCACTGAATATCTAGTCTGACCAAACTAAATAATCTGACTTTAAAGTTGGGGCATAATTCAATTTCTCCCATTCAGTTCCGAACTCTTTTTCTAGAATCAGTTCATTGAATTTCCAACCCAATAAGTGATCGAACTTCAAACCCAGATCATAATTCACATCCACCCACTTAAATTTGGGTTCTCTCTCTACAACCCAATACACAACTTTGCAGGCCTAACTAATGTGCAACAAGACGAGTCAGATAAACCCCCTCTATCTGAAAATTTTGGTTCAAATTATTTGTAATTGGGTGAAAGATGACAAATTCTACTCATTTATGCAGCTGTCAATGGATTATGTGATCACACTAATGCTGAATCACCAAATTTACAAAGTATGATTTGGTCTGCATGGATCAAACTGAAAATTCGGAAGCACAAAGTTTAACCAATCGATGATCTAATGGCTCTATAACCACTCATGGTCTAAATCTGATTCGCCAGATAACTATTAGTTCAATTTATAATATCCAAACATATCAGGAATATGGAGGATTGATAAGAACTAAACCTAATTCTTATCACAGACAACTATCTGGTGCTCAGTTGCTACAATTCACTGCTCTAGTCAACATTTCAAACTTTTCTGGTTTGTGCGAATAATAAAATGCATTCCCAGCATATAAGGATGTCAATTTTGGATAGCCAATACCACTGCCATAAGCGTACACCAATTTAACCCGGCCATTAGTGGAGAGCTTTTGACTAAAGTAGGCAATAGGGGGTTGATGTTGCATCCGAACAACCCCTATTCCATATGCAGAGGCGTCTATTTCCAATATAAAAAGCTCAGTGAGGTCGGGTAATGCCAACTCTGGCAACAAGTAAAAACTGTTTTCTGTTTTCTAAGGACTCCTTCAGCGATTCCAATCAAGTAACAACTGTTTTCAGAGCTATTTGAATCACCACTCTGATAGCAATTAAAAGAATTAAACCTTTTATCATAGACACTATCTTTGATCCAAAAAAGATCACTTTTGTTGATCAATGCAGCAGGAATTACAACCTACCTCCAGATTATCAAGAGTCTGGAGTCTCTCCCTTAGCTCACAACTTTATTTCTTGTTATCAACTAACTTTCTTCTACAATTTCCTCTACTTTTATTGCTCACACTAACTTCCCTCCACTAACTGTCAAAGACAGTTTCCATAACTACCTCTCCCCCCTTATTTCCCTCTTTCCTCCTATATGTAAAATGTATAGGAGCTCTATCAAGGAACTACTCTCGCATAGTGTCTTCTAAAATGTGAATGAGTTAAGATTTCCTGAAATACTAGCTCATAATAAGAGTACCTCACTAGTGGTAAAATTGTAATTAACTTCAAATGATAATTAGAACAAGGATAAAATACAAACTAAACCTTGAACTTTAGGAGTTCGTGCAACTTAAACATGCATTTTTTTAGGAAAAAAAAAAACCTTTAAACTAGGCACAAAACAAATATTAAATTATGTTCTTTAACAAAACAAACTTTAACTATCCCCTGCTAACGAAACAAACCTTCTGTCCATTAGACACATGTGCAATCGCCCATAATTTGACAGCAGAGAACCATGTTAACGCTCGTTTGTCTCAATTTCAAAATCCGATCGCCCACATATTAGTTGCGGGTGACCGCATGAACGCTTGTGCAGACTTTGGTCGTCCGTTCCCACGCAGCATTTTGAACAACTCTGTAAGTCTGGTCGCCCACATTTTTGAACAACTCTTCACATTGCCAACACCATGTTGGTTCCTATTGGGTTTTGCAAAGGGCTTGTCTATATTGTCATTCCCATTTTCTTCGCTGCAACGCATTGGAGCTTTGATCGTCTCTCTTCGTCTTCTCCAAGTCCCCATTACTCTAAGCCTTCTCTCTATAACGTTCTCGTTGCTGCATTCAAATGATCTTAGGCTCATCAGCATCAGGGCTCTATTGAAAACCAGCAACAACCCATTTTAGCTCTCAAAATTGAGGTAGAGCAGCTCATTATTTGGATTCTCGATGACCCATGCATGAGTAGAGTCATGAGAGCAACTGGTTTCTCTAGCACCCAAATTAAATCCAGGGTAGAACAAATAGTTTCCTTGGAATTTTCTTCTCAACCCTAAAAAGAAATAAAAAATCCTCTGATTTTGTCTCGATCATCATCCCCTTTTGGCCAATTTGGAGTTTCCATTACGATTGAAGATGTAACGAGTGTCTTAGAAGAGTTATCAACCAAAAGAAAGAGAAACACAGTCACAGTATGAGAGTGTCTGGCCACAGTCAAAAGGAATATTTAAGTGTTTGATTGATAAATTTGAAAAAGAAAATGGCATTTTCCTCTCCTCCATGAGAAACCATTCAAAAGGGGAGATAGTTCATGCAGTCGGTCTGCAGCTAATATGCGGGTGACTGCATTTGAAATTAAGTCACACGGATGTTCACAATTGCGGGTAACTGCACATGTGTCTAACAGACAGAATGTTTGTTTCGCTAACTGATAATAGTTGAAGTATTGTCTTGTTAACTAGCGTAGTTTTACTTTGTGTTTTCAATACCCCTATAGTTTCAAGTTTTTTTTTTTTTTCTTCTTTTTTTTTTTAACAAAATGAAGCTTAAATTTTGAGATTTCTTCCGATTAAATCTTGAACTTTTAGACTTTAAATGTTGTACCATGAACAAATTAGACTTTTCTCAGTTTTTCTCCGACCATAACCAAACCCAACCGAACTTATGATATATAATAATAATAATAATAATAATAACAATAATAATAATAATAATAATAATAATAACAACAATAATTTTAAGAATTTCAAATAACAGAACAAAATCGACCAAAATTGACCCAAACCGATTCTAAACCGATTCAACCAATTGAAATTGAACCAAAATTGATTCCAAAACAACGCAAATTAAGGAATTTTAAAACCAAAACAAAACAAGCCCAAACAAAATTGAAAAAACTGAATCTAGATTCAGTTTGTTCATAATGAAAAATTCCAAGTCTATTTTTTCAAAAAAAAAAATCAATGTTTAAGTTGGACAAATTTTAAGGTTTGACATTCATTTTGTTAAAAAAGAATCAAGGCTTAAGTTGAACGGGCCTCCAGAGTTCAGTGTTTAATTTGTATTTTACTTTTAAAATAAAATAAATTTAAAATTACATAAACTTTAAATGAAAATGGTGAATAAGGTCTTGTTGTCTTGAATGTCGCTACTCGACGGCTTTTTGACATAGAAAATGAATTCTAAATTTTACGATTAACTTCATTCTAGAAAGCTTAAGATGTTGCCTTATAAACTTCGTACATATCAGTTTCTCATTTGAAATAGGTAAGAATGCTGAAACTATCAAATACTACTCAGATGTCAGAATTTCAGAAAAGCTTAAATTACTCCTAAATCTTAAAAACTTGTGTTGAATTGTTTAGGTGGTTTAAATGCTTGTTCCATTGATATTATTTCCAAATATGATCTTGATGCCCTCAATAACTTGTGCTTCTATTTATACATTTGTGATCGAATATTAATTATGGTAATTTAAATACTATAATTAGGTAATTTTATTATAAATTGAGGAAGGAGAGTGGGTTAGGACATGGGCATCATAGAAGATTGTCTAAGCAAGATACTCTCAAGAGGAGTCTACTTTCCGAGCGTCGCTGTGGTATTTTTTCAGCTAGTGTTTCACCAGACCTATGGCTTTTCTATTTCCCGTTTGCGTGTATTTTGATCATTTTATTTCAATGGAACCGTTCAATATTCATCAATAGTATCAAAACCAGGTTATCGACATCTCACACTCAGAAACTTCAAGTGATCAAGTAATTGAACGTTCTTGAATAGCTTTTTCATTAATGAGAGTATGAGATCACCCCTAAGCAATAAGCCTTATTTACCTAAAAAAATGTATACAGAGACAAACATTAGACACCCTCTTTAACCTTGGACCAAATGATTGGATCAGTTGGCACATCATCATCATGAAGTTCTTTCCCTAAATCTGAGTAATTTTTAAGAATCTTCCTAGCAAGGAATACTAGTTCATTTCCTCTCCCTTCGTCTAGAAAGATCTAGTTAAACCATTATTTTCTCTGTTCGACTTAACACAATTTAGACAAGGGTCTGAATTAGCCATCACTTTCTCTGTAAGACTCAACACAATTTCTTTTTCTTTATGCGTGTTGGGGGGCAAGTTGTAAAGCTCTAACTTATCATATGGATTGATGATTCAACACTTTTGTGTTGTTATGGACTTCAAATTCACTTATCATATCGATTGATAATTCAACAACTTTATCCATTATATTATTATCTTTTGTGTTGTTATAGACTTTGAATTCACTTATCATATGGATTGATAATTCAACATTTTATCCATTATTTTCTTCTCTCTTGTGCGTTGTTATGGACTTTGAATTCACTTATCATATGGATTGATAATTCAACACTTTATTCATTATCTTCTTCTCTTTTTTGTGTTGCTATGGACTTCGAATTCACCATATGAAGCAGACCATAATGGTCTTATTTCAAATTGTTTTTCTTCTTTCAAGGGTTGTTCTTCAACTTTCCTTTCAATCTCTACGTCAAACGAAGCAGAGACTTGATGTTCGAGTTTTTGATGCTATATTGTTGTGGATGGATTTGTTGGTAATAATTGTCCGATACAAAGCTTAAGGATCACCAAGACCATGAGTGAGACAAGGGGATTGAAAGGCAAATCAGTATTTTTTTAGGGAAAATCCTTCTTAACTCCGCACGTTGATGTGCCAATGGACCCATTCATTTAGCCCATAATAAAAAGGGTTACTATATTTGTCTCAATTTTTCGGGTAAAAAGGACTTAATGCTTGAGGGTGATCTCCCAATTACATTAATAAAGAAGTTATATAAGAACCTACAATCACTTGATCACTTTGAGTTTTTAAGTTTGAGATCCCAACATCAACATCAAAAACATAGTTAAGAAAATGTCCATATGGACCAAATGTGATGCCCAACATTGTTGAACTGATCTCAAATTGAAAATTAACGTGAATGTGAGTTTCTTTGTGACCTTTACAAACAAGAAACATCTTGGGCATAGCAGAATGAGCAAATTGTTGCATTGCATTTTTAGCAGAGCATAAGTTTCCATCAGCCAACCAAACTCTTGAACCTTGGTAGGAATTCCTTTCTTTCAAATAAAATCATAAAGAATTGTGGGGACTGTGAGCAAGTGAGATTTAGCAACAAAGATTTTGCTAAAAACATATTCAAGGAAGAAGACAGCTATTTGTGAGCCTCTGATCCACTACGTATACAAATAGGATGCTGAACACATTTTTATAAAGTTTTAAAAGAAAGCATTGGAAAAGCAATGTCTTCAATGATTTTAACATTATCAAATAAAGTAACTTCAATAGAGATATGAAGTAGTTTTGACAGCCCAATGGGTTATAAATAAAATAGCGTGTTGAGAATGAATGAAATGATTCACATAATGATGAAAAAAATCATAATCTACAGTTTTTTTCTTTGTATCTTTTTCTGCATAAATTGCAGATTGTAATCTTACTTAAACAGTTGCTGTCATGGAAAGCTGTATTCTTTCCTTATTTTTTCAGTTTAGACAGTGGCATATTTTTTCCTAGATAAGAAGCATTTATTTTCTTCCCCAGGTTAGATTAATTCTACTTTCAACAATATTCTTTGCATATCTTTGCGAAAATTGCATTAAGAATATTAATGAAGCTGTGAATTTTTTCACACAGTGCAATCCTCTCAACATTTATGGCCTAAAAATAAACTTTAAAGAAACAAATGGATATTATGTTAAGACTTTCTAGAAACATTCATCCACTTGCAATCTCTAGAACTGTCACTAACTTGGAAATATGATAACATAAACAAAAGACAATCATAATTCTACTGACGCTAATTCATTAAGAAACAATAGTGTAGTCATTTTTACATACTTGGGGCCTGCGGTCATTGTAGGACAATTATCAGGAGTGCAAAACTCTGTCAGAGTACCATACAACAAATTCACCTGGTTGAAGAAATCGACAGCTGAAATGAATTTAAAACATCAGCAAAATTTCAGAAATTCATTTATATATGGCATATACTTTTGAAATCAACTAAAACCAAAAAGAAATACCTATTTTAGCATTAAAACTGAAAGGGATTACATTAATCTCAAAGTTATTGCAATATAAATCAATGTTACATCTTTGAACATTTGAGATATTGCTAAGTTGTAAAAGAGAAGAAGAAGAAAAGATGAAAACAATGAAAGGAAGGAAATGAGTTACTGTTCACCGCCAGCCATTCATTCAAATCTTCCCCGGTTGGAAGTCTTACTGCTTCCCTTAGGTTACCACTACCTAATGTAGCATCAATGTGCTTTCTAAATTGAGCTCCCTGCAATTGAATGGAAGTAACAGATCAATATATTTGGCCAAAAATAAACTAAGAGATAGCAAGGAAGTCTATTATAGAAGTATATTCTAGTAAATTTCACGTCAGACACCCAAATGAATTATGTGTCATTCAGAAATGAGAATTCAGATAACTTTCTTTATCCTGTGTCTTACACTTCTCATTACAAGTACAGCAAAAAGCTGCTGGTTTCATCAAAATTACAAGACTGAAATTTCGTTCTTATCGGAAAAATGAAATAGTCTAAGTCAACTAATTTTGATAATTCTAGTAAAGCTGTGAAACTACAACGAGCACAAAATATTTAAGAAGATCTTGACCAAAGATATGATGAAAGGATGACAAATAAAATTTTACAACCCATCACACAAGCGAAAGCTTCAATCAATTTGCGTACAAACTTTTATTCTAAAGAACGCATCAAAAAGTATGATTGTATGTGTATGTGATGCAGCACATAATCAGTGTCTAATCTATGATCCAAGCCTGCAACAATTTAATTTATTATTCTACTTATTTCCTATTTTATTAGTTTCTTATTTTAATTAATTTTTAATTTCATTTCTAATTTTAATTGGTTTCCGTTGAGTAATGAACAATAGGGTAGTGTCATAAATAATTTTGTGAGGTCCCATGATTGTTAGGAAGTGATTTGTGTGTAATGTGGGGGAAAATATATTGTAAATAGGAAGAATGGGGAAAGAGAAAAATATTGAATATTGTTTACAACAAATTTCTCTTTAGAATAGTCTACTCTCCAAGTGTGTAACTCGAGGTGTTTTTCAGCTCAGTGTTGTGTTGGACATGTGGCTTTATTTCTTTTTGTTCTGTGTGTTTTTGTAGATGTTATTGGTATGGACTATTATGATGTTCGTCAATGGTATTAGAGTCGATTCAATCATCAGTTGGAAAGGATAGAGAATGTCGTGCAGGAGATGAGGGCGGAGGTGAAGGCCACTTTGGAACGGCTTGCTGCGATGCGGAAGCAACTGCCCATCTTGCAAAGTTACTTGCAGATCTCCATTCTTTCAAAGCAAAATGGAAAACAATAAAAAACAAGGACAGAGGAAAGGATATAACTCAATCTGGAAATTAGAAAACATTCAAAACCATTGACAGATGTCACTGGCTTCAAGTTGCAGTACATGGAGGACACAATTAAAAACCATGACAAAGGAAAGAAAATAACTCAATCGGGAAATCAGAAAACATTCAAAACCATTGACAGCAATGTCACTGGCTTCAAGTAGCAGGACATGGAGGACACGCCCTCTCACCCTTGCCAACTAATGAAAGGGAAAGTTTTCCTAAACAAATAACAAACAACTTCGTTTTGGAGAAAGTGATTACGCCTCACCATCATGACTGATCAAAAGAGCATTTTGTAATGGATTAGAAGTCTTTCCTTATCATATTAGTGCAGAGAAATGAGACAAAAAATTCATCAAGCAAGATCCTCATCGAGCAAAAAAGGCCACCCAGTGAGAACGGGCATAAACTGAACCAACTCATTCACTGTTGCCGAGAGAATATCACTACGATTAACGGGGTGTCTCTGGAGGCCGTATTGGAAGAGACCACCAAATTGGGATTCGTAGAAATTCAGACAGAGTTTCAGGCAGCCAGAAGAAAGGGGGATTTAGAGGTCCATCTGAGCAGAATCATTGGTTGAAGGAGCTTGCAACGAGTGAAGGCTGGCGAGTTTGTGGCATTTTCCAAGTGCAACCAAGTGGCTTTAGAAGACGACTTTGTGTTTCTGAAACCAGCTTAGTCTTTATCGAGGATGACCGACTCTTTCGCAGCGGGCAGCCAATGGTATTCCTAGGGTGGCAACTTGTAGACGGTGGAGGACTAAGTACCGCCAACTGCAGCAAGAAGACTATGGCATTTAAGTGGACTAAATTCAAGCCCTAAAATCTAGCTTGCTTCCTTGAATATTTTTGGTTAGGCTGCCAAATTGGTAAATGAGAACAGTTTATTTCATATCGAAAATTGTTATGATCAAATTACTCTCTAGAGTAGTCTACATTTTGAGTGTGTAATTCATGGTGTTTTCTAAGTCAAGGTTTAGCCAGATATGAGGCGTTTCTTTCTTTTCATTGTGTTTTTGTTTATGTAATTGATAAGGACTAACGATGCTCATCAGTTTCTTTTTTTTTTTAGTTTCCTAATTAATTATTAGTTTTTTATCATAATTTCTTTTTTTTTTGTTATTATTGAAAAAACTCTATAAAATATTGTAATGTTGAAAAAAGAATTTTGACAATCAATACAAATTATTTTTATTTTGAAAATTATTTTTCTGTTGTCTTTTATTTTTCCATTTCCATTTCCAAACAAATCTTCAGCTACACCGATATGATCTTGAGTTTAACTTTAAATAAATGATTGTTGATTATTTCTTTCAGCTACAATGGGCATGTTACTCAAATAGCATGAAAACAACAATGATAAGCAAATAAGATTAGTCCAACAACAATAATAAAGATTAGCATAAAAAAATCCTTCTCTACATAAACTAAAAAAGTTAAATGGGAAAAGAAATATCTCTATTGCTGTTAAATTGATTTTATCAATGGCTACTAAAATAACTAAGAGCATCACAAGCATGAAATAATGAAAAAGAAATGTTAAAAAGTTAAACGTGTCATAAGGAACACAAACCTTACTCCCCGAGGGTGCACTTTTTTTGGGGCGAAAGGTCTTTTGATTTCTGCTGCAATACAATTTAGGAAGTGAACTTTCTTACAGAAAGTGTGAAAATCATGGCAATAGCATTACATGCAAACCATTATGATAAATACACTTTACATGAGTAGATCAGGGGCGTAAGCATGAAAGCTCATTACAGCGAAACTCAAGACTTCCACCAAAATTAGCATAATATCAGACATGTCAACTCAATCTCTCCATTAGTCTCTTATCAATATCATAAAGGCTTCCATGGTACAGTACTATCAAGTCACTATGTTATGGTTCCCCATAATCAATCAAATATTGCAGTTCAAGAATAAGAAGAATTTATAAGTTTGAGAATGGAAATTGAGAATAAGACAGTTCGAAGAATTGAGAATTTGATAAAGAAGAATTATAAGTTTAAGTAAAGCTTATTGAATATAGCTACTGCGCCATGCCAAACAAATGGTCCCAAGCAATATAATTAACAGACCATTATATAGAAACATTCATGAGGAAATTTCAGCAGACAGCATCAACAATTTATTAAAGATGTATTAACTTAATCATCAATACATTAACCACATGAAAGTAACACTTCAGCACAATTAAACATACGCAATCTCCGAAGATGATTGAAAATTCTAGAGCCCTGGTCACTTTATATTGGTCTGTCTTGCATGGATCCTCTCATCAATTTTCACGTAACGAAACTCAGATAATAATTATGATCAGCTAAGAATAGAACGAAAACACAAAATAATTATGATACTCCCAAAATCTCAGAAAATAATACCGAAATGGGTGGATCTCATCTAAACGCAATTGAAATGTTCGACATCGCCAAAATCAAGAGTTAAACAATCTGAAAAAAAAAAAAAAAACACTAATCTGAAAAGCTCAATACCTTCCTAGACCGAAGAGACTCATTGATTTGGAAAGATCAAGCCTCGTGAGATCGATCGATAGAGATTGGTTCTTTATTCGAGTTCGACCCGCTTTCGAACCTGGGTCTCCCTTCCGGTCCCTCGCCACTACATAGGCGACCCTGCAATTTTCTTAAATGAAGGAAATAAAGGAAAGTTTTTAATCTTAGTAATTATTGATTTTAATCTATTGTACATTTTATTTTCTTTGCTCTCATATCATCAATAACAATAAAACTCTCTAATTTAATTCTATTATTAGTTTTAATATTTTATTAATAATTTTGTTAAATTTTTATTTATAAAATTATTAAATAATATTAAATTTACTTAAAATTTTTATTTCATATTGATTACTTAATAAAAAGATAATCTGAAAATTTTCGTTATTTTTTAACACATGTACGATTTATTATAATTTTATTTTAATAATTTATAAAAATATTATAATAAATTATACAAGTTTTAGAAAATCATGAACATTTTTCTATTATCTATCCATGATGTAGTGAACATGTAAAAAATTTTTTAAATAAATCCAATATCTTTTCGTATTTTTAAAAAAATTAATTTATAAATTAAAAAAAAATAGAAATTAATTTTAAAAAAATACCAAAAGATATTGGATTTATTTACTAATTTTTTCACATATTCACCACATCATGAATAGATAATAGAAAAATTTTCGTGATTTTCTAAAATTTTTATGATTTATTATAATATTTTTATAAATTACTAAAATATATTTACAATAAATTGTACATGTATTAAAAAATTACGAAACTTTTCACATTATCTTCTCATTAACTAGTGAATATATGATAAAAATTTCAAGTAAATACAATATCGTTTGATAATTTTTTAAATGAGAATTTAACGAAATTATTGATGAAATGTTATAACTGATAACAGAATTAAAACAGAGAGTTTGATTTGTCAGTATAGGAGACTAACTAAAATATAGTGTATAGTACAAAGTTAAAATCGATAATTATCCTTAATCTTAAATTTTAGTGATGTGTAATATTATTGTAGGATGTCTTATTTTTATTATTTATGATTTTTTTATTTTAGAAAACTTATTTTATGTCACTTGGAAAATAGATATTAAAAAAAGGTGTAATTAAATTCGATACTTATAATCAGTTTTAAATTATGTCTTAAAAACTTATTTTTTCCTACTAAACAAAACTTAACTTCTCGTACTCCTGCCGTTAAATTAATCAGTAGTTGGACACTAGTCCAATTTTTTTTTTGTGCTCAAACCAAAGAGCTAACTCATTCCCACAAATCTCTCGTGAAGGAGAATCTCATGGTGCCGTGCTAAAAAATTTACAACCTAAACCGACTCATAAGACACGAGCTTAATGAGCTAGCTGAACGAACCTAACGAGCTTAACTTAACGAAATGAGACTAACGAGTTCAATATGCATAAATAAAATATTTTATATAAATATTATATATATTTTTTTTAAATTTTAGGTATTAAAACTATAATAAATATTTATTATTGTAATGTTAAAATATGATAGTTAGTTGTCTGAAATAAAAAAAATATTATTTAATATAAAAATGACGTATAATTATAAAAAAATTATTTTAAATAAATATATAAAAAAATATAACATTAATTATAAATTTGATATTTGTATCACTACAAATTACATACATCCAACTAACTTATCACTAATCTAATTGTCAATTATGTGTAAAATGTAAAAAAAAATTACAAATTAAAAAAAACCCTAAAATTCAAATTACGATACATCTAAATTTAAATGAAAATGTAGTCTTCAACGTCAAAATTTTTAAAGTTTTCTAGTATTTGGTTATCTTATTGTTGATTTCTCGTAACGCGTCGTTCCAATCTTTTATTTAAATGAGTGCCTCCACGAGGTCGAGTGCAAATCTTTCTCGGTGCTCATCGTACACACGTTCGTTGGCACTCAAAACAGACTTCGATATTATTGCTACGGTAGAGACTGAAGGTTTTAATAAATCGCATGTCATTATAAAAAGAATATGATATGTAATAAAAATTATTTTTTATCAATTTAAAATATCAAAGTTTTAGTCGCGAGAAAATTGACATCAACTATCAAAATAAATATCTAATTCATTTAACACAGAATTAGAATAATCATCTGTATTTAATTGATTTCAAATATAATGAATACCAAATTGTGGAACTACAATAGCTCCACCACCTCTACTAGAACTAGCACGTGTAGAAGATCGTAAACGACTAATATTAAAATATTTAGATTCATAACAAGAATATAAACTAGCAATTCCATATGCTATTTGATCACTCGAAAGTAAAGAAATAATATGTAAATTAATAAAATTCTATTAAACATGAAACATATTCTTCTTAATTTATATATAGGATTCATTATGCATGTATAATAAAAAATAGAAAGAATGTCAAACCAATAATTTTTAAATTTTTTTATTTTATTAAGTATATTTCAAAATTCATTTATTTATCAATGTTATGAAAAATTACCAATTAAATTTATAAAAATTAAAAAAAAAAAAGATGAAAAGTGAGATAATAAATTTTCAAACATTCATTTATAGTATCATAAAATGGTTTTAAAAAATTAAGAAATGTATTAACTACATCACAATTAGATTTATCAAAATTAATACTTTATGTTTTTTCATTAATAAAAGTATAAATAATTTGCCAATAGCATTTTTCAATATTAAATAAATCAAATTTCACCTATTATCTACATCAATTTTTAATTTTTTTATTTAAATTGGACAGTTTTACAAAAATATTTATATTGTTATTGTCTTGAATTAAATTCGATGATATAAAAAAATGTGGTTCTAATTAATTCAATATCAAACGAAATATATATTATATTATTTTTAACACTAAATTCAAGATATGGTATAAATATCTTATATGGAAAAGAGTGGCATTTGTTTTCCAAGGTGATGACTAAATCAACAGGAAAATGCATTTAAAGTGGCAACCACAACTTTCTAGCGAGGTTCTAGCAAGCACTTCCCGCCACTATTTCATACGATCTCTGTGTCCAAATGATTTTCTTCGACAGTAGCTTTCGAGTGACAAGTCGAACGCCAAGATCAGATGTTAGATGCAACACCAACAAATGTTTAAAGTTCAGGCAAAACGTCTCTGGCAGCCAACTTTGATGGCTCTATTCTCATTAACCGTCCAACTACAATTCACAAAAAAACCTTCAAAACAAAGATTGCAGCATGAACTTTCGATTGATGTGAAGGTGTCGAACACATTTACCTAAGCGACTCCAAAGAGCCTGGAAGTGGCTGCTTGAGAAGGGAAATGAGATGGAAAAATAAAAGAAAAGAAGAAAAAAAAAGGATGGGAAAAGTGGAGACCTAAATAAAAAATAAAAAATAAAAATATTATTATTTTATTCATTTAATTATTTACTATTTATTTAATATAATATAATATATTATATTACATATGCAACCAACTATTTATAAAAATCAAGAACCAATCTCATGGAAAACCCAACCTTCGAGTCGAGATGAGGGGATTTCAACATTAAACTGTTTTACTCGATACGACGAAGACAAGAATGCATAACGAGAATTCACTCCATGACGCCAAACACAAACGAAAGAGATACAACAAAATAACAAAAATTTGAAAAAATCAATCGGACACTTTCAACCCAATCAAGAACGAGCCGAATGAGCGATGTGGAAGTGGGCAAAAAAATTGAGACATAAAAATAGATTTTTAAAAAGGACAGTGTGCCCGAGTGAGACGATATGGGCTGACTTTATAAATCGAAAGAGTAAATACTTGTTAAGCAAGAAATTCTAGGAATTCTACCCCACCGTAAATTTCAAAATCATTGTTTTGACTAATTGATAAAAAAAAAATACATTTAGCCAACCACCAACGAATAAAAATAAATTGAGTCAAACTAAAGTGTTGACCTCAAAAAATATGAAAAATTTATTGAAAATTTTTTTAAATTTTGTAGATATTACACTCTTCCTCGTTAATCAAATTTTGTCCTCAAATTTTGAAACAACCTCATAGGTACAAGAAAAAAAAATAGAGGTATTTCCAAATAACCTCCTACAAGAGCTCTTAGGAAGCTTGCTGGTCAGTGTGTAGTCCCCAAACACACGAACCAAGGATACTTCCCGAGAAAAGAGCTAAGACCTAGAATTCCAGACTTGCTTAGGCTCTAACACAAGGAGACTACTGCGGTAGTAGAAATGACAGTTATGACATGTGCTCTCTAAGCATGGACGTAAGGAAAGTATAGCCCTGCGGAGGGGCAATTCAAGTTTACATGACACGTCACTAATCATTCAAAAAATCATAATCGAATCAATGCAACTCATGATTAATGCTCCATTTTACCCGAAACAACCGATACAACACCATAGAAAAACATTAAAGGATACGATCTATCTCTAGTGAAACCCGAACTCACATATTTTGAAGCTAACTCAACATTCACTTAAACTCCTCTAAAGGCAGAAGGTCTGACAAACTATCATCACACCTTTATAACCTAAGTAATCCACTTGGCAACCTGCTCAACGAGGAAGAAGCAAAAATTAAGGAAACCCTTACACAAGACTTTACGACGAAGAAACTTCACTCCAAACATCCGAAGGGTTGAATTTTGCTTGCACCAAGCGTGCCACCGATGATCACCACATATATACAAACTCATACAGTTCACGCTCCCCACGCTACCAACAAGACTAGAAAAATCTGAAACATCGTTAAGGAAACCATGATCATTCGGTTTGAACTACTTAGATCTTGAGCGCTTGAGTCCAATGGTACATTGGTTTTCCAAGGTGATGACAAGATCGGCCAGAAAACGGCAGCCACAACTTTCCGACGAGGCTCTGACGACTACTTACGAGCACCGTTTCCTACGATCTCGGTGTCCACAGCCTCCATGAGAGCTTTTGAATAATGGGTGGAAGACCAAGATCGGAGGTCGGATGTAATGTTGGCGAGCGTTTGAGTTTCAGGCAAAACATTTTCGGTGACCAACTTCGATGACTCTATTCTGCTTAACGGTCCATAAAAAATTAACAAAAAACCTAGCTAAACAAAGGTAGCAGCATGAACTTTTTGATTGGTGGTGTAGCGAGACTTGGAAGTTGTTGCTGGAGAAGGGAAATATGTTGGAAAAATAAAGAAAAAGAAGAAAAAGAAAAAAGACAAGGTGATGGGGAAAGAGGAAACCGCATTAAATAATGAGAGCAAAGATGTAAAAATAATAAATAAATAATAATAACAATAATAAATTATTTTTTTAATTTTATTATTTAATATAAACGATATAAAATATAATGATATGTATACAACTATCGATTTATAAATTTAACGAACCGACCCAACAGAAAACCAAACATCCAAACCAAGCTGAGAGGATATTCAACGCTAACTCGCTTTACTTGAAATGACAGACATGAACACACAAAACAAGAATTCATGGTCTGATGCCAAATGCAAAATTAGGGAGATACCACAAAATACAAAAATTCAATCGAACACCTTTGACATGATTAAGAACAAACGAACAATGCAAAGGTGGACGAAGAAATCAAGACTCAAAAATAGATTTTTAAAAGAAAATAGTCTACCTGAGCGAGATGAAATGGTCTGACTCGATAAACAGAAAGAATGCTTACGTGTTAAGCACAAAATTCTGGGAATTCTATCGCACCTGGTAAATTTCCAAACCACCACTTTGACTAAACGCCAACGACTGAAAATAGTCCAACTCAAACTGATTTAGTTGACCTAAAAAAAACTTACGAAAAATTTTAAAAATTCACAAATGTTACATCCTTCTCCTTCCTTTTTGACACCGTCTCACAAGGAGAACAGAGAAGGGTGAATTTTGCTAGAGCAAATTGTCGATTTCTGAAGCTTGGGTTGTGTTCACGGGACGACGAGAATCAATATTTTTGAAGGGGTTTTCATAGGTAAGCTAGTTTTCTCCCTGTTTTTAAGTTTGATGGTTTAGAGTTTTGTTGGAATCGAATTCGAGCTTGAAAACTCAAACTGTGTGTTAAGTTTTATTTAAGTAATTAGGTCAAATGGAGAAAGGAAATGGTGGAGGGAGGTAATTTTTGCAACTTTTCGTCACTGAGAATCATTCAAGTATTGACTGTTGTGGAAGGTCGGTCGACACTTTGAACCTTAATGCTAGAAACATAAAAATATCAAGTGTTGACACTTTGGGAGGAAGTCTCAACCGCTAGTGTACTTCATGCTAAAACTCAAGAGATATGAAGTGTTGACTGCTAGAATGAAGTCTCAACCGCAGACCAAAACCAAGAGTTCAAATAGTTGATTGGTAGGTCGACCCCCACCTAAAAGTGTTAACCGATACCCCTTAAAGTTTGCAGCCATTTATAACATTTCAGATTGGGTCCCTATTCTAGTATAGGACCAATCCCTGACTCTCCCTTAGTGTTGAGTGAGATATACATAATGTTGATTTTGTTTGATGAGTCTGTGAACTACAAGCCAGTACGTGAGATAGTCACTCCAGTGCATAAAAAGAGCGGATCTTGTTGAGGTAGGGGTTTTCTACTTTTTGAACTACATTGTGTGGTTTTATGAAAATCTTAGTTTGGTGAGTTATCACCCATGCAAAACTTGACGAGTCTGTCGTCAATATGTTTGCTTTTTACGTATATGAATGATTGGTTTTATACGTTTACCATTGTTGGATGATATTTTATTTCGATGTGATATTATGTATTAGGGCAACTCTTGAAACTTTGGACGATTTTGGTATCAAAGTATCACAGGCTATCCTAGTACTGCTTCTGCTGCGTGGAGATTGTCTTGTTTGCACCTTTGCAAAAATAGGTAATATGACGATGATGATGCACTCTTTGCGTTTTGAATACTTAAACCTGATCAGGATATGTTTATTTATTTTGGTTACAGATGGTGCTGTGGGAAAGCTTGCTTGTTGGCCACCTGAGGTAACTTGATAGATCTTTTGATTGATGTTACGTCCTTTTTCTCTTGGCTCATAAAGTATTGATGAATCTTCAAATTACCACCTTTCTATGCTAGTGTGTCAGAGATGTTCTTAAGTGACCTACCTTTTTCACTAAGGTAACTTTTATCATGAAAATACGAAGATGACGTATTTTTCTACAGTCGTCTATGTGTATACGACATGTTTGACTTATTACCTCGTCGGTGGCTCGTGTTTTCTCAAAATGATGGAAATGCGTTTTCAAGAAATTATGTGTTTAAAATCATTTTTGTTATTTCATCTTGTTTTGAAATGAAAGGATACGAGAAGTTTTACATGCATTGCATTTAGTATAGTATTCTTATTGAGTTTGTCATTCACCCCAAACGACATATTCCCTCTTCAGAAAAGAACAAAAGCAGTGAGTAACTAGAGTTTGTGAGCAATCTCTTTTACTTATTGCCTTATTTAAGTGTTCATATGTTTCTTGGTAATGACTGATTTTATATTTGGACTTATATAAAATATTTGGAATTGAACTTGGTACTGAATTTCTTATTAAATTGTTATTTAATTACCGCACTATTATATCAGTAATCACTGTATGATTTTTTGGACTTTGATTATGTTCAAGTCTTTCGCTATGAACCAAGCCTTAGACTGAGCGATCAAATCCTCTCCAATAATCAAGTCGTTTGACCGGACATTCTATTAGGCCTACTTTCAGGTTGTGACAATCGTCTTTCCTTAGATGCCTAGGGCTAAGTGTCTAGGAAATGGTGATAGGGTTTTTTCCATTGAGATTTTACATTCTTATAATAGTAGCTCATTTTATTACATACCACAATGTAATAAGTTATTTTAGGCATTGTTCGATTGATAGTTCTCGTAATCTGTTATTTATAAGGTTTTGTCTTAATTTTTATTACGTAGTTTTAATTGAACCATGTTCACTCATATATTATAAAAAATTGCATAACACACTTGAGTTTCTTTTGAATTTAGTTAACTCTGACATTCTCTTCTCGGTCATAGTAAGGGAGATCATAAATAGCTAATAAATGAATATTGAGCTCAACATATCTTTTTGTTTATTTTGTTTCCTTGACGTACCTTTATTTGTGAGAATCTTAGATGTTTGTTTTAGTCATTCCTTTGAATTATGTTAGTATAGAGTGATGTTATTCTTTATTTCACAATTTCATATTTTGAACTATGCTATTGTTGAACTTTTGGTTTAACCTAGTAATTTTGGTTATAGGGTTTTTTTATGTCGTAAACGTTGAACTATGAGATCATTAACGAAATAAATTTTGAACTAATTTTATTAACAATTCAAATTTTAGATTATCAAAAATCTGATAAAATAACCCTCAGCGGGAGCCTATTATGAAAAATAGGCTTCCATTCTCTTATTTAATCCAAAAAAAAGGGTTCTCGAGAACCAACTCTCATTCATGAGAGCTCTTTTTTAAAGAATGTTGAGAACGGCCTCCCATTTTTGAGAACAGGTTGTCGTTCTTGAGAGCCCATTTTTTAAAAATGTCGAGAATGGGACCTCGTTCTCAAGAACAGGCTCTCGTTCTGCACGATTATAAAGAAGAGCGTGAGTTTATTTCTTCCCGTTCTCACAAAAAACCCTAAATCTTCTAGTCCTCCCCAGCAACTTCGTGATCCTCTACCTCTCTGCCACTGATTTTGCATGCCCCAACCCTTATAAACCCTAATTTTGCAAAACCTAAGATTTTTCTACGCCGGTTTTGTGAACCAAAAAATTTTCCTCGGTGATTTTGCGAACCCTAACGACCACTCTCTGCCCATTTTTGTTCAGATGGCTCCAAAAATAAACCTCCCGATAAAACAAAAGGGTGGTTATTTGGAAAGTGATCTCTCGCAAAGTGGTCCTACGGCACAATGACTTGCAGCACAATCAACTCTAATACAAGTCTAGGAGAGAGATTATGTAAGTACCAAAAGTCGACTTAGGTATCTAGCAGATTTGTTACTTTGGTATATTATTTACTCTAGGAGAGTAATATGGCTGACTTTTGATTCAATGGAAGATAATTAAATGTTTTGGCAAATTGATTTGCTTGGAATTTGTGAACTCTATAGCCAAAGTTGTGAGAGAATAATTAGGATATTCTATCCAATATGGAATTTACCACGCAACCTCATACGATGACTTCTCACGTGTTTGGTAAAGAAATCAAGTTAACTCCAAGCATTGTGAATGAGTTCATCGATTTTGACATGATTATCATGCCTCACGGGATGCCAAATTTATCCAAAATGGGGGAGGGCTGCATTTTAAGATTACGAGTTTGTTAAGATAAATTATAGTGAAATTCATGATCACAGCATCTATGGGATTTGATCTAGATTCGTTTGCTCGTCGGTTGCTCGAATTTTCCATATGTGTTATTTTCGAAAATCAGTTTTGAAAAGTTCATTAATAATTGTTTGCTGGATTATAGCAAGATATATGATCACAACAATTATGGGATCCATTACTAATTTGTTGGTATCCATTCTGATTAAGTCGGCAGTATTTTCCATAAATGTCACACCCATTGTCACAGATTCGATTTTCATGGGATTCGGTTACCTTATCCTATGTGATCTGTTTGGAGAGAATATTGAAGATCAAAAACAGAAATATTCGATGCAAACAATATTTAAGCATTCCTCTCTGACATAATGCGGTGTGCGGATTATTCTTTATTTCACAATTTTTGTGCGCCGCGAGTTATTCTTCTTTCTTCACCCATGGTTTCATGTGGTGTAAGTTATTATTCTTTTGATCTGTGATAGACTGTTCTACACACTCTGTTCTGATTGATTTTCGTTATTTTATGAGTGTGTTGTTTGGGTGCATCCAAAGACAATTATTGTTGTCATTGGCGATGTTAAGTGCATTTCTTGTTATTTTCATTGAAACTCAGTCTCGGGAGGAGACTGCCTGGAACTCGGGAGAAATTCTAATCGTGGGCAAGGGAATTTTGGCATACACAGATTTCGAGAGGAATCATTATCGACAAGGGGAGCTTGTTATACACAGATTCTGGGAGAAATCGTCATCGACAAGGGGAGTTTGTCACATTTGGATTCCGGGAGGAGTCATCATCAACAAGGGGATCTTGTTGCGTTCAGATTCTGAGAGAGATCGATTTCCAGACGAGGGGAGCTCGTAAAAACATATTCACTGGGAAAGTTAGTAAGAGGCGGCGACAAAGAAAAGAAAGAGTTTTACTTTGTGTTAGACAAGGTGTCTTATAACTTTGTTAACTCTGTAAATTATTTTTAAATCTGAGTGTGACCCCGGAGACGTAGGCAATTGCCGAACTGCGTTACCAACCTTCTGTCTCTTTACTTTTCACATTTTATTACTGTCTATTATCGCATTTATTATCGGTGTCTCACCTATTATTTCACGACACCGCGTAACTAATTACGATCTTTCAGAAGGAATCATAATATCCATTCCTGTAGTAGATTATAAATTAGTGGAATAGTTGTGATTGAGATGTACAATTAGAATAGTTTAGGGATAGAAAATGTGACTTTTTGGTTAGTGAAGAAGCTATTGGTAGAGATTCTACATTGTCAAAATTCTAGGCGAGTTAATTTTAGTTTCTTAACCAAGTTTTCTTTCTAAATAGTTCTCAAAATCACTTGATTCCTATGCATTAGTATCGAAGTGGTAGTCCTAATGACAAAGAAGTTAAGGACTTATGAAGAAAATGTTGATAATATTCAAAATATTATGGAGAATCTTGTGTCCGAGAAGGAACAAATAAAGAAATTAATAGAGCCCGTTGAGGAATGGGGAATAGCAACCAAAGGAGACCACATTTATGCAACTAATAGAATTCCTATAAATTAAAAGGACCAAAGCAACATCTACGGTAAATTACCAAGCAAGTTCGATCTTCCTACATTTCTAGCAATTGATCCAGCCGACCATACTTTTCATGCAGACTACTCTTTTAGCGTAAACCAACTCATAGAAAATAAAACGTAAAAAGAAGTGGTTAAATTGCTCGAACGGGCTCCCATGGTGTGGTAGCTAGACAAATGTGGTACACGAACTTTTCATTACCAGAGAGAATCAAGATACCAACTTTCGATTCAATAATATGAGAGAGAGGGCAAGACACAATGAAAAGATCATAATCAAAAGTGACTGAGAGTGAAAATGTGTTTAATAATGTCGTGACAATGTTGCGAGAATTGGTAAATTAAAAAAAAAAAAATTAAAAACACAAATTTACATAATTCAAGCAAAATCTTTATTAAAGAATCAATAAAATAAATATTTTTGTTATAGTGATCGTATACTAATTAATTCTGTCTCACTTCTTGTTAAGACTCACGATAATTTACTTACAGTTATATTTTATGATTTCGGATTTATTCAGAAACGTGCAAAGAAAATGTCAAGGGAAAGCTTATTATTTTTTTCACTTTAATGACAATTGTGCATTGCAGTGAATATTTGTGAAAGTTAGTAAATAGCCGTGATTAAGATGTATAAATAGACTAGTATAAGAATAGAAAATGAGAAATTAGGGAGAGAGACTCAGTATTCTCCAAATTCTAAAGAGATTAATTTTATTTTTCTTTTGTGATTATTTAGTTAAAGTTTTTTTTTTTCAAAATAGTTTTTTTAAAATACATATAAAAATTGTTTTTGATTGTAATATCAATAATGTTATATAAATTATTTATTATATTAATTATATAATCATTATTTTACTGTTAATAAGTATTTTAAAATAATAAAGTAAAAAATTAAATATAACATTATTTATTTAATATTACTGATTGAGAGTTTAATGAGTAATAATAAATTTATTTTTTTATTTTATTTTCTTAAAATGTACGTTTGTCAATTAATGATTAATTTAATTAATATAATAAATTAATTATTTATAATTTATTATATTAATTATACTCATTATTACTTGTAATTCAAGAGATTTATTAGAGTAAGAAGCATATCATTATTTGAGTTGAAAGTTGAAAAATCTTTAAAAAGCTTGTGTTTATTTTTAATGGCAAAGACTCGACTTGGGAAGCCATTCGCAGCGGAAAATATCCAAAACTGCAACCTGAACTGCTGCTTCACATCCATTTAAGCTCTCCGAATCTTCTTCTTTCCCTGATTGATAGAGTTTCCTTCATCGCAATTATCTTTTAAGGGGTTCAATATGCAGATTTTTGGTGTAGTTAGCGACGTTTCGGTTATGATTTCGACTGGCGGCGGTCTTAGATTGCCGGATTTGAAGCAGTTCCACTCTAATTCGGATTCTAAAACTCTCGCTTCTCCTGGATTCTTCAAGGTGTGGTTTCCCATTTTCAGTTTCGTTTCTTGGGTATTTATCGTTAAGATGAAAATTCATGATATTTGGTTTGGATGCTGCTGAAAACGTTTTGAATTTACAATTGGTTGAATTTCTCCTCCTATTTGTTTCCTTCCTTTCCTTCGATCTGTTTCTTTGTGATGCAAAAGACTAGAGTAGTTTGGTTGCTTCAATTGAAAACTAACGAACTGTAACAATCTCAATTGTCTCGCATACCTCAGTTCAAGGTTACCATCTAACTTCATAGGCACCTTTCATCCTCCCCAAGACAAGCTGGTTTTCAAGGGTGAGTTCTACTCTAAGTGGGGAATTGACCCAGTTACAAGCTCCTTGTATTGTGGAAGGCAGCGAATAGTCTAAAACTCAAAATTTCTAAAACTTCTGGGCCGTTGTCGTTCTTTCCAAAATGAAAAACTTTATCTGCAGTGGTAGTTAATTTCTGTGATGTACTTGTTTTAATTGCTTTTCCTAAGAGATGTGGCTGAAACTATTGTTTATGGTTAATTTTAAGACTTTTGTAGACCATCTTTACAGCTTCAGATGCATTCATATATCATGTTTTCCTTATCTTCTTCTAATCTTGCTCATCATACGGTTTTTCAAGTTTTTGCTTTTTTTTTTTACGCTAGGGTTGCCATTCATTTTTTATCCCAAATTCTAGATATGGACTTAGTAAATATCGAGCGAGGAACCTAACTGTAAGAGCATCAGAGGATTCACAACATAATTTAGTTCCCATTGCTCCCCTTCATTTTGAATCCCCAGTCGGGCAGCTTTTGGCTCAAATCTTGCAAACTCATCCACATCTTCTTCCTGCTACAATTGATCAACAGCTTGAGAATCTTCAATCTGGCAGTGATGTAAAGAAGGAAGAAACGTCTCCAACATTTCAAGACCTCCTCTACAAGTGAGTTGTCTAATTCAATATTATACTTTTGTAAGTTAAAATGTTTGGTGGATAAGATCTACTTTTGTTACCCTTTTTCTGTAGATTTTGTTTGTTATTTTTACGTTTAAATGTGATAATTTCTTTTTCAAACTAAACCTTGTGTTTTCACTTCTAGAATAAACAAATGTTGGGCTGTGAAAATGAACCACTGTCATTTCAAAACTCATTGAAACTGGTGTGGTTATCCCAAGTAAAATGAAGGGACATATCTCATATCCAATATTGGGAGAAACATAATGTGTCCTGACTCCTTTATCCCATCTTTGGCCTCAGGATCACAGAAGAAGAAAGAGCATAATGAGTTTAATACCTTTTCTATTTTCCATCATGAACTCTTTCCAACGCCCTTAATTTCGTGGTAAAAGATTTATGCAGATTATGGAAAAAGTTTTATCTTCAGGTGTTGACCTCATCCTCTTTCGCCCACCGCTGTATTCATCTCCAAAATAAAATTCCTTATTATGGTCATGGAAGAAATTAAAACTTGAAAGTCTGTGTTTTTTGGAACGTGGGGTCATAAGGAGGGATGTAAAATTGGAGACGAAGGACAGTGTTGAAAACAAAAATCTTCCTAACAAAATGGCCCACGCATGCAAAAAGCGAGACATGTAAATTAATAAACTAACAAATTAAACTATTATGGTGTGTCATTTTATGCCTTCATTGAAGGTGCAATTGTTCCTCTTTGATGATGCCTTCATTGAAGGTGGCATTGTTCCTCTTTGTTGAACTTTCCAGTTTTTCTGAGCATTGGTCATGAATTATACATACAGTACTATTGCACATGAGCTGAATTTTTAGGTCAGGTACTCAACGACTGTTATTTTTATAGAATTATATCTACTTCTTGTATTTTTCATGTTCACGCATGATTTCAACAAGTAACTGAGTTGTTTTGATGTTTTAATAGAAATGAAAAGGATTAGTATTGGTTGATTATAACCACTAAATATGGCTACAGGAAGAAGAAATACAATTATCAATTCTTGTCCTTGGATGAAGGACTTTATTTTTCTCTGTTTTTTTTTTTTAAATTTTGTTCAATGTTCATTGTTATGAAGCCATTCAAAAAGGAAATTAATGTTATTCTGTTATGTTTCCTCCCTATCATCGTTTTACATTTTTCTATTTCTCTCTGACGACTGATATTAATGATTTGCTTACTATATTTTTCTGGTTGTTTGTACCTTTTTAACTAAAACTATGAATATTAGGAGAATTGCGGAAGTGAAAGAGAAAGAAAGACGGACGACGCTGGAAGAAATAATATACTGCTTCATTATGCATAAATTTGTTGAAAACAATATTTCAATGATCCCGAAGATATCAACAACAACTGATCCTACTTTACGTTTGGATTTTTGGCCGAACCAAGAGCAGAAACTCAAATCCATTCACTCCGTGGAAGCTTTTGAAATGATACAGAGCCACTTGTCACTTGTACTAGGAGAGCGACTCGTGGGTCCCCTAAGTGCAAATGTTCAGATCAGCAAAATCAAACTTGGAAAGCTCTATGCTGCTTCAATTATGTACGGATACTTCCTCAAAAGAGTGGATGAGAGATTTCAGCTAGAGAGAACCATGAAAACGCTTCCTGAAGGTTTTACTAAAAGCCAGGAGAGTTTCAGAGGCCCAACACCGCCCAACCAGTTGTGGGATCCTGATTCTTTGATCATGCTGACACCCGATGACAATGGGATAATTGAGGGTCGAGATTTTATGGGCTTAAATGAAGGTAAATCCTATAGACTGCGATCCTATGTTATGTATTTAGATTCCGAGACACTTCAGAGATACGCCACCATACGATCGAAGGAAGCCATTTCTTTGATCGAAAAGCAGACTCAAGCTCTATTTGGGAAGCCTGACATTCGAATTGGGGACGATGGTTTGATTTACAGCCAAAATGAAGAATTAGTTTCGCTAACTTTCTCCGGATTGACAATGTTGGTGTTGGAGGCAGTTGCATTTGGATCATTCCTTTGGGAGGCAGAAAGCCAAATTGAATCTAAATACCACTTCCTCAAAGGCTGAATAGTCTACCCGTGTTAAATCCTTTTGGGAATATGGTTGCCAAGTTTTGCACGCAGGTATGCACATGGTTCGGTTTGGTCGAGTTTTTCCATCTGATATCGTTGTTTCCTCTTATACATAATTCCATAGAGCATTAAGTGGTTCCCAAGAAACTTGTGACTTGCAAATATAAGCTTGTAGAATTGTAAATTTGAAGTTGAATAGATATAATTTCTAGTCTCGCCTACATTATATCGGTTGATCGTTCGTCACTTTCAATCATCAGGTTGATTTCGAGATGACACATATCGATTGCAAGATTAATTTTGTAAAATTAAAATGCACATATAATATTACTATAACATTGCATACGAGCTTGTTGGATTAATGAATAAGTCATGAATTGCTTAGCCATGCCTGATAGTGTCACTGTGTGATGTAGATATGATACTCTTCCGTTATGGAGTTAATGTGTGGTGAAGATACGTAGGGGAAGGGGCAAACCTTGCATGATAGTGAATGTGAGTCGTGGCTGTGACCTACTACATACCAAAGGATTCATACACAGGGTGAATGCAAGTTATGCGTGTGCATTGCTTACCAAGTTATTCTTAGCTATAGTTTTATGATGATAGCAAAGGGACGGGTTGGTGGACCATTATTATAACGAGCTGAGTTGTGCTCCGCACTATAATGGACTAGCGGCCCCAAGTCGGTCCAAATAGTCGGGCTGAGCCAAAGTTAGAATCTAGGCTCGCGAGTCAATCTTAGACATGACCAACATGCAGGCTAATAAACTAGTTGAAGTTGGTGCGAATCTTCAAAATACTCGTGGATTTAGTCATTGGTTGTAGTTAGTCTTATATGGATGTCGTGTTAAATGAATACTCTTGTTTAAGGAAAAAGATAGAAGGACTTCACAAATTGCATGCTCCATATCGGGTCATTTTTGTCCAGGGTTCAAAATGAGTTAAGAGTTTTATCAAAGAAAGAAAAGAAAATTTATATATTTCTTAATATTATTCCTCAAATTATCTTAATTTCTTTTTATTGTTTCTTACATGTGCATTTTATTTAATGGAGTTCAATTCGATTTTAGGACTTTTAGCTCTAATAAGATGATATATTAACAACAATCGCAAAAACTTAATTTTCTGAGTTGCAAAATAATTTATATATTTATATATTTATTAATATCAAGACTTTATAAAAATAATGTATAATCTAAAACTAGCAAAATAAATTGTATGTAACACAATAAATAATTACAATTCTTTGAATATTTCAAAAAATAGAAAAGAAGGTGCCACACGGTTTTTCAACCTTGAACAGTGGAAGTCATCTTTTCCGACCTCATATTCAAGACCCTCACGGAACCCTAATCTTTTTCCTACACTCCCTACTTATTCAAAGCATAATTGCAAAAGCTTTTTATATCAATAGAACAGACTACCGACTTAATGCAATATTATCAAGATACATAACATACATACGTACGTACCTAGGTATGTATGTATTATTTATGTATATAATAGTGCAAACCCACTGTATATATGTTATATTTGTGACAATCCATCATCTAAGATTATCCTTGACAAATGGCCTGCGGTGAGAGTAGGAGGACTACATGTCTAAATTATACAAGGAGACTTGTACAATCTTTTATTGCTTGGGAAACATGAAAGAAAGGGAGACACGAGTAGAATTGACTCTATGAACTAAACTTAAAAACAAATATACGCAAATCTTGTCCCAAATCAGATAATATTTTATCGGTGAAAACAAAACTTTACAAGTAGTATTAGAGATAAAACCAAACTAAAAGTATCACCGGCATGGATACCAAGCCCTTCAAGAGGGAAAGATAACGACATCCTATCTTGTCAGTGCAACAATAGTCGCAAGTTTGTCCAATATTAGAAGAATTGTATAATCACTACTACTCAAGGAATATAAGAAGAAAATACATATGGAGAATCTCTTTTTATACTAACAAAATGTGTTTTGAGATAAGATCCAAGAACAAAGTTGTGTGAACTCAATAAAAAAATAGGTATTTTTTAGCACAAACATGACTCCACATTATTATTTATTTATTTAGTTTTTTTTTTTTAATTTATTTATCCAAATTAGTTTGTCCTATGAATTTTATAATTTGCCAAGCAACCTACCGTGTAAGTTTAAGTAAACTAGTTGGGTTGGTTCAAAGACCTCACGAAAACAACATTACAACCTTTTAAATTGATTGGAATAAATTTGACAGATAGGGTTTAAATAAGCCTAATTAGAGATTAGGTGGAAGACAATATCAAAGAAATTGATGGTTTGGATTGTAACATTTGGACAGTCCGTGAAATTTTATGATGTTAATGTGAAAGAGTTTCTACCACTCTTGTGTGTTTTTTTGGTAATTCAGTTTGCCAATCATTTTCTCACACTTTCTTTGAAGTTAAAGCGGATTCGACTATTTCGTGTTTGTTTGAAACAACAAAAGCTGTAACCACCTAATGAAAAATCTTAAAAAATTGAATCTTTGTAAAATCCTCCAATTTTAATAAATAAAATGTTTCGTGTTTTCTGATGTCAATTTTTTTTATGGTCGTAACTCGTCACCATGCAAACAATTGTATTTTCGATCTAATGATCAGAAATAATAAAATTGGGAGTTATCGCATAATTAAAAAACTGTCAATAGTGTTACGTAAATCAAATTTGCATAATAAAATTGATGTCAATGTTTAGATTTTGACGAATCATAATTTAAACATTGATGTAGTATATATATTTTTTTTCTTCATGAAAGGATGAACCCTTTTGTTTGTTTTCAAGGAAGAATTAAAAGAGAGAGGAGAAGACAGATTTATGTAGTCTCTCAGTGCTCCCAATATAATATTATCAGTTTTGAGCCAGAACCCGTATAAATTTGTTCTTGGAATTAGCTCAAAATCTATTGTACTAGACAACAAGGAGAACTCTACGTCAATTTGTACTCTTTCAATCAATATAAAATTGTGTACCCCCATTGGTATGAGCTGAACCCTCACAATCAACAAAATCTTTGATCGTTCTTGTCTTCACATGGTGGACTGCCACAAGAACTGTGAGAGAGAAGAAGATTCGACTTTAAATACGTGTTTGTGACATTTGATTCTTAGTCATCTCTTCTGACTTCATTTTTGTTAGTTTTCATTTAATTTTTTGGTTTTTTTTTTATTCCTATTTGAAGTTTGCAAACTCAAAAGCTTTGGCTGTTAGTTTGACTAATTTATGAGTTATGTTAGGTTTGGTACAAATTGAAGATGAAAATTGGTGGAAATGATGCATTTTAAACAGATCCGACGCTGAAAAGTTATGACATTTCAATGTGTCTATGGTCGACTGTGTGGTGGTTCAGTGGAACAAAGTCGCACCAGAATGTTTGGAATTGGTTTTGACCTCTTCTATCGACCAACTAGTAGGTCTAGTCAACCGCTCAAAAAGTTTGAGTCGATTGAACTATGTTATTAGGTGGCTAACCACGTGATGTTAGTGGATCGACTGCGTGGATGTCATGCCCATTGGGTTTAGATCAATCACAGTTTGATGTCTGGTCAACTTTAGTTTTATTTGGTCAACCGCTCCTTGTCCATGGTTGACAACACAATGGTTTTTCATCAAAAGTTTCATCTGCAGTATTATTGGGCATTTGTCATGTCATTTCGTCTTGGGTTCTTGTTCCTAGGATAGGAACCAATCATTGTCCCTAGAATTTTAGAAGTTATTCAACTATTGATATTGCTGTTGTTTGGAAGATTTTTTTTTTCGAGTTTGAACCTATTTCCTAGTATCTTGTTTCAAGGAGACGAAGGCTTATCGTCAATTCATCATCGAGGTATTAATTTTTTTCTTATATTTAAACATATATCGTAGTTCTCAAAACTCTTATTTTGTAATAGTTCAAACAAAAAACTCTATATATATGTGATGATCTGAATGTGTCGACTGCAAGGCAAACCTCGAGTTGCAGGACAAATCTCAAAACTTAAGCCGAATGTAGGCAAATTCTGTAGTTGAATATAGACAAATCTTGAGTCGTAAAAAGGGGGTCGTCACAATCCCACATCGTTTGGCGTATATGGAAATGAAACATATGTAAAGAAACCCTCCCAAGATAGTAAGACTCGTTTTGCAGCACAATTGACAATGGATCCCATAAGAATTTTGAAGTTAAAAGTGCTCCGGCGAGAACAGTACCATATTGGGTAGCTGACTGAGAAGTTCTCGCCAAACAAATCCGCGAGAGGAGGATATTAAGCCACAGTCAAATCCCCAGAGCAGACAATATCTTACTGGAAAAATATGTCGTTATAAATGGTATCAGAGATTGTACCTAACCGAAAATGTGGTTAACAAAGACGTTGGGCCCTCGAGGGGGGTGATTATGATTATTCAAATGTATACGTATGAGCACGACTGCGGGGCAAATCTCGAGTTACAAGGCAAATCTTGGGACCTAAGCCGAGTATAGGCAAATCTCGGACTCGAATATATGTAAATCCCGGGTGGTAAAAAGGGAGTCGTCACAATCCCACATCGCTTGAGGAAATATATGAAAATGAAACATATGTAAAGAAATCATTCTAAGATAGTAAGATGTGTTTTGGAGCACAATTGACAACGGATCCCACAAGAACTCTGTAGTTAAAAGTACTCCGACGAGAGAAGTACCATGTTGAGTGACCGTCTGAGAAATTCTCGTCAAACAAATTTGTGAGGGAAGGATATTGAGATACGGCTCAATCCCTAGAACGGATAATATCTTACGGAAAAAAAAAATCGTTACAATATGTATTATTTCACGACATGTCAACTTTTATAATCAAGTAGGTTGATTGAACATGTTTATTCTTAGCATGCATCATATTTCACTTTACGTACTAGATAGAGTTTATGCTATGTAAGACTCGTGATCTACTCCATTTGTTTAATATACACCTTCTAAAAATGAGAAGATGTTTGTTGTTAACGAAATTGTATTGGACAACTAATGATGTCATGTCCTTGGATGAAAATCTTTAAATCTGACTAGGTGTTTGACTAGTTTCTGTATCGTCACTTCACTTTTTTGCATATCTTCTGAAACCGAGGTGCAAAAACTGGTGAATGACATTATTTTCACTATAATTGTTTTTTTATAAAAAATTGTGGTAGACAATATTTTTTGTATAATTACAACACAGTATGCAGCATGATTTTCAAAACTTGCCCTACCAAATGCTCATGATGCTTGGTTTTAAAATGATAAAAAGTTTTGAATATAATTTATGCATCCATATTTCACTCGCTCAGAGTTTTAAAAGAATAAAAAATAAAAAACAATTTTTTCGTGCCTTAAGTATAATAGTCAGACCTCTATTAAGTTTAGTCGCTCACTTAATAAAACTACATTTTTCTTCAGTTAAGAACCGTGGTGATTAGGAATAGCGGTTTGGAGCTTCTCATTTGTTTCTCCTTTTTTGAAATGTTTTGTTTCATTTTGTGAGGGTGTGTTTTATTTGTCTCCTAATTTTTTTATCTCTATAATTTGTATTTTATGTTTAACATTTTTCAATTTCGTAAACATTATTTTTTAGATTTAATTTATTACACTATTTTATTCCTGTCATCATCCACAGGTCGATTTCCCTCGCATTGCATTTGGACTATCACTTTAAATTTAGTTTTAATTATTCTTTTGTGAACTATGGGCAATATCTCGGATTGGATGGTCGGATCTTCCATGAGGATCCAATCGTTTAATTCAACATTTTTCTTTCGATCTGTCTACTGTTTGTGATAATTTTGTTGTCAAACTATCTATAATCTATAAAGTTAAGACTATTTTTGTTCAATTATTGGAGAAAAGAAGTTCATTTTCTGAACCACCAGCCTACGAAAAGATCATAAATAATTGTATACACACAACGTATATAGTATATAAAAATAAAGTCTTGCATGAAAGCTTATGTAATGCTCATCTGAAATCATCATCAGCTTAGCTGTACAATCCCTATCTTTAGACTACCTATTGAAATAGTACTTTCAGCTGCTTAAAATATTACAATATTTTCTAATAGCTATCCATAATCATCTTACAAACTGATGAGATTGAATCAGCCAGCCCAAAAACAGTATTTATCTATTTAATATTAAAAACAGTCACCAAAAATCAACAACCAATACCATCCAACCTCATCTTCCAGTCTAGGCTAGGCTCCACCTCTGGCTTTCCTCTATTTTCCACAGTATTTTGAGGGTTTTTTTTTTGGCACACCCCCTTGACCAATCCCAGAAAATATAGCTATTAATAATAATCTGCAGCCAAAACCATTTCTCGTTCTCTCTCTCTCTCTCTCGCTCCTCATTTCTTTGAACTTCCATTGTTCTTCCTCTTTTCGTGTATATGATCGAAAAAGTAGAGAAAGAGGCTGGAAGGAAAGAGACAGGGAAGAAAGGCAGATAATTTTAAAAGGATTATAATGGATTATCGTTTAGGTTATTGTAAAGGGTTAGAAGTGTTTGTTGCTGTCCTTCTTCCTCTCCTGTGTTTACAATTTGTCCCAAACGCTGCCTATCGCCTGAACGTCATACCCTTTGATGAAGCCTATTCTCCGCTCTTTGGCGACTCCAATCTCGTCCGCTCGCCGGACGGCGGTGGTGTCCGCCTCCTCCTTGATCGCTTCACCGGTACCTCTCTCTCCTATGAACCCTGTTTATCTCATTCCAAACAATATATGCATGGATTAATGGTTGAATAATAATTTCAGGGTCAGGTTTCATTTCATCAAAGATGTACAAATATGGATTCTTCAGCGCCAATATTAAGCTGCCATCGAATTATTCTGCCGGCATCGTCGTCGCGTTTTATGTAAGTTGATGCAGCTGTTGTCTAAAGACATTTTTTTCAATCCTCTTGTTTGTTTTTCGAAAAAATAAAGTTAGAAAAAAAAGGAAACCCGGAATTACAGTCGAAAAAAACAAAATAATTCACCGTCCAAAAAAGTGGGAATTCATTTCCAATCATCCAATGTCATCAAAATTGATCAGCGGGTTGAATATTGGATTTGGTGCAGACATCAAACGGTGACGTATTCATAAAAAACCACGATGAACTAGACCTAGAGTTTCTTGGAAACATCGAAGGGAAACCATGGAGGATTCAGACGAACTTGTACGGAAATGGAAGCACCACCCGCGGCCGAGAAGAACGATACCGTCTGTGGTTCGATCCCTCCAAGGAGTTTCATCGTTACTCCATTCTTTGGACTCAAAATACTGTCATGTAAGTCATCTAGTTTATATTATTTTTTGCCTTAAATTCAAAAGTATACCATAGTTTACCCATAAGACATCTACTTTACGTATCATTTATTTATACGTATAAGTAATATATTATATGGTATATTTAAAGAGTGAACGACTCGTACTCCCAAATTGAGACTGCTTTTTTGGGTAGCCTTGCATTGATGTTTTCTGTCTTTGCCGTTTTATGAATGTTGGAGAGTTTTCGTAGGAATTTGTTATTTTTTTTTGTCCTGACATATATAGTTTGATTTTGATCAGAGATTATTTATTTATTTATTTAGGTTGAATAGTTAAATTATTATATAAATGTTGTTTAGGATTGTTTTATAGTTAAGGGTGTTTCTAGTTTGTCGTCTCAATCGTTTTGGTGGAATAAAAATAGGGAGTTCATTAAACTGACATTTTGACCTGCTCAATGTGTCATGACCTAAAAGGGGCGACAGGTGATCTGACCTGTGAGGATCAAATTATCTCACAATTGACAAAATTTAATTATCTTGCGGCGAAGACTTAATAGTCAAATATAAAACTTAAGACCATAACCCAGAAACTTTGGGACAAAACCAAATCCAACAATATAAGTTTCAAATATAATAATATGTGAAGACTATGATATGAAATAAACCCAGCAAAAGGAAATGAGGTAACATAAAAATAATATTTCAACCAATAGAAAACTAACTCAATCTGCATGGACTTATCCAAGTTTTCCTAATTATTATATAAAATAGAGCGTGAATTGAGGTAAGTTAACTTAAACTCAAGCCGAGTGTAGGCAAATCTTGTTATTAATACATCAAACCTGGACTCGAGACTTAAGCTGAGTGTAGGCAAATCCTGAACTCGAATATAGGCAAATAACGAGTCGTAAAAAGAGGGGTCGTCACAATTTCACATCACTTGGGGAGGTATATAGAAATGAAACATATGTAAAGAAATCCTCTAAAGATAGTAAGATGCATTTTGGAGCACAATTGGTAACGGATCCCATAAAAAATCCGAACTTAAAAGTGTTCTGGCGAGAGAATACAATGTTGGGTGACCGATTGGGAAGTACTCGCTAAACAAACCCGTGAGGGGAGGATATTGAAATACGACTTAATCCCTATATCAAACAATATCTTACCAGAAAAAGGAATCGTTACACGAACCTCGAGAACAAAAAGATCAAACTTTCTCTTCCATCATGTATACTTGAAGGAGCCAGAGACGGTGAGAATAGAGATAGAGCGAACATTGTACGTGGAGGGAAGACTAGTCAAGTCTTAGAGAAGGGAGCGGCATCCAAACCCATCAGATGCTGGATGGCACATTGAAGTGCATTGGTCAGAGAACTCAGGTCAAGGAACCTAGAATTGTACTTTATTGTCGTGGGAGAGTTAGGGTGAGTAGAATCGACTTGGAACTGGGAAACCAAACCGGGCCTCCTTTTGATCTGGTTCTTGGCCCGTTCCAATACAGAATCGGCCACGGTTCTGAGACCCCTAGAACTGTGTGGTTCAAAATCGGTTGGATCGTATTAGAACCGACTCATAGGCCAGCTCGGTTTATCAGACCCAAAATTATGGCTCAAAGCGAGTTTTTCTCATTTTTAAAATTTTAGATAGTTTGTAAAATTACATATTTATTTTAAATATTCTGAATTTTATTGATTTTATACAAATTACGGTGAAAAAGCAAGTTTTTTCAATTTTTTTGGATATTTTCAATTTCCAAAAATTATTTTAAAAATAAAAAAATAGTAAATAATGTTGGAAGGAACAGGTTCCTTTTAGGGCTGGTTACGAGATTGAAATATAATTCTCAAAAGGACTGGTCCGGTTCCAATTCTAGCTCAGAATCGGATTGGCCCAGTCAAGACCACGCCTACCCCTAAGAAGAGTGCAGAGGAAGTGACAAGGTTTAGGATCAGGGCTTCAAGTCTTTGAGAGGAGACCGACACAAAACTAAGGCAAGAATAAAATTCTTTCCTTTTACAGGCTCAATTTCTAAAAAAAAAAACCGGTCGGCCAAACAACTTTGTCCACACCGACCTACGACTGCTCAAAACAAGAACAAAACTTATTGCCTTTTATAGCATCACTTTCTAAAAAAAAAGGTCGATCTCTCCAAGTCACAATATTTTTCCCACCAAAGTGCTAAGACTCAACAGATACGATAATCAATGACAATTAAGATATATATAAAAAAAAAAACGTAACTATGAAAATACACATAAATATAATAAATATTAAAATATTACAACAATTGATTATAAGATATATTTCAAAATAGATTTTAGAAAAACATAATATACTCAACTTAGCATAATAGGTAAAATTCATACCTCATATACGTACCACACCACCTTGAAATCCAACCTAGATGTCCAATAAACTAAGTTAGGCCTCAACACCTATCATTAGTATGATCTTAAGACTTGCAGAAGAATGGTTGAAGCCCATACCATACGATGGATAAGAACCAACTCTAAAACTTATGGTAACAATCCCAAGTCTTTAACACTCCTTAGTTGACCGAGGAATGAAACAGTCGTCCAAGGTGAACAGTCAAACCCCAGCTGACCGTTTGGAATCTTTGGATGACCGAACAATTGGTTTCCCCTTTTTTTCTTTTTATTTCCTTCTGATTTTTCAAACCTAAAATAGCATTCTCGTGCAAAGATTTATATTTATGTCCAATTATCTCCATTCATGATCCAAAATCCAAACTTTTTCATATTTTGTAGAATAATTCGATCTAAAACTCAAAACAGATCTCCCGTCTAATATTTTTGTACATCAAATACAATTTTTTGTCCATGGAGGCTAGGTTTTGAATTTGAAATATAACTTTTTTCAAAGAGCTCCTCCGGTTTTCCAAAACTAACATTACAAGTTTAAGGCATGCAAAATTATTTTGTGGATCTTAGATTTTATCATCGTATTCTTCAATAATGCCAAAATATCTTTGATTCGTTAGAATTCGAATTGGTATCAAAAGCCACCTTTAAAATCGGTATTTTTCCAAAAGTTTCAAAATTTATAATGTAATCCGACTTACCCCTGAAGTTTACGTGAAAATTATGAGTTGCCTAGGGATCCCTGATGTAGAATTGTTTCAAGGGATTCCTTCATCATAAGTAATTGATGCGTTAATCTCCGAAGTTTGCGTTTGAAGCACGATGAAAATAAATCTAAATATTGACTTACCTTCAAACTTAGCATCAAGAATGTCGATTTAGGACCCAAGTTGTATAAAATTGTGATTCATAACTCTCTCTTACTCAGTCTGGCAACCACGACCAAGTAAACTAATAGAGAAATAGGTCAAGGGTATAGAAATTTGACTTACATCTCATCCTTATGCCCAGTAAAAAGCCTATTCACTAAAAAAAATCTTCTTCGTGACAATTTAGGGCAGAAAAATGTCACACAAAAGAAAATAAAAAAATCTGTAACTCACCTCTTATTTCCCATTTATTATGTAAGTGGTTGGTTTACACACAAAGTGTGACATTCTGCCACATGAAAGTAAGAACGACTCAAGTATGATAACCTAACTCATACTAACGAGGTGCGCAGTCTCACATTGCTTATAAAAGTCGAAAGTGAATGATTTCTCAGTAGAGTTATCCTCTATATATAGTACAATGCGTTTTGTGATAATTCAAAAAATAAAAATATGCGGGCTTCAACCCAAAACAACAATATTACATTAAAAAGTATGGCTGACTTTTATTAGAGTTGAAACCCAACTGGTTTAGGATTCGAATGAGAGAGATTGTGATAGTCCATTATATGAATGTAAGAGCTATCTAAATATGAGATTCAACACATAAGTGAAGGTATACAATCTCATATTGTTTAAGGAGAGGAAAGTGAATTATTTATAAATAGAGTTCTCTTCTTTATACAGTACAACACGTTTTTCGATCACCTCAAAAACAAAATTGTGTGGATTTTAATCCAAAACGAATAATGTTGTACTAGGAGAATTGAGATATTACACTAAGTTTCAAAATAGACTGCAACTTTTTTTTTTAAAGAAATAATTTATATTATACTAAAAAAATATTATAATAATGCCACATAATATTTTCTATGGTTAAGGGTTGAGATGTTTGGTTGTTCGAGTCTTAGAATCAAACCAAACCAAACATCGATGGCCAAATTGAACCAAGTGATAGGAAGAACTGAACCAGTCACAGCCGAACAGTGAGATTAGCTTCAATTCTTGTTTGGATAAGAATAAAAATACAATTAATTCTATCAAAATATGCAAGTTTAAAAACAATTTTAGATCGAGTTTTCTTGGATATAGGTCGGGTCACTTGCTTAATTCGTGATTGCACTAGGTTTTGACTTCGTGGTTCAGTTCAATTCTATGTTTTTTTCATCCAAAATCAAGAACCGATCATAAACGATAGTTTACTTTTGTTACAAACTAATACCAGCTTACACGAGTACTTGAATTGAACTCCATGATTCGGTTGGATTGTAGTTCGAATGTTTGGTCAAGTTCTGTACACCTCTCTCTACAACACTTTGGTTTTAAAGCCGAGGTTTATTGCATAACTAGTTACTATGGCACGACAAAAAAGTATAATGCATCAACAATTATTCATAACGACAAATGTGAAAAGACGTGAATGTTACAGTTTGGAATGACCAAGTCAAAACCAACCATAGATTCCTAAATCCTTTACAAGAAACTCAAATAGGTACATTTAATTTATATGCCTATCGTACCAACTAAAACTAAAATTCAGTTACTCCATTTATGCTCCAATTGTTCACTCGAGCACAATTCATCTTATCATTTGATTTAAACATGGTAATTCTTTCTTCGGACGATAATCTGTTATGGTTTTGCGTAAATTTTAATGCTCGTTTTTCGTTTTTTTTCTACTATTTCATTTATTACTACGTCAGTAAAGCTGGGTTAATTTGGTTTTGTTTTTTATTGTGAATCATTTCAACAAGTAAGTTCATTTTTCCCGTTGCTCCTTATTTTAATTCTTGAATGAAGTAATTTTGACGATGCAAAGTCTCGATCTTGAGATTTTGTACTCGTATATTGTGATAAAGTTTTAACGTTAGATTGAACGTAATTGAATCATTTTTATATTTTAACAGATAATTTCACTGATAATTCTATTTTTTGGATTTTAGATTTTACATAGACGAAGTTCCAGTTAGAGAAGTAGTGAGAAACGAAGAAATGGGTGGAGATTACCCATCAAAGCCAATGGCCTTATATGCGACAATATGGGATGCCAGCACTTGGGCGACCGGAGGAGGGAAATACAAAGTGAACTACAAATTCGCACCATTTGTGTCCGAATTCAAGGACCTCGTCTTGGATGGCTGCATTACAGACCCCATTGAGGCAACATCCGAAACTTCGGCCTGCTCCGATGCCGAAGCTCTTCTAGACGTCCAAGACTTGACCGTCATATCTCCCGAGCGTCGAGCAGCCATGCGAAAGTTTCGAGAAAAATACATGTATTACTCATTCTGTTATGATTTGTTGAGATATCCTACACCCCTACCGGAATGTGACATTATCCGGTCCGAACAGCGGCTGTTTAAGGAAACAGGGAGATTGAAGTTTGGAAGCAACCCCCGCCGCCATCGGCGCACCAGACGGCGGGGCCACCCTTCTTCTGAATATGAAGATTCTGATGACCAGCCTGATGATGATGATGACTAATTAGGTTTTATAATTTTACGTGGGTTTTCAATCCAAAATAGCTGAAGTGAAAGCATTACCGCTCCTGAAATCAAAATATAGTTATGTTGATGTAAAATATCATTTATTTCAATCTTTCCCTTTGTTTTAAAGAATGTTTTCGACGAACAATTTGCTTGAGATATCAATTTTCTGGAAAACTCTCTCTGCTTTGTTCTTATATTTCTTGTCGAGTTAGAGGAACGAATGAGATACATATATTAAACTAACTATCTAAATAAAAGGCTGGTGGATCAAATCAAATAAAAGGCTGGGACGGGCAAAATCGAACGTACGCAGTTCGAACGGAAATCACGAGTTTAATACTAATTTGGTCTGATTCCTACCCTTGAACCAACCACAACTTGTTATTAATACAGAAAAAAGGTTTGATGTATGGTTTGGAATGCAGAGAAGCCATAAGCATTGGACGGAACTGAATAGTGGATGACAAAATTAGATTCCAAGGAGGAATTTTCAGCATATTTAGGATCAGTTGGTTATGATAATTCTCACCCCCTCTCCTCCTCCTCTCTCTCTCTCTCTCTCTCTCTCTCTACGTTTCAGCGAAGGACCTTCTGTTTCCCTCCTTCCTCTCGCTCCATAACCTGCACTCTCTCTCAACATTTCAGTGAAGTACCTTATTGTGAATCTAGTTGAGAGTCGTTTTTTTATTAATCATTTTGATTCGAAAATGAAACAGAGCTTTAAGGTTTGCGATTAGTTGCTGCCATTTTTGAGTTCTGAAAAATTATCACCAACTGGAGCTATCTAAGGTTGTTTCTACTTCTTCGCCTTTGTTGGTGGTTGGTTTCGTTAGATGAAGGCGAAACCCTTTACCATTGAAGTGTTTCTTGCAGGAGAAGGGTTAGATTTAAATTCTGCCATAGATTCGTTGCATTTCAGTGCAAGAACAACATCAAATTGCTATTTGGGTACTGAGCGCACCTCTGTTCTTGATTCTAGAAGAAATCATAGCCATCGGCGTCTTCTTCTACCAGCTGCAGGGATACCCTCTCGCAATGAAGAGAAAGGTGCAGAAGAAGAAAATGAAGACAGACACTGTGAGGAGGAGAATGAGAATGGAAGATAGTAAAACGAAGACAGACATATGTTTACTTTTATACACCTTTAATTTGAACTTCTTGTAAGCTGAAATGGACGAAAGAAAGCGATTGATTATGATATTTTTCGGGGAAATTCAGATGAGCCAGTAGATGAATTACTGAACCAACAGAAATCTGGTAAATATCTTAGAAGCAACTTATCAGATGATGATCCTGTCGGGAACTTGATTGGGCAAGAGGATGAAGAGATCAACGGAGAAGAAGAGATCAGTATCGGAATATCTGATTCGCCGGAGAAAGCAAAGGCGGGTATAATGCAACCATCAAAATCAAAGAGGCTGCTTAATCTTGCCAAAGAATTGTCAAATCTTGAGGTACCAATTAGGGAAGAACTCATTGATAGTCTAGAGAGAAAATATAAAATCAACAAACATCAATGTACAGAAAAAATATAAAATCCTAATGGTGATATACAAACCCAACCTAACTCAACTAGAATTCGAGCCACACCAAATTTTAATAATCTCCACTTTGACGCGAATTTCACACAAGATATCCAACGTGTATATATATATATATATATTATTTTATATTATGAGTAGAACCAGAACTGAATCGAAACAGAACTGTTTCGGTTTGGTTTCTACCATTAGAAATTCTAGTTTCATTTCTAAATTACTAAAACTAACATCTAGCTTGGTTTGGTTCTATGATAAAACCTAACCAAACTGAACCATAAACGCTTCTACTTTTGTAGAAGATGAGATTATTTTCGTTTGAAATTTACAGATTTATTCTTTATATTAAAACTTCTTTAAAAATAAAGATTGTCAAAATTTATTGTTCTAAGTTTGTATTAAGTTGAGCTGAGAAACTTGTATTTTTAAATCTCTCTTATAGAATTTGTGCGAAGATGAAGATTAAAAGTTTGAGTTACCCTAGTTTTAGTGGATCAGATCTGTTCGCATAAATCTTAGTGTCACGTGTTTCAATATTTTCCTTTTACGTGTTGAGATCGATTGACAGTAGTTCCAAAACCTAAGAGTCGTTCACTCATAGGTAACTAAACCACACTTGGACCACCCTTTGGAAGGTCATAAGACAGTTTCACAACTGTAATGATCGAGGTCCTGAAACATGTTGACAAAATAGCACACAGCTGCAGCATACTATCAAAGATAGAAACCGAATCAAACTTCAATTTACTTAAAGCTAAGATTGTCGAGATTAATTTAAATTAAACCCGCAATGAGAACCTCATGGAATCAAACCCAAATATTACTACCTAAATATTTTTCGAGAACTCAAGCCAATACGGAAATAGCGAATTGCAATCTTTGACCAAGAACGTTACTTTTGAATGACCAAACTGCATAGGTGACTTGTAACGATACATTTTGTTAGGGATCAAAATTTATGCTAGTGTTGAATACGTTATTAATACGTTACAATGTAGTTGTGTCAATCATGTAAGCTGGCTCGCTTTGTATCATAAGAATTTAAATTTTCACAAACCTATCCTGAGCAGTTCTTTGAATAAACTGAGACAGGACGACTAAAACACTCCCAAAACTGAGTACAAAATCACCCAAACCTATTATAAACCGAAAATATATGAAACCAAATCAAAATCAAACCAGGCACAGCCAAAAAATCAATTTGGTTTTAGTTTGAGTTTCCAAAAGGCGCAGAGGGAGGGGGGGTGGGCAGTTCACTCCCAAACCGAGTACAAAACCACCCATACCTATAAACAAAAAAATATGGAACCAAAACAAACCAGACCGGGCAAAGTCGAGAATTAGTTTGATTCGAGTTCGGTTTCAGATTCCAAAAGCAAGGTCTCTTTCATTCAAAATGCAAAGTTCAAGGTTTGTTTTGATTAAAAAAAGTTCAAGATTTAAGTTTAACAAAGTCGAAACTTTGAGGTTCATTTTAGTTAAAAAAAATCCAAGAAGAGTACACTAATCAGACCCTTAAAGTTCAGGATTCGGTTTATAGATTACCCTCGTTCTGTAGCAAGACGATGAATCACAGTACACATGCACAAGTAAGATATCAAATTGTCTACAATTCACGTTGTCATGCAAACCAATTCATGTATTCCAAGCAGAACAATGCAACTAAAATGAATAGAAATTTCCAAAACCAAATGTGCATGGCCAATGATTATGGAAATCAGTTTGCTTACGAGGAAAATCTTTAGCTTAATATGCTAGTAACACAAAATATCAGTCGCACAACAAGAGAATAAAGAAATTTAAAAGACATCTACGTTTCTCAATAATTCAACCTAAGAAAATAATGACAGGATGAGCCGAAATTTCAAGAAAAATAAGGATAGTCTGATCTAGAATGTGGAAGAACTTACTCAACTTAGAGAGATTCATCAGTAATGCCTCTTTGGATGCTATTCAGCTTGTTTTATAGAATTCTCAATGGCTGTTGCCACATTGCAGATTGAGCTGAAAGCTCAGCCAAAACCAAAAGCTTCCATATTAAGCTTTATGGTTGGTGAATTTTGAATCCGAACATTCTTGGAATGTAGCTCTGTGAAGGATTTTGCGGCTTGAGGTGGCCATAATTCATCAAGAAGAGGTGCGGAAACGTAGAACCAAAGTAGGCTCCATCAATGTCTACAACAAGTTGAGGAAAGCTGGGTAAAACTTGCATAAGAGGGGAGAGACACATATATCAATCAAAGAGTGCAAAACATTACATAATAAAAACCATTTTGCAGATTGAAAGAACCAGACTTGTCAATTGAAAAAGCTTTCCAAATCAAGTACAGAGCAAAAAATAATGAAACGAGCCTTTTCATTGCACCAAAATACCCATCCATAATTATGTTTTCAAACATATTTTATCTCATGCTACTGCTTTTCATTCACAAGTGATAGCCCTCCAATTAGATTGACCTATGGAAGAAGAAGAAAGAGCAACAACATTTGGAGGAAGAAGATGAAATGGAAGGAGAAGCAGTGTCAGTACTCCAATGCCTGGTTATATGCGTTGGAGCGCCTCATTCCCAACAGACAGCGCTATAGCGCAGAGTGTCTGTGATATCGCACAGATTTGTAACACGGTAGCACTGGAAATCAGCACTACAGCACTAGGCAGTTATCGTATGTATTTTAAGTTAATTTTATTAGTTAATTAGGTGTGTGCAGTTGGGTTTAGGGTAGTGTACATATCAGATGGATTGTTTTGATCAGGGAAGAGGAAGGCAAGAAGTCTATCCAGTAAAAGCTAATTTTGTGTGAAAGATTCTCAAGAGAGAGTTTGGTGTTTTTCTTATGAATGGTATTTGGATACTTATCATCAAGCTTCTTACTTTTTCTTCACATATAATTCTACGTCAAAATATCCACACAAACGAAAAAAGATGCAAAATTTTGTCCACAAATAAAGGATACTGCCTTGATACTTGGATCTCGGGTAGTAAATATCTTCACATCTAGGACAATATATCTTTACCGTGCTCGAGCGAGGAATGTCTGATTGGCCGACAGGAAGACAGGGTTGTCCACAGCAATAGACTCTCGGGCATCTTCCAAAGTCATAGTTTTTGTACTTGTCTAACTAAAAAGGCCATTCCACATGATTATTCTCATTGAGCAGGAAGAAAAACAATTTGTATAAGACAAACAAGATCAAATGCTCACCATTGTGACCATTCCTTTGCTAGTCAATATGTATCGAGCATGAATCAGGCCATAGAGCATCTCTGCTGCAGATTCAACTAATTCATCTTGTTTCTCAGTAATCATGTCACCTATACATTTTTTTTCATAAGAAACTTTGTATTAAAAAAACAAAAAGTTACAAGTGGTCAGGGAGAGAAAAACTCCACCCAACTAAGAAAAAGCTGATGAAAAACCATTTCCTTCCCGCTGACGACATGACATATACACAATTTTAGACACCAGACATAAAGTAACAAAAAATATATGCATAGATTGCCTTTTAGATTGTTGAATGTTAAAGGGTATTTTTTTTACCCTTTATAACCCACTTTGTATGAATCAGCTTAATAGATAGCTTTTGGTTTTTAACCTTTCAACAACTCTTCAAAAAGGAAACTAGCTGAAGTAAAATCATTACCTAGATGAACATACATGTAAAAGGCCATTAAAGAAATGAAAATTCTTACCATTAGAGGATTCAACATCCAGAATCAAATCAAGGGCATAATCATAGTATGGAACTTGATTGCTTAACCCACAAAGGTTAAAATCATCCTGTATGTAATCACCATCTACTTCGCAAAAGAACTCATTTCCTCGTAGATTGCAAAACCAAGATATCCAAGACGTATCATCCCCCTCAGAACCACTAATATCTGACTCTTCACTGTCAGTTTCAGATTCCTCTACAAATGAAAATCAAAGCATAAAATGCAGTCACAGAAATAGAAGGCACTTTAAGTTAATGATAGTTGAATAAGCCTTTTGTAAGAGAATGAAGCGTAACACTAAGTCACTACAAGCAAAATTCTATGACACAGGTGGGATTCTATTTAAAGCTGCCTACTCTTTGCAAATTGTAAGATAGAATCATTCTGCAACAGCATCTCTTTTCTCTCCACTATCAGAAGCTTCTCCATAGATTTTACAGCCTCAGGATAGCAACCATAAATCTCTTAAACTTTTGGCCACTACAGCCTTCAATACTACAAAAGCCAGGTAACTTTCCTTATTCTAAAACGAGAACAAAAATATATTGACATCTATCACAAGGGCATGGACTTTTTCCCTTAAATTTACATCTTTTGAGTTTCATTTTTTAGCAAATCACTTCTCAATTGAGACAAAAACATGAGTATTCGTCGAAATTCGCAATAAAGACTTCACTTAGATTTCTTAACAAATCGCTCTTCTTAAATGAAAAGTTCACACATGTACAGTGAATCAGAAAACAAATGACAGTCTAAAAAAGTAGAAGTTCAATTGGCATCGGTAAAAACAAAAGAAAAGGCAATCTTCATCTTCCCAACTTTTCAGATGGTACAACTCAGATTCGTGGTTTATATCTATCTCCAATGAAACAAAAAAAAAGAAATAACAAAGGAAGATCCGCCGTTCACAAACGCTAAAAGGGGAAAAGTAGAAAAAAAAAATCGGAGGAGAAATATATGGCTAATAAGAATAGACATAATAATCATCTAGAGGAGACCAAACAAATCAATTCATCGTTCATCACCAAAAACTGGTCGAACCCAAGAAACTTAAAACAACAAGCTCGCAAAAAATGTGAGAGAGAAAGCGAGAGATACCATTAGATTGGGTGGGCTTTTTGAGGGAAGCAGGGCGGGAGTCTCCATGATCAAATGAAGGTTTCCCAGTCAACGGCGCGGTAGTCATATCGTCGGCGTTGGCCGTCGTTCGAGAAGCGGAGGCGGAGGATCCGTGGAGTTTCTTATCAAGAGCCTCGTTGAAGCGCTTCCGATCGATGTGACCCACGTCCAACTTAGACCCACCTCCCCCTCTCATCTTTCTCCCACTTCCCCTAATTTTCCACCAGAAATTCTCTGAAGTATATCTAAATATCACTCCCAAACATAGCCTCTAAGATTAAAAAAAAAAAAAAATCTCTCTAGGGTCTGACTCAGACGCTAAGATGGCGTCCAATACAATCCGTGGGAGGAGAGAGAGAGAGAGAGTGGCAGAACAGAGCAAACCCATTTTGTCTCTCGAAGAGAGAGCGATTAATCGGCGACTGAAATGATAAGCGAAGTGTTGCAACCGAATAACGTGATTCTCATGGGCATCTTAGACATTTAAATTCATTTAGACGAATAAATTGGATTTTCATAAATGTTCCACAAATTTGTTTTTAATCAATGTTGTGTGCACTTTAAGTTTGCTCTGATTTTGATCTTTCAAACCAAACCAACCGATCGAGTTTCACAGAAGTTATGAGGAAACAAAATTGGCAAGGAGACAAGAATCGCGATTCCATGCAAAAGAAATTTTATCAACAAATATATGTTTAACTTGGGTATGAGTCATGTTTTGAGTGGGGTTTAGATCAAATTAAGCGCTAAGTTCGAGATTGAGTTTAATCTGAACTAGTTTTGAGATCGAGTTTTGTATTGAAATACGATAAACTTAGTATAGTTTGATTTTGTAGATTTTAGCTTTAAAAAATTAAAAACTAAACTGTGACATAAATTTAAACTCAACCTGAACTGATAAGATGTTAAAAATACTTAGGAATATAAATTTTTTGTATTTCATAATAAACATAATTGTATTTATTTCATTTTTGATCTTCATAAACTTATCAAAATTCCAAGCTTCTTGTATGGAAGAACCAAGGAAATGAAGAATTACACCAATTAATTTGAATAAAGACTTTAAGAAATAGTAACTATCTGTTAACTTAACTAGAGTTACAGTGCTCATTAGTGTTGACGTAGTTTAATAGTTTTAAGTACTCGAACGCCATCATAAATACAATATTGTTTGCACGAAGCATAGACATGCATGACTTCATTCTTGAGTTTTTCTTGAAAAGATCTAATACTAAGTGGTGATTAAATCATACTCATAAACCATACCTCTCAACCTTTTGTAAAAAATATACGATTTGATACACTTACACACTTTTAAGCCACATGTGGTCACATGAGTGGAATATCATATCATTTCCAGAAAAATCAAACGTCTTTGTTAGTGACACTTCTAAGTAGATTTTGGATAAAATGTCTTTAAAAATGATTCGATTACTAATAAACAATATAATACTGTCCAGCCTAGACCTGTACAGTTCCTCAAAAAGTCTCATACTAATTAAAGAACATATTACAGTTGAATCATGTGCTTCAACTTTTTCCAAGCAACGTAAAATTCGATACCTCTGCTTGCTATAAATCTCTTGTTCATGTAAGAGTGGTTTATCGTAACTTGGTAGTTCTTTCACCATATAATCCAAAAAATTATTGTTGCAATTGTGCAAGTGCTATCATAGATTTGTACTTCCAATGAATACTTAATGTAATATCAAATATAACATGTCAAAGTATGTATTGAAGTCTAAATAAAAATAAACTTGTAATTGTTGCTACAAACTCCCTGTGAAGTGAAAGAAGAATGTAGAATACATGTACAAGTCAAGCTCACAACGCTATATTTCACATGACTCTAGTCACCAAAACAGTTCGTTAGAGAACATATAGCTCATATCCATTTACAAACCATAATTGCACGCAGACACAAAGGAAAGATAGCAACACTAGGATTTGATGTCTACTAATATTCTTCGTCCTCGTGCGATATAGGGTCACCCAACGTATGTCGTATGAATGGTCTCCATGTGCTCAATAACATGCAATCATGAACGCATGAACACACACTATGTCAAACATACACAGACACTAATGTATCAATGCAATGTCCATGAACATAAAATGATATTTCATTATCTTTTATTAAGTCTTATGGCGCATGAATGACATAATTATCCATCACATTTATATATGATCTAGATTTGCACTAATCTAGATCATATATGCTCTGATATTCTGCCTATATAAACTTACATAATTATTTTATTAATTATTCAACCCAACAAATTACCAAATTAACTCCTTTTAGTATATTGATATTGTGTAAAACATAAGAGGGAAATGTAGCTAATCTTAACAAAATATAAAGTTGAAGCAAATATATAACCAAAATATTTAAATTGAAGCCAAAATATAACAAATTGAACTAAATATAAAATTTGTGTTGCCAACCTAATAATTGTATTTGTAAAACAAATAAGGTAGATCCATTGGCGTCGTAGGGTACACCAACTGTTCTACCATATTTAAGAATATGGCACATCGTTGGCAACTATACAATTTACGGGTCGCAGCTACCAACATTTTGTTTGGGAAAAAAAAGAGCGGTTGGCCATTGTTGGTCCGACCTTGGACACCTAAGTAGCCAGGCTTGGGTCTGAAGTTTAGTTCCAGCCAAGACTTGCGGATCGGGCCTGAGGCAGACTTAGGCTCCTTTATAGCAAATGGCAAGGTTCCAATGATAAGAAAATAGAATATAACATTTTATCTAGTCAATGAAATTTTTTTATTAAAGCAATTTTATATTGCATTTACTACCTTTATAATATTAAAAAACTATTCCTTAATTATTTAAGTAAACTTTAAATTTACATTTGCATACGTGGAATAAATATAAAAAAATAACTTCAAAATGTACATAATATATATTTGAAATATGAGATTTTTAAAACAGCTAAGTTACAAGTACAATTCATTTATTATAAATTTATAGTCTTATAAAATTAATCTATTTTACATAATATAATTATAATGTACACAGTCAAATAAAATTGTATTATTATAATAATTTTGTTTATACAAAGAATATTATCATAATAATTGTATAATATTAATTTATTATATTTAATATCCTTATATTTCTTGTCTTGTAGTTTAAGAATTAATTAAGAGTAATAGATGAAATCCATTACTTTAAAATCCCTTATTTATTAGTTTATAAATCAAATAATTAATATAATTCATAAATGTTATCAACTATTTTTTCAATCAAGAATTTCGATCTGATCGACGGACCTACATTACAAATCTTATTTAGTATTTTGCTTTTCTCTATAGATTCATGTAACCTTGACTTCTAAAATTTAGTTTTATTTTAATCTTCATATAATAAAGTTTTTCTGTACCTAAGGTTTTTCTTCAACGAACTTTTTCACATAAATATCATTGTTTTATTTCATTTTTTTTCAATTTATTGTTTAATTTTAAATAATTTGTATGAAAACATTGATGGACAATTGTTGTCACGATCCCGAGACGGAATTAAGAGAACGTCAGGTCGGGCTACTTGATTATCAGAGAGAAGCAGATCACCCAGCTTAAAACTTGGTTCGCAGCGGAAGACTTGAAACATTAATCAAAAAGCCAAAATCTACGCAATGATTATAGATATAAGAGTTTAATAAGGGTTTACATGTCCATGATTAAATTTGAATCCAAATAAGAGTTAGACAAACCAAACTAAAGATAAATGCTCACGAAGGAATAATTAACACTCAAACAAGGAAACTAAATAAAGAAAACAACTTCCCAGCATCAGGTTCTCATTACTTTTTTTTTTTTTTTTTTGGAAGGGAGAGAGAGTCGTTGGGGTGAATGATTAACTTAATAGTAATGCTATATTAAATGTATGTAAAGCTTCATTTATCTTTTTTTTTTTTTAAAACGTGACGATATAACAAATGATTTTCAAATTATCATCTTATGAAAATTCATTTTTAACGTTTTACGAAAACATGCTTCACGTCCACTGATGAGACATTAAATAAATCATTGTCATATACATAGACGACTATACAAAAATATGTTATCATCGTACTTATTGTATAAAAATTCACCTAAGTGAAAAATGAGAGTTGCTCAAGGACCCCTTTGGCACACACACAGAAAATGCGCAACCAAAATAGAATAGCACCTCATGAGTCAGAAAGATAAATAAGTAACATGCAATATGAAGATCCAGCCCCGTTACCCCGTTGTCGGTGAACAATGGTAATTTTTAAAGAACCTATATGATCGATAATAAACAACAAATAATACCCTGATTAGGTTTAGAGATTTAAAACACAACAAGTGCATTATCACCGCCCTATTACTTCTTTTGTGATGTGCATATTAAATAACATTCACGCAACAGAAGATGTACGAAGATGTCTTCCTAATACTTTGACACTAAGATCGTCTAAAGTATCACGATGATCTATTTTCTATTCCAACAATAATAAAATAATAGATCAATAGTAAACATGTAAATCATACATACATACACGTAAAAGACTGATGTGCTAATGATCAAGCCCCATTGTGGTTTTCATGAGAGATAGCTCACCAAAATAGAGTTTTAATAAAAATCATGAAATGTAGTGCAAGTAATATAAAATCCTTCCTTTTATGCTGATTGTTCATTCTTCTAACTAAAAGTACAGCTTTAGCAACCAGCTCAAAATCTTCAAAATCGTCTGAGCCTAAAATAAACAAAGTTAATGATTATCTCACTAATAACTAAGGGAAGACACTAGGATGAGTCCTAAACCGAGACTAGGAACTCAATCCATAACACTATAAGTGCCCACAAACTTAGAACTTAATCCATAACACTATAACTGGGACTAGGAACTCAATCCGTAATACACTAAACGGTCCACACTTATAATTAGAACAATCGAGTCTGGCTGCAGTTAACACTTCATCCTAGTGGTCGACACTTTATCCACAAGTATCGAAACTAGTGCGCTGGACACTTCTCTTTAAGGATCGACACCCTAAACTCTTGGATTCTAACTCGAAATGAACTAGATGTCAACACTCCTTCTGAAGTGTCGACACCTTTTTCAAAATACAAGGTGTGTGGTCAACACTTCTATTTAGCAGTTCACACTTACCACATAGTTTCCAACGAAGGGTTTGAAGTGTCAACTTACAATCCACAGTGGTCAACACTTGGGTGATTTTCAACGACAGGATGTCGTAAAAATTGCTTTTCCTCACCAATTCTTGCCTCCAAACGACAACAACATTTGCACACACTTTTAATACACTAATATACGTTGAATAATCAGATGGAATGGAGCTCTATTGTTCGAATCCAACCATAACTTAAAAATCCAAAATGGAGAGGTTAGAATGACTTATCCTCGAAGCTTCTTCACGAAAGTTGGTGCACAAAGCTTCACAAATGATTCCTTAACCACTGAACGCAATGAATTGCTTAAAACGCGATCGCTTCTCTCTCTCTCTCTCTCTCTCTCTCTCTATGCTCAAAACAAAAATGGAAATATGGTTTCCATAACCCTATTTATAAAACTTTACAAAATTATATTTGAACGCCACAACTTAAAAAATTTACAAGTATGAGCAATGTGACGAACATGGAAAAAAATCTTTTTTTTTTTCCAGAATCTCTTAAAACCAAGGTATTGATGTCAATTGTTAGTAATTGAATGACAGACGAAAAGAAAATAATATGAGAACATGAGACAGTAATGACTATTAAATTTAATTCTATTGTGAATCTATGAATGATTAATATGTATATAAAATAAATATATTAATATATGTTACTTTTTATATATATACACACACACGCACGCTCTCGTATGATAAGGGCATGACTACCAATGAGTTTAATGATCTAGTCAGTGTCATTTCAACCGATTACAGGAGGTAGAGTTAAACGTAGTACACATCATCAAAGTCAGTGAAGAAGAAAAACAAATATTAATGGAAGTACCCAAACTCGTTACTTCAAGTGGCCAAACTCATTAATCAAAGTGGTCAAGTCATAAATCAGTAACCGATCATGTAAAGCATTTTAGAGACCTACTATTATGAATTGCGGTTTCGACCAACTCATTTTTTATACCAAGATTTCTATTTCATTTTAAGTTATCACTAACATTAACTTATAGTCGATTTAGGAGAATTAACATATAAATTTCTCTTATTTTTGGAGAAATTTATATAATTTTGATATCAGAACCATCATGTTATAATATCATGTTATCTATCATTTTAAAAACAAAGACAAAGATTCAAAAGTTTTTGTTTTCTCTTCCAAGTTTAGCCGAAAAGATTCAATTTTTTTTTTCTTGTAACATCAAGCATCCTGTTCTCATTTGATTCGTTGATATGTTTTGTGAAGGAATTATAGCTATAATATCTTGATCTTGTTTGAGTAGTTTGACGAGAATTAAGATAGAATTACTACGAGTAAAAAAGGCAAGAGTGTGTAAAATTATTTGACAATAAAAACCAATAATTTTGAGCAAAAACTAGTGTTGAGCGAAACACGTGACCGTGAGAATTGTGAGCCTATTTTTCTAACTTATATTGTAGGAATCATGTCTACCAGTGAAGAATTCAAAAACATGGTTGATCAAAGGCAACAAATGGTGAGGCGAATGTTGAAAATTGACAAGTTCATGAACAGTTAGATCAAGTGGAGAATGTTCATCGAGATCAACCATAGATGCATGCTAATGTGAATGAGAGAAGAAGAGTTCAACCGGTGAATGAAGAGAAGGAAATTGAGGAGTTCCTTGAAGTCAAAATTGATTAGGAGGATGGCCAAAATTCAACATGTAGTCTACGGAGAAATGGAAGAGATAGACAAACTACAAAATGGTGAAGACAACAACATTAGTAACATTAAAATGAAGGTACTGTCAGTTCAAGCCAAGAATGATCTGAAGGCATATCTTGAATGGAAAAGAAAGATTGAGTTTGTCTCTTAAATCCATAACTATTCTGAAATGAAAGGTAAAACTTGCTGCAGTTGAATTTTCTAACTACGCTGTTGTTTGGTTGGATCAGTTAGTGTTGAGCAAGTGGAGAAATATGGAACATCTACTGGAGACATGGAAAGGGACGAAAACATTAACGAGGAGGCACTACTACCGATATTTGTTAAAATGCTACGACGATTCATGTAAAGGCAATTAGAGTGTCGAGGACTACTATCGAGAGATAGAGATTACTATGATCTGAGTCACTATAGAGGAAAATTTGCAGGCCACGATGACTAGGTTCCTCAGCAGTTTAAATCATAAAATCACTAATGAAGTCGAATTGCACCATTATGTTGAGACAGAGGATATGGTGCACATGGAAATCCAAATTCAGCAACAACTCCAACAAATAGAGTGTTTTTGATTTAGTTTGGTTTTGTATAGAGCTAAATCAAACTGGTAGAGATTGGTTTTGTTAATTTTTGAACTAAAACCAAATTTTTTGTGCAAGAATTGAATTAGAACCAAACCTAAAATGATGTACTTTCGTCTCGTGTGATCTCTCGCTCAACAGGAACAAAGCACGCGTAAGCTTAACAAAAAAGAGAATGAAAATGAAAATGCGAAGTGTAACGGCCCAACCCTTGACCGACTGTTGTGGGTTGGAGAGTCCGTTTGCCCGGCTGCACGTCACCTCATGATCTTTTTTCCTTGGCGAATGAATTTTTTCCCTCTTCAGCTCTCGAATTCAAGACCTGCCAGGCTGAACTACATGGGTTTTCTTTACTGCCCGGTTCACTGTTTGTTTGGTCCTTACTGCCTGGTTTCTGCTGTTGCTTGGTTCTTTGTTATTCGGTTCGGCTGCTGTTTGGTCCTTTGTTGCCTGGTTCTCTTCTAGTTGTTTGTGCCATCTTCTCAGTCGGTGAGACACTCTTTTTAACTCGTTGCTTTCTCTTGTCAAGATCATTCTCCATGTTTTAAGATGATATTTCCTGCAATAATGACAAACTAGTTAGATAATAAATTTGTTAAATTACTTACCTGGGTTAGTGATCGATGGATTGGGGCCCTTGGCACATCATAAAATCTCTATTCGTTTAAGTTCAGTTCTTGTTTTATTGCTAATACAAAAATTGGACCAACATAAAGAATGAAACTAAAGAAAACTTGTGTTGAGTGTGTTCATTGGATAATTAACTTGAATTTATGTTTGTGCGGAGGAGCGAAGAAAGTATTCATTGTACTTGTGTGAATACACTCGTACTTTTACGATCATAATTTTAGATAAAATAACGTTGAACAATTGACAATCATATAGTATTACCTAATTGATCATTCGTAGTATATAACCAATAAAGATTGAGGGAATACCATAACGTCTAATAAAAATCAAAATTATTATGATACATTGTAATCTAATTAATTCGAGAACTTTTTATTTTTTTCTCTATTAATTAATTTATGAGTATTTATAAATTTTAAATAATCATATAATAATTTTGCTTGAATACATGGAAGATGTAATTGTACTCACGAAAATACCGGAATTTTGAAAGATTGCCGCATACTAAACTATATTTTCATGAAAAATGGTCGAAATTTTGAACTATAATTTCATAAAACTTCAAAATAAGAAAAATTCAAGTTTAAATAAAAATTCATTTATTTATTTTTACCTTCATGATTGACATTTTTACCACATTATGTAATTAAGCCCAACTAATGGGCCAGAGCGAGATTTGGGCCTCAAGAAAGATTCAATTCCACGCTGAAATTTCTCGAGCAGAAGCAAAGCGGGCAAGCTTCAACCACTTGATCACAGCCAATGCAAAGGCAGAGGTGTCGACACGGCAAAAGAACCACCGCCGCTGCCTTCTTTCTACACGCTCGGCAGCTCGGTCCCGTAATCATCACTTGGTCGGGATCGGCGTACACCGACTCGGCATCCTCCGCTTGACAGCCTCCGCTCATGGTGGTGCCGTTCTCCCTGTCTCGACCCGAACATAACCTCTTATCCGGCCCACATCCCCTTACTGCGCGCTGCAGCTGCGCTTGTAGAGACGCTGCTGTTGCCTCTTGTGACCTGGCCTTCGCTTGCCAGATCTGACCCTCGACTTTCAGTCGGAAAGCGCGCGCTTCTAACTCGTTTTCTTTACGCTTTGCATTCTCGAACTCTGCTTCTTTTTCTCTCAGCTTCCTGGTCACTGATTCCTCTGCTGCGCTCATTAGCTCACGGTATTGCCTCTGCCTTATCTCTGCGAACTCACGCCGGAGCTCCTCTGCCTGTCCGACGGAAGCAAATTTTATTAAGATCGACTTTTCCATTCTAAATATCTCTTACCCAGTTGATTAGAGAGGAGAATGGTACTTGGGCTTGCAGTAATTGGTCTACTTCGTGTTTTTGTTGTTTTATATGAGAGGCAAAATCGTCTGATGATTGGAAATAGAAGGGTCGTGAGAGATTCCAAAGTCTGTCTTGATGCTGTCGTTGATCGGTATGAGCTGATCGGAGACCCGTGGAGACGACCGTACTGGATTGATGATTCTGGTTTTGGAGCTGAAAAAGGTCGAGAAAGGGCGCCGAATGAGATTGCTGCGTACAAAATTGTTCGATTTGGGCTCCCACCATTAATCTTCGATTCTCATCTGAATTTTTACGAGAATTTGTGCTCTCTGTTTCAATCAAACAAGTGAATATCAAGGCCGATTCTGTGTTGTTTAGTGTGAAGGCAATTAGATGAGATTGTAAATTGGGTATGTGAAGAATTCGAACTTTCGGACCTCCATTATTGAACACCATGTGGGAATGGTCGAAGACTCCTGGTTGAGGTTGCACTGAATAATCATGGCTTTCGTGACCACTTCTTGGAGAAGAAAACAAAAGAATAAAAATGAGATACAGAAGGAAAGGGGTAGAAGAAATAGAGATTAGGCTTTGATTGGAACAGACTGAAGAAAATTGAATACCTGTACAGAAGAACATTTGAAGGGTATTGAGCTTGAACTGCCATTGTTTGTTGATAAACAAGGAGGGAGAGAGAGAGAGAGAGAGAGAGAGAGAGAGAGAGAGAGAGAGAGAG
>CM039524.1:10233520-10334277 GCA_022433055.1 Begonia peltatifolia
GAGAGAGAGAGAGAGAGAGAGAGAGAGAGAGAGAGAGAGAGAGAGAGAGAGAGAGATGAAGGACAAGCAAAAGAGGAGATGGAGTTAAAAAGGGTAAGTTGGAGCAATGGGAGAGGTAGACGACAACAATAAAAACTTGCACATAAGAAGCATGAAAAGGAAAGGGAGATACTTCTCTCTCCACTTCTCAGCTATGGCTGATGCTTCAATGAGACAGAGAGAGATGAATTTATGCATGGTAAAAGGACACTCTCACCATCTCTACCTTCACCAGTTACAGTCCTTGTGCCTTGAGGCCTCATCCTTTACAAATTTTGCTCTTTTTTTAACCTACTTTTTGTTGTCCCTTGTCATAACTAAATATTTGGCTAAGTAACTGCTGGAATTACTTTTAAAGTGAGTTTTATATCTCGCTTTTTATCGTAGTATCAGAGTTAAATCTATACGATATGAGCATCGATTAAACACGTTAGACGTAAATAAAAAAAAACCTATCACGCTAGACGTGTTGGCGAGTATTGTCTGATATCAGCATAACTAAATATTTAAATTTAAATATAAGAGAGATTTCCTCGTTTCTTGAATTAGTTTACGCAGAGAGTTACTTTCTATCACTTTTTTTTTAATTTCTTCCGCCCTTGATCCCCGTGTGCTTGGTTTCTGGTTTCTTGTTTTAACCTCTCTCTTTCAGATAGATAGCGAGACTCAAAAGATGGTAATGAGTTAGAGAGAGAAACAAATCCGTCCAATAACAGATCCTGCCTTTATTATTCTGTCTCTCCTTAAGTGGTTAGATTAGTTTTGTCATTTAGTTATGGATTTGGGGTCAATCAGGGAAGTTGAAAATTTAAAAATTTATCAGTGTGGTTAATTTAAAAAAATTAAAATTAAGTAATTTAAAATTTATCTCCAGTGGAGACTTTTAAACTGTCTAGATTTCTTCATAGAAATTTTATTTAATTTAAATTAAATAAGTTAAAGTGGATTATTGAGGAACCCTAGAGAGAAAGAGGTGGAAGCGAAGCAAGAAATCGGCATCTTTTGAGACTGGAATTGCATTTGTGGGTCATCGTGTAACGAAATTTGTGAAGGAGTTTCAAACAATTGTAATATTTTCCCTTCTGTTTTTACTTTCAAATATTAGAGTTTTTATGTAAAATAGATTCTACTTTGAAAACTCAAATGATTGTTTATGTGTTATTTGAGTAGATTTTAGATTTGCGTAAGTTGTTTGAGCAATTAGTGGTGCAAATTAAGGAGAGCAATTTTCTTGACTTTTCGTAGCTGAAATCGTCCAAGTGTATCGTTGTGGAGGTCGATCGACACTTTAAAAATTGCTCTAGAAACATAGAAGTATCAAGTGTTGACCACTTAAAAGAAGTTTTGATCGCGTACATTTTTATTTTCAAAAGGTATCGACACTTAAGAAGGAGGTATCAACTGCTAGTGTATTTTGGGTAGAAACCCCAAAGATATGAAGTGTCGGCTGCTAGAATTAAGTGTCGATTGGGGCAAAATTCGAGTGTTCTAAGTGTCGACCGGTGGGTTGACTCTTATAATTGTCGACTGGTGCCTTCTGAAGTGTTAATTGCACGAATTTAGATTTGGAAAATTTTGCTGTCGGGGAGCTTAGAACCTCAGCGAAGTTCGCGACTGTTTATAGATTTGAAAATTAGGTTCCTAGTCCCATTATTGGACCTTTCCATGTATCTTTCTTAGTGGTTGAGAGAGATTTCTTGACTTTAGTTTTTTTAAGCTCAGATAAGATTGTGGATTTCAAGTCGGTGTAGAATTCTAATAAAAAAGAAGTAAATCCCTTGATTAAATGGTAATTGGAAATTACTAAATTTTGGTAGCAGTGATTGGCCAGAAAAAAAATCATTGTCGAGGTAAGGATTTTATACTTTTTCACTGCATATTATGATTTTATGAAAACCTATTTTGGTGAGTTGTCACCTGTATAAAACTTGATGGACCCTAGTTGCCAACACTATGTTTTTATGTATATGTATATATGACTTTACACGTTTACCATTGATATATGATTTTATATTGATATAATATATATCTTGTGAGGATGAGTCTTTGTGATACTTTAGCCAGTTTCAGTATAAGTATTAGAGAAAATTCGAGTAGCCTTTCTGCTGCGTGAAGATGGTCTTGTTTGCACGTTATGAAAATGAATAATAGGACGGTGATTACCAGCTCATTGGATTTTGAATTCCTAAAGTTGATCAATGTAAATTTGAGTTTTATAATTATTTGGGTGGTGTCGCTGTTTGGTCTTCAGATCACTTACCACCCTTGTGACGTTTTTAAACATACAAGTCACCGTCACCGTCACCTTTGTTATTCTTTCAAACTCATGAGATGCCGTTGAGTCTTCAAATTGCGACCTTTTTGTGTTTATTTGCCCAAGTTGGTCATTGTCTCACCCTCATTTTTTAATGACGTGATTTTTATATGAAAATCATGATGAAATCTTAATTTTGTGTAGTTATCTGTGTATATAATCATGTTTTGAATAATTGCAACATTGGTGACTAGTAGAGCCTGTTTTCTCAAAATAAGTTTTCATAGAAAAATGTTTTGAAAATCATATATGTATCTCATCATGTTTAGGAAAGAAAAATAAAAAAGTTTGTGCATTTAATATAACTTGCTTTTTAGCTAGTCACACCCTCCAAAGACACTTCTCTTTCCATGAAAGAAAATGAATAGCAAGTAGGTGAAGTTCGAAATAGTTCCCTTTTATTTATTTTCCTTTTTGAGTGTTTTTATTAATTTATTGGTGATGACTTCTCTTACTTTGAGTCTGTATAAGATATGATTAGGGTTTGAACTTGACATGTACATCTTATTAAACTATTATTTACTTATTCCACAATTATATTTGTAATTATTGTGAATTTTGTTTTTGATTTATGTTCAAATCTTTTGCTGTGAACCAAGTCTAGGGCTAGGGGATTGACTCTTCTTCGATGATTGGGTTGTCCGATTCGGCGTTCTGTTAGACTCGCTTCTGAGTTATGACAAACTCTCTCTTTTAGGTTTTAGTTAAGAAAATCCTTAACAGTCGACGGAGGAGTAGAATCAATAATTTACACTTCTTGTTTATTTATTTATTCAAGAATTTATTTTGTGAGGTTAAACTTTTAGATATCTTTGTTATGTTTATTTCTATTGTATTCATAACACACTTATAGTATGGATTTGTAGTATCCCTTTACCTCGGATGTCACTACTGCACCCTTGGTTTAGCTTAATTTCACGGCCTGACTTTTACTTTTATTTAATTCTTCGACTGTTACATGGAATATTAAAGTTAAGAGTGAGGAAATTCTGTTTGTTTTCGGGTCGAGTGGCTCCATGTTGCATATTGTGTTCCCTGCGAGCGCGACAAGTTTGACAAGATTAGTTGCTCGAAAGATAAATTTTTTTTCCTCTTATCTCGATGAATTTACCATTTAAAGTTTTCCAAGATTGTTCTTAAATTGTTTTTCCATGGCATCATAAGGTTTTAGATGAAATCTAGTGTTTTACTTGTTAAGAGAGTTGTTATAAACTCATGATATTTAGTGTTAGATTTTTTATTTAATGATGCTAATCTATTTTATAACAAATTACGGTATTCTACATAAATGGTTATTATATTGACATGATCACTTATCAAGTGAAATCTCAACCCTACAACTACCAAAGGGAGACCTTTGCGAGGTGGAATATAGCTTAATCACAATCAACCATAAAATGGCAAGTGGATCCTCGTGTCACTTATTATTTCATCTCTTTTGAGCAACATGACCTAGTATGGTGGCATGAAGCTTCGATTAATCTTGACAAGAAAATATGAATACGTGGATTGCATCAAGTACTAGTACTTGGTCAGGTCGACACTATAATGGACTTGACTTGGCTCGACTTGTTAACTTTAACACCCGAGATGACTCGAGTTATATTGTTTTTGGCAGACTCATTAGACTCTGCTAGTTTAACTTTGACACTCTAATTTTTTTAGGGTTGGCTCGGCTTGGCTTTCTCATTTGTCACTTCTAATTTCAAATGATTTGTAATTAGATAGATGTCAACTTAGTTAGTATGTGAATAATTTGTAATGATGTAAGTATAAAATATTTGTAATGATATTCGTGTGATTTTTTTTATTAGAGCATCTCAAATAATTTTTTCATAAATATATGTCATTGTATGTATTAATACAACAATTTTGTTAACTAAACGACTAACTATTATATTTTGACATTATAATGATAAATAACCATTATAATTTTATAACTAATTTAAAAAAAACATACATTACATTTATATAAAATTGAAAACATATATGCATGTTTGGTTCGTTAAGCTCAAGTTGTTAAGATTCATTAGCCTTGTTGAGTTATCTTGTCTTTGTTCGACTCATTTAACATTGGTTCACGAGTCAGCTCAGTTTAAATTTTTTTTTGATCGAGCTCGTTAGGCTCTACTAGCTCGACTTAGTTCAGTCAACGTGTTGTACTCAATAACTTTGGCCAAGCGACAAGCTCAAATTCATTTTACCCCATCTTTAATGGTTGAAAATTAAATGACCAATTTAATAATTATATGACTGGATCATTTATTACAAATCACAAAGTCATATTCATCAAAGTGATCAAATATAATATAAGATTATTAAACTTCAAACATTTAAAGTGTGAGACTTTAGTGTGTAAAGAATAGTTATATAGGCTTTAGGTTAATGAGAAGTCAGCACAGAAGCCTGATGAATCCTAGGTTATATACTTAGGATTGTGGCTACTAAGGAAATTTCAGTTGATGTTATTCTCTGTCTTCCTTCAACCTAGAAGATATAGACTGTGATTTTCTTTCAATAGAGTTATTTTGATCTAAAAGATCATAACTACAGGATCAAGATTCAACCATAGATTACCAAAAGTATATTCTAAATTAATTCTATTGATTTAGATGTGTTTCACATTAAGATTGTCTTCACTATTATCATCTAAGGATTGTGGCTTAAGTCTAACAAATGCTATTAGAGCATCTTAATGTTAAATTTTAAGGACTTTAAGTTGAAAATTCATTTATTTGATTATATGGAATTTTTGGAATTTGGTTTATTCTAATTATGGACGCTGAAATTTCAGATTTGGTAATTGAACTTAAAAGATATAACTTTCACGATAAATAAATTTCATTATCTTGCTAAGATAAAATTTGTATTTTGACGTGTTTAGCGATGGATATGGATTTGCATTCACTAATTTTTTAGTAATTAAGATTTTGGAGTGCAAAGTGCAAGACTTTTGAGTTTTGTAACGAATTTTAGTGAAACGTTTTGGATGGAATGACACATTAAAAAAAACAGTGCCGGGGTTTCAAGAAATTCAGAAAGCGGGTGGTGACACTAAGCATATGATCATAATATGGTCCGCAATTAAATTCTAGAATACATGGGTCAAGGGGTTGTCATTTCCACACGAAACACAAAAACTGCGACAATGCTGACCTCTCTCTATACGTTGAGCGTAGGAGCTTTGCTTGTTGTGTCGTACTGCTGACATTCGGGTCTAATGATAATTTTTTTGTGATTTTTAAATTTTGGTATATTGGATTTATTCAAGCGTTTAAAATTTTAATTTAATTTTATTGAAGTAATGTGTATGGCTTAAAATAGCTTCTTTGGTCTAAATAATTACTTTAGGGCGTTGAGATGACTATGGGCATTTAATCACGCAAGTATTGATGTGCCTAAGGAAAGTGCATATTTGGCCAAGTCACTTGCACATTTCAAGTATAAATATTTGATAATTCTTAAGTTTTTCATGTGAGCAATAAATATGTTAAAAGAAAGATGTATTTGTTAAGTTATCTCATATTGGTTGTAGAAGGGGCTGATGATCAATTTATAAGTGTGAGAAAAATTCTAATATCATGAACTAACTTTTGGAATTGAAAAGGATCAAGATTACCTAACAGTGGTATCAGAGTCCAGATTTACGACAAAGATCTCAACATGCCAGGAGAAACATGGTTGTCAGCTCTCCGATCCAAGGCTTAATGTGTGATGGGAAGATTGTTTGGTTATCCCACATTGGTTGTGGAAGAGACTTGGTGATCAATTTATAAGTGTGAGGAAAATCCTCATCTCTTGAGCTGGCTTTTGAGATTAAGAAGATCCAATATCACCTAACAGTAATTGTTAGAAAATTCTATACGGGCCAGACCGGTTAGGCCTATGTTAGAAATTTCATTAGGGTTTTATTTTCTCAATAGTTCATGTAAGCTAGAGTCGTAAAACTCACGGTTGTATTTCAATCTTCATGGTAAATTTATTTATCTATTCGTGGTTTTTTCTCTAAAAGGATTTTTCCACTGGTGTCTATGTGTTTCCGAGTTTATTTCTTTTTTGTTATTATCGTTTGATTTTTCAACAATTGGTATTAGAGCAACGTTGAAGGTTTTTCAAAAATCAAGTTCTTGATTTATCGAAGGTATCGAACGATTTTACAGGTTTGCAATTTTGGTGCGCGAAATTTGTCATTTTGAGAGAAAAAGAAATAAGGAAAAAAAAGGAAAAATGATTTTTTTTTGTTGTGTTGCTCTTCTTGCCGTGAAGAACAGAGAAAAGCAATCAGAAGAAGCCCTAGAGCAAAGGGCTGCCAACCGCGAAGCAGAAACAGAGGGTGAGCTCCGAGAGGGAGCTGTCGCGTGCGTATCTAAGGAGAAGAACCTCGATCAGAACCCACTATTTTTAATCGATTTTTGTATAGAGATTGACTATCATCCTCATCGCCGACGAGTGCTCCAATCGCTGGAGAAGAAGAAGAAAGTTTTCGCCTTTCTTCAGAGAAGTTTTCGTTTTTGTTTCCTTCACGTTGCTGCTAGGTGTAAAAAATAAATAGAGGGAGGAGTGTCGGTCGTGAAAGGGAATAACAGAGAAGGAGAGTTCCCTGTTTCAGAGAAGCTGTCGCTGCCATATGAAGGAGAAGTCCACTGCCGCCGGCCGTCGCCACGCAGAGAGGAGTAACGCACTGGAGAAGGGAGCACCGCCGCCTCTCCGGTCACGCTGTCGCTAGTCTCTATTTAAGCACCGCCATCCGCCATCTGCGAAGAGGAGAAGGAAGTCTCCAACACCGTTGCTGATCGAAGAAGAGAAGGGGAAGAAGTCGTTGTTGGGAAAAATAACAACGACGAAATCCAACGGGAACAAGAAACGATAGCAGATGCGATCTGAAAAATACCAAGAATATTTTCTCACACCGTAAGATCATAACGACCAAGAAGTAAGAGAAATAATAGCCAAAATTAACACCAAGAATTTTACGTGGAAACCCAAATCTGGAAAAAACCATGGGGATCGAGTTCAGAAAGATCTCACTATGAAAAATAGGATTTACAATATTTTTCTAGATATTGAATAATCTAGAAAATATTCACTAAGAGAAATAACCACTCTTAGAACTTTCAATGTGCACAAAAGCACTACACCTATTTTTCTCTCACTCTTTTTTTTCTCTCCCTCCAAAATAATCCTCATTATTTCTCTTCCTCTTCTCAGAAGTGATTTTCTTGTTCTCTCTTGGATAAAAGAATTCACTTCTCTTCGGATGATTTTCTTTTCCTCAGGAATTCTCTATTTATAGAGAAACTTCTTCATAAGAGGACAAAACATCACACATCACTCAGAAGAAAGTTTCAATTTTTCTTCTGCATTTCATTTATGACGTGCAGAAGTAAAATGAAAATTTTCTTCTTTATTAAATGATGTGAGTCCCTCATCATTAAGGATGGACCCTACAAACTCCCTCTCCCGACTTATGATGAGGTATCTCCAATCCTGCTAAGCATATACAGAATTCGTGCTTATTTTCTACAAGATCTTTGTCATCATATCAGAGCCATTATCATCCATGTGGATTTTCTCAAGATACACTTGTTTGTTGTCCAACACATCTCGTATCCAATGATACTTGATATCTATGTGCTTTGACTTCGAATGGAAGCTCGGGTTCTTGCTCAAATGAATAGTGTTTTGACTGTCGCAATACAAAATATACTTATCTTGTTTATGACCTAATTCTGTCAGAAATTTTTGCATCCACAAAATTTCTTTATAGGCTTCTGTAGTCGTCATAAACTCAGCTTCTGTTGTCGATAATGCCACTGATTTTTGCCGCTTAGATTGCCATGAAACTGCTCTCCCTTCAAATGTAACCAAATACCCTGATGTTGATATTATGGAGTCAATATCTTCAGCCATGTCTGTATCAGTATAGCCTATCAACGAAGATTTCTCACTTCCAAAACACAAACTGAATTCAGAAGTACTTTTAAGATACCTAAGAATCAATTTCACTGCATTCCAATGCTCTCTGCTCAGATTTGTTAGAAACTGATTGACTACTCCAACAGAATGTGAAATATCAGGTCTCGTACAAACCATGACATACATCAAGCTACCAACTGCTGAGGCATATGGAATTCTCTGCATTTCTGCTTTTCCTTCTTCAGTGGAAGAACTTTGTTCAGAAGTAAGCTTGAAATATTTAGCAAGTGGAGTACTGACTGGCTTCGCCTTATCCATATTGAATCGGCTGAGAACTTTCTTGATATATTTCTCCTGTGATAGCCATAGCCTTCTGCACTTTCTGTCGCGAGTGATACTCATCCCAAATATCTATTTTGCCGGTCCTAAGTCTTTCATAGCAAAAGACCTGTTAAACTCATTCTTTAACTTAACAATATTTTCTTTGTCTGGACCCACAATCAGCATGTTATCGACGTAAAGTAGGAGAATTATGAATGTACCGTCCGTGAGCCTTTTCACGAATACATAATGGTTTGAGGAAGTTTTACTGTATTCTTGATTTATCACAAAATTAAAATGGGCGATAATAGAATCAAGGGTTGATTTAAATAATGAGAGAAAATCATGATTAGAATGAGGAATAGTTGTAACCTAATATCCATGATAAAAGGGTTGACAAAACGGAAAGGGATAGGCAAAAGGTGATGTTGAGATGAGTATATTGAAAGGATTGACAACTTTGTATCTTGAAAAATGGCCTACAATGTAAAGCATCCACCAAGAAGAATCAAGGATTAGACGTTTTATAAGAGAATAAAGTAAGGAAAAAAGGAACATCCACTGATAAACTGCCAAGCTTAATGGTTGACAAGGAAAACAAAAATTAAAAGAAGAATCCGTGTCATAATAGCTTATGCTCCATGCAGATGCTTTAGACCAAAGCATTGCCAAATCCACCTTCAGAAAATAACCACCATTCAAATATAAAATTGTGCTGGAAATTGAGTGGTAGTTCCACCTTTCATCTTTGGATTGGTAAATGAATTGAACTCTGTACCATGCAAGGTGGGCTAGTGGAGGATCAAAGAAGGTGGAATTTCCATTTTCTAAGTTTCCCAAGTTCTCCCCTTTGGTTTACTTTAAGGAAAAGAAATGTATGAGGGCAGGCTTTGGAAGCCAAAAAGAAGATTAAGCCCAATTCTAGAAGAAGAGAGGCAAAAATCCCCTACGCAATGCTGGTTTGATTCAAAGATGGCCCTTCGTCGCATGAGAATTAAACCAGAAACCAACCACACTTACCAAGAATGAACCGAAATTTATAACCACGTGCCTTGAATGTAAGATGATTCAATTCGGGTCGGTCGAGCGGGTGGGGCCTCATTTAAAAGACATAACTGTTCCGTCTGAACTACTACAGTAAATGGGTTGACTCAAAAGGCTGTGTAAGTTAGATGTATTTTTGTTTTAAATAGAGCGGTCACGGGGCGGTTCGGTCCGATCCCACGCCCGGACCAAAATCATACTGAATCTTTGAGATTTTTTCTCCGAAGACCAGAATTGGCTCTGCGAAGGACCAGGACCGAACCGGGATCAGATCAAATTTTTGGTATGGTCTATGTTCCTTTCACCTTAATTTTTTTTAAAAAAAAAAAAAATTTCAAATCAAACCACTCTAAAAATATGTTTTATTTAAAAACATTAAACTTAAATAAAAAATTTATAGACATTAAATATATATTTAACAAACTGAATGTCTAAATCTAAATATCAAGCATACAAACTAAAAGTCTCCAACTATCAAACATTAAAATAAAATCTAAAAAAATAAATTCAATATCCAAAATAAATCTAAATATATAACATACAAACTAAATCCAACTATCAAACATTAAAATAAAATCTAAGAAACTAAATTTAACATCCAAAATTAATCTAAGTACTTTAAAATTTAAAATAGAATCTAAATAGTAAATCTAACTAAATAATCAATTTATTTCTAACAACCAAACAATCAATTCATAGCCATTAGAAATAAACATTAAAATGAAGTCAATTATTACAACTAACCCTAACAAGTCATCGATAGATCATCTTCTACTTCTAGAAAATTTTCATTGGTAAGGTCAAGAAAATCTTCAAAATGACAATGTTGAAGATATGATTTAATCCTTAATTTAGAGATAAATATGTAAAATAAATAAATATTAGAATGTTCGAATCTTCTTCTATAGTTGTCAATGTCGCAGTGGAACCTTCTAAATCACTATCAATGTCTGTAGAAATTTTAAAAAAAGTTTGAATGTTTTTCTCTAATTTGGGAGCATATAAGAGCTTCAACACTTTAGGAGCTCAAAGAACTATTAAAGCATCAAGAGCACAACTACAACAACTAAAAGCAGATTCTGATCGAATGATCAATATATCTTTCACAATAATACTCAAAATTTGAAACTTCTCGAAGTTCCTCTTCTACCAAAATAATATGTTAGAACTATCTGAAAAATTCTCTAACTTTTCAAACAAATATAGATAAATCTCTGACATATAAGTTTCATTACTTGTCTCCGAAGAATTGCCAGAACCATAAAACATAGAGTACACAGCACTTGAACGAGTTTGCACCAAAGAACTAATTGACTTTGGTGACCTTTGTTGATTAATGCTGCTACTTTGAATCCAGTCTTCATTGGTTGTATCACCTTTATATTCGATATAAAACTTTTTAATTACATCCTCTATCTGCTTTAAGTATTCTGCAGCTCTTTCACTTCTAAATAAAATGGATAAACAATGTCGTAAAAATTTTGTTTTGCAACTTGAATCAAGAGCAAAAGCAACATATGCAAGCATGTTTATTTTTTCAAAAGATCCCCAATATTTATCAAAGTTTTTACGCATCTCGTTGCTCATTCTTCTTAGCGTTATATTATCGTTGTTACTCTAGGTCTCAATAGCAATCTTCAAATTGCCGACTTCACCTACGTACATATTTGATATGATATGTAAAGAGACAGAAACATGAAGTGTCATGGTATAAAATGTCTCTAAGAATTTAATAAATTCTCGAATGCCTGACCAACCTTCAATCATGGGTGGACCTTCCACTCTAATTTCTTGTAAGAAAGAGTTTTCATTCTCTGGTAGTTTTTCAAACGCCACTTCATACTTCTCAGCGCTTGCCAACATCAAATACGTCGAGTTCCAACGAGTAAAAACATCGAGCGACAAATTACTTTTACAAGTAATTTTGACTGCATCAACGTAGACTTTAAACTGTTGCAATCTTCCCAAAGAAGACCTGATGTACTTAACAACTTTTCTTACTCTCGCTATGGACTCTTGATGTTCTTTCAAACTATTAGAAATGATCAAATTAAGGACATGTGCAAAACATCGCATGTGCGTATGATCGCCGTTTAAAATCAATCCTTTCAAAGATCTAATTATCCTCGTCAAATAAGAAATAGCAACGTCGTTAGAAGACGCATTGTCAACGGTGATGGTGGTAACATTTTCAAGCTCCCACTGAAGCAAGCATTTTTCAACTTCCTTATCAATAGATTCACCCTTATGGTTCAGAATCAAATAAAAATTCACGATATTCTTTTGCACATGTCAGTTTTGATCAATAAAATGACATGTCAACATTATCTAATTCAAATTTTGAATAGAGATCCACGTGTTAGTGGTTAAAGACACCCTCTGTGATGTTGAAAAAAAAAATTCCTTCAGCTTCATTCTTTTTTTTTGAAATATGCCGCGAACATCTCTTGTTAGTGTCTTTCTAGATGGCATCATAAACTTGGGATTAAGATAGAGACAAAATTTCTTAAAACCAATTCATTCTACCACTTTCACTGACAATTCATCTAAGATAATCATTTTTGTCAAAAAATCTCTAGCAACCATCATAGTAAATGTGGGTATACTAGCACTCTTTCCTTCAAGAGGTTTAAAGATCAAGGTTGGTTGCCTACTGTCTACATTTTGTGAAAATGTTTTGCATACTTTAATATGCTTGACTAAACTTGAAGTTTCATTCTTGGTTGGGTGTGTTGCATAAATCTCTTCACAATAATTATATTTAGCTTGATCTGTGTTTGGTACTTTACTGAAGTGAATCCAAACTATATATTTAAATTTTTTTAATTCCACATGCAAACTTTCGCTAGGAGGAGTATCCATCCTACCGTGGAGGAAAAAATAATAAACGTATAAACACATTAATCAATCTAAATTTTAAACTTTAAATTAATCAAACACATTAATCAATAGCTAACAAATAAATTAATCAAACACATTAATCAATAGCCAACAATCAAATTAATCAAACGCAGATAGCAACATTAAAAGTACAGGCAGAAACACATCTATAGAGAGCCAATAAATTAATCAACAGTGAGCAACAAAAATTATCAACCAACAGTGATACAACCTAAAAACATATAAACATATAAAATTCCTACATTAATGAAACTACTCTACAACCACAAACAATCTGTCATACACATTAATCAACTACACTACAACCACCAAGAATTATCAACTACAGCCAACAATTTACCAACTATAGCCAGCAACCAACAATTTATCAAATCAATGAACGTAATAAAAAAAAGTTAACCCTAATTTATCAACCAACAGTGAGCAATAAAAGTCAACAAAAATTACACAATAAACACATACAGTGAGGATCGGACAAAAGCAAGCCAAAGACAGCCGAAGACAAAGTATTGAGGAGAGGCGAGGTGAAGGGACCAAACGAGCCGATCAGCCGAGAACAGAGACGAGCGGGAGGGAATGGGAGTCGGGAGTCAAGGTCGAGGTCGGGGTTGAGTGTCGAAAACCGCGAGTCAGGGTCGGGGTCATGGTCGGGTGCCGATCAGCCAAGGACAAAGGCGAGGGAACGAGAGTTGAGAGTCGCGAGTCGGGGTCGAGTGTTCAGCTGAGCAAAAGAACGAGAGTTGGGACTCTGGAGGGACTCTGCCTTGTAGAACTGAAGAGTGAACTCAGTCATAGTGAAACTGAAATCCTAGTTTTTTAACCTTCGATCCGGTCTCAGGTTTTTAGGATTTTTGACTATGAACCCAGGACCGGATCAAAACTGGTGGGATTTTAAACTTTGGATCGAGACCAGACCGTGGTCCAGCGAGTTGAGAAAGAAACCAAACCGAAATTGATTTTAAATTTAGAAAATAAAAATAAAATAGAAAACTTCAAAAAACAACCTTTCAGGAATCATTATCATTCGTCAAACTCAAGACGTGAATGAACAACTTTAGGCACAACTAGTCGTCGAATCCCTTAGTTTAAAGTATCGACAAGTTCATTCTGACCTTGAACGCATAACATTGGAATCCTGCAACACTACCTCGAATCCATTTCAAATGGAACTAAGATCTTTTAACCGTCTTATCTATTCTTTTCCTTTTATTCATTTTTTGTTCATTATTTTTAATTTTCCAACGTGAGATAACTAGCACTCCTTCCTTTTTTTTTTATTCTTTTTGTCAATGTGCTACAAATATTTTTTTTCTTTTATCTTTTCTTATTATATATAAATATTATTACTTATAATCAAAATTTTAATATTTTCATTCTTATTTTATTACTGTATATATATATATATAATGATACGAGTATATATTTATCTCACATATTTTTTCTTAATAATAATGAGTAATATAATTGATCATGTGCTGTGTGTGCGTTAGTTCAAAATGTAGTAAAGTGGTGACCATGGTTTATTTAATTCAACTAGTTTATTTTGTAACTCACTTGTTTAGTATATATTTTTAGGATAAAGTGTATATTAACTTTTAAACATAGTGGATGTAGCAAAGCCTTTGAATTTTTGTTTTTTGAAAAATAAATTCTTGAACTTAGAGGCATGATCAACTAAGTTCACGTCATTGAAATTGTTGTCAATGCAGTTACTTTTTTTTTTTTTAACTTGACATTTTTTGTTTTCTCTACTCGGCAACTTCTAGATAGAAGAATTTGTAATTTTGCCGAGTAAGTGATCTGCAAAAGAGATTAACAAAAGCGATTTGTCGCAATAATCTTCTTTGTAAATCATCTTCTTGCTAAAATAGCAACTTTTCTTTTTAGAAATCGTCTTGTAGAGAAAACGAAGATTTTTTGTGAAAGAAAAATGACTGCATTGATACAATCTTATTTGTTTAAAAAGAATCAATGACATACTTTCTATTTGAAGTTAAGTTTAAGGAGTAATATATATTTTACCATATTCTCATATACTTGTCTTCTATATTTATTTCTAATTATACGAATAATTTTATATATCAATGAATTAAATAATACAGATTATCATTAAATAAGTTATATATATATATATATATAACTAAATATAAAAGATGAATATTTTAACAACATTCCATGAATGATGATTCCCAATTCATTTTATTTTCAAATTCCTTTTTTAATTATTCTTAAGCATTCTTTAAATGTCAATCCAATGTCCTAATATTTATTTTCTTTTATTTTACTAGTGAAACCTCGTCAATTCACATACATTATAATTTAAAATCTCTTTAAGTGTGAAATCCTATTAATTCGGTCTCATTAATTAAAAGTTAAAAATTTTAAATATCATTAATTCCACAGCCCAATAACTTAATTATGAGGGTGTAAATCCACCAATTAATATTATTAAATGAACTATATCTTAAATCCAAGTCATCAGAACCTTCTATGTACATCTTCAACTTATATTTATTTTTCTTTAATATCTTGATTTATTTTTCTTTGATTAAATAAATTATTTTGGTAGTTTTTCATTATTTTTTGCAATTTCTATGTGTTTTTTTTTTCTCGCTTTTAAATCAGGCACCATAAATCTTTTTTTTTTTTTTTAATTTACTTAATTTGATAATCCTTTAAACTCTTCACTTTCGACTCTTCACCTTGAGTGTATTTATTTGTTTGTTTGTTGCGCGTGACTTTGCTTGTTCCTATGCTGTTCTCCCCTCCATTAATGCCTCATTTCTCAACTCTGTCTCTAATAGTTGAATGGATGTCATACAACTTGTTAATTCTTTTCCTTTTTTATTTTTCAATTTTGTCTCCTCTCGTATCAAGTGTTCATACTTGTCCATGTACGTTTGTTCATCTTGCTCTAGTTTTACACTTTTCATTATCGTCACGACTCGCAACCAATCCGATACAAAATATAAAATGACCTGGCCAATGACAGGATAAAATTGTCGGCCCTCGAGGGTGATTATATAGTATGGCAGTCAAAAAATTTAAAAGTCAGGGGCCAGTAAAGGTAGGCTAAACTGTAAGACTAAACGTGAGATCATAAAGTAATCTATAATACATATCCAAAATAACTGTACGGTTATAGAAATCAACAATACATTTAAGTGAGAATAAAATAAATTAACAAGTTTATATCTCATCAATAAAAGTTCTAAAAGAAGAAAATAGCTAAATAAAACAACGTTAATCAGTCCTACATCTACCGCTAGAAATCTATCTAACTATGACCCGAAAGAAGTGTCTTTGGTTGAAAATCACCATTATAAAAAAAAATATTTAATCTAAAATCTCCCTTGTTGGGGGTTGAATGAATGTGAATTAAATGTTGAAGTTCGGGTTATACATAACTTGATTAGACACACTATTCTATATCGGGATAGACACAGAAATTTTGTTAACTGCATAGATCTCTATGTCGTGGAGAATTTTTATAATATGAACCATTTAAACTCGAGGTTGGTGATCTTGAGTCACATGGAGATTAGTTAAATGTGCAATAAAAATATACCATACAACACATTGATTAAGAAAATTGTTGAACATTTTGTCATTCAACTGCAGATCGGTAAGCATATTGGAAAAGAAAAAAATTGATGGATATCTTCGATCGAATCCATTTACTTCGGATGGGCATGGTTGAAATTAACAGTACTTGGGTGTTCAAGGCAGGACAAGAAGCCTCAACCTCAACAACTCCTTCACCCCTATCTTCTTTTCAGGAAATTCCTATGAATGATGCTCTCGCACAACCATTGTCGCCTCAAGCATCTGGTGTGTTGGCCAGAATGAAGCAAAAATCAAACTTCATCATATAAAGAGTTGAGGAGCTATCTGTGGGATAGTGAGAGCTATCAGTTGCACAAAGAGAGTTGAATGGTAGAGTTCAGACATCGATGATGCCGAATATGAAGCTCGTCCAACTACCAATTTCAGATTGTGGCCTTAGTTTATATTTATGTTTATGTTTTGTTATTACTTTATGTAGTTGTAATAAAGTTTATGTTTATGTTTTGTAATTTACTTTAGTTTATGACTAAATGAGTTTGTTAACTCTAAGTCTGGATTTGGTTATATATTATCACCTGAATATGCAGAAACGGTTAAAAATAGCAATGTGAGAGTTATAAAATAAAAGAAATTCTACCCAATTTTTCAATTTTCTTGAGTTTTTGCATTCTGCTTCAACAACTGCAATAGCAACAGGATAAATCCATTGTTACCATCGATGCTGATTACTGTCAGTATTTGGCTTGGACACGAGTCATTAAGATAATAGTCATCCAAATAGATGACTGGTCTGTCACACTGAATCAAACATATCTTACACCTAACCATACACATGTACATTTTCTCAAATACATTCTTCGACGTAGACCCACCCACCAAATCTGTTTGAATTGCCACGATGCTACCCAGATTTGATCTATGAATTTTTCTTGCATACAATATAAATAGTTGTGTTGTTCATCACCTTTTCCTTCATTCAGTTTCTAGGCTTCACTTCTTGCTCGTCTGGCGACACTTAGTATAATGTTGATATTCAAATCTTTACTCACTATCTTGATGATAGAAGAAATTTCCTAAGTAGGTTGACTTTTGAACCTGTCCAAATATTGAGTTGTCAGCCATTTTGCCGAAGCATGTCAACTTTCAACTTCTTACGAACATTTGTGGGTGTCATTGAAAGTCTTTATTTGAAACGTAAGTTCATATTGCATGATCAAAGCATGCAATCCTCTTTCGCATCTGTCTTGCCACATTGTTGTCAAACATCGGCAATCACTTTTAATAAATTTTACCCTATAACCATTTTTCAATGCATAGTCTATGATTTCGTCTCTAATTCTCTATCAAAAACTATATTTTTTTCTCAAATAAAATCATCACACACGCTTCGCTTACCGGTCTACTTTCACATTCATTCTCCTCTGAGCAGTATAATGAACAAAGCTTCTCCTCATCTAGAGTTTTTGAGCTCGAATTGACTTTTATTTCTGCATTATCAAACGCCCAAAGCTTACTATAAATAGGTGTAGAGTATGAATCTCATTCTATGTTGGGATCACAAATTGTTGAGTTGTTTAACTTAAACGAACTACTAGATCAAGAATCCATCAAAAAGTGTTGAGGAGTGGTTGAAAAACCTAGGGCGCTGACTATACAGAGAGAAGAGAAGGAAAGAGAGAGTCTTCGTGCTAGTTAGGGACAAATGGATGGTGAATCTAGTGTTCCACAAATGATTTTAGAAGAGCGAAGGGTGGGAATGGGGCCCCGTTTTGTAAACACAAAGCCCCAATCTTTGCTAAGATGGAGCCCCATTCTTCTAGAACCACCCCTCAGGCTAGGGGGATCTAGTGCTTTTGAGCACTAAACGGGGAACAGAGTCCCGTTCTTCGAGAACGACCCCTTGGGCCAGAGGGGTTTAAGAGAACGAAGCTTTGTTCTTTCAAAGCGGGGCCTCGAGAGTAAGGGTCTAGTGCATGATCACACTGGATGGGGAACGAGGCCCAATTGTTTGAGAAGAGGGCTGTATTTTTTATGGCACGTCAATCGGCCATCTGTTCTTTTAGAACAGAAAGTCAGTTGAGGAAAATTTGTTAAGTTTTACAAACTTTAAGGGTTAAGTTATAAAAAAAATATTTGAAATCTGTTTTACCCTTAACCGTTTAAGGGTAAAAATAAATTTTAACCTAAAATTTTTGTCTTAAGATTCTAATTTAAGGATGTATATTATGCCCTTTGTGGAACCTATAAACTGTGAACTCTTGGGTTTCATTCATGCCAGAATTAATGGAGAAATTTGGTGAGAAAGCGGGCGATAGACTTCAAGCAGAAGACGTTGAGTCGCAATTTGGAGACATAGGCCACAGGTCGAGTGGAGCTGGCCATGACTCGGACCACCTTAAAGTGCAAACCAAGGCCTATTTTTTAGCCAATTTGAATTTTTGACTCAATCGCTCTTTTGTAGTTTCATAACCTTTTTAGAACTTGAATTGAGCTTCTGACTCAATCGTTCTTGGGCTAACCTTAAGCTTAAAGTTTTGAGATTAAGTATAAGATTTGAAACCTAATTTTTTATGTAATGCTATGATTAGGTACCAAGACGGAGAAAATTATTTGGAATTATATGTTATTAAGTTTCTTTGGTTTTTTCTAGTAGGATTTGTTGTCGGTAAGCACAGTTGAAGGTAGGCGTTTAATTTACATTTCTCATTGCTTCATTCTCTACAATATTATTTTGAGATGTATTCTCATACTTATTGATTTATCTATTTTTATGGCTCGTTAGTTTGTGTATTATCTATGTATTTGTTTTCAGTCAACATGTTTTTTATTCGAGCATACACCTTTAATTTATTAGTTGTCTTGGTCGTATGAACTTATTTTGATTAACTCATATAGGGTTCTTGTTTTTATTTACGTAGATTCTACAGTTTGAAGATGTGTTTGTTTATTATCAACTAAAGTAATGGTATAACTAAATATCGTGTTCTTGTATACAAAACCTTAAATCTGATCATGATAGTTGTACCTATTGCGCTCGCCTGAGTATTTCTTACTTATTTTTTGTCATGCCTTCAATATAGTGTTCTTGGGGTCCATGAGTGACCCAATTTTCACTAAATTTTATATAGTGATTATTTTAAGTACTTATCACATTATATATTGTATATTATGTACCACATTATAATGAGTTGCTTAAACAATTGTTTTAATGTATGTTTTCCTAATCAGTTTCATTTTCACTCATTCATTGTCTTTAAAATCAAAAGTAAAAAATAAAACTATATTTTTATTGAGTTCAGTTGACTCCCAAAAATAAAGCTCATTCCCAAAAATAGAGCTAAAGAACAAAGCTCATTACCAAATGATTCTTCCCTTTCAATACATACTAAGAGTGATTCTCAATTCCCACAATAAGAAAAACACAAAGATTCAATTTATTTTATTAAACTGTTTATTTTTAATTTTTGCACAATTATTGAACTTTCATTATTTACACTATATGATGTCACTATTGGACTTTTAGTTTAGATCTGATTTTTATTTTAAATTTAACATTTCCACTGTCATTTAAGAATCCAAAGTTAAGGGTCCAACAGTTTTGTTCATTTTGGCCGAGTAATTTCCTATTCTGTCCCAAGTTTCCTTTGGGGCATGACAAAATTGGTGGTATTATAGTCAAATGTTCATCTTAAAAATTGAAATCAATAAGATAGATAATTTGGTACTATACATGATATTTTAAATTTTGTACATAAGAGCGAGTTTTAATTTGTGTAATAAATTTTTGAGATATTAATATGCCTCCAAGATGAGCACACTGGCCAAGACCATAGATGGTTAAGTAATAACCTATTGATCTTTTCTAGTGTTGAGTGTTGCCCTACCAAGATAATTATAGTGAGGGTCAAGTGAAGGACTCAAAGGTTAGTTGCATGAGTCTACTCTAACATTTGAAAATCTTCTTTGTTTGAGAATGAGTTGTGTTAGATTATATGAAGTGACATTATGTGATGATTAAGGGGTGGAACGATAATGTTGTACAAGTAAAGTAACAGGTTAATTACGGACGAAATGAAGGAAGCATAGTGGAGCTATTAAGAGAAGATTATTGGTGAGGATGGATTTGATCCATCAATTGATAAGAAATGACTTTAGGTGATGGTACGAGATATAAATGTCATTGCCAATGAAACACGAGATTAGTGTTACATGTTATTTTGAGGTAATAATGAAAAATTTCTTGAAGCTGATTAATTGGTTGAGGCTATGAAAGAAGGAAAAGCTTGAGAACAAAATTTTGTGAGTTAAGTGACATGTTAATAGATCATGATTGGGGAATATCATGATTTCGTTTAAGAGGAGCTTTCAAATTTTGGAATATAACTTCAACTTGTGGAATTGGCATATCATGTTACGTTGATGGATTGTCATTATCTTTAAACTTACAAGTTCATCTCTATTATAAATTTTAATTATTATTATTTAATAGGTTAAGACTAGGTTTATCTCTATTTAAAAAATTTGATAATTATTTAATAGGTCGAGACTAACTTTTCCTGCTCAACTTGTGGAATTGGCATATCATGTTATGTTATGTCAGGTGTTCCAATAGACATACTACAGACTTTACTTCTTCGTTCAATGTTAGAGATTGAGAGGGAATTTGGACTTTCTAATACTAAGATATGAGATATCAAGTTATTGGTCAGATAGATTGTAAGTTAGCATGCTTTTCTGAGACAAGTTAAGGAAGTGCATGTGCTTAATCAAGAGTTTCACAAAATGTTTGGTCAGTTAAGTAATATGATGTTGCAAGGTTTGTGCTAATGACTTTATATTTAACAGGGCATATTTATAATGTCTAATGATATTGACTGACACAAGCATTCGTGATGAGTGTCACAAATAAAGGATTTTTCATTGATCGGGTAGTTCTAAGATGTAACAAGATTCATCAGTGTTGGTAGACGAACATGGAGCTTAATGTGGCATGGTATGTGGTTGGACTCTGACCATTCGAAACGTGCTACATTATTCAACCTTACATATTCTATAGTAGAAATTAAATAAAATAAAATTATGATGGATTTTATTATCGGATTGTTTGAGCTATGAAGGAATATGTTAATGTTAAGGTTTCTATGGGTTGAATTGCTAACTTGCACATTTTATTTGAGTGAGGGTAAACTACTCTCTATTTGAATAAGTAAGATTTGTGTGGAGCATGTTGTTCATCTCTACATATCTGTTTAGTGTTGTAATTTTTATAGAGTCAAAATTCATGTTTAAGTTGCAATGAATTTGACTTGGGTGTGACACATCATCTTCAGATTGATGGACAGTCTGAGGTAGCGATTTTAAGTCTTGTTAGTATGTGAAAATCATGTGTTTTGGATCTTAGTAATAGTTCATCGAATCCTTTTACTTTTGTTGAGATTGTTTGAGTCGCAATTATAAGATTTGTATTGTTCTATCTTATAAGATAAAATTTTGTTTGGTTGAAGCTGAAAAAGAATTAATAATTAAACCAAATTTAATTGAGGAAATAACTAAAAATGTTTAAGTCATTATAATTTGAATAAAGACAATTGAGAGACATTAAAAGAGGTATCCAAACTTCTTGAGGAAAGAGGTTAAGTTTGACATTGAGAACCTTGTTTCTTAAAATTCGGCCTAAATGTAAAGTTAGTCACTGTGGTATAAAGTAAAAGTTGGCTTGGCCTCAAGATATATCTCTTTCGATTATTGATGAATCAGTTCAATGTCAAATTAGTTGAATTTACTACTACAATTGAATTATGTTCCCAATATTTTTCACGTTTCTATGCTAAGAAAGTAGGTTTCAAACCCATCACAAGTTATTTGTTAGGCAAAGGTAAGGTACCTATCTAGGAATATGCTACTTATGAAGAAAAACATGAGAAGATAATGGGCCATGAGATCATAGTTAAATTCTTTTTATTCAAATTCAAGTGGAAGGACAATAATAAAAGGGAGGGTACCTAGGAGATTGAGTCATAAATGATGATAAGGTATCCTCCCTTGTTCAATGGTACAAATGGTGTTATAAATTTAGTGGAAAAAATTTCTCCAAGTGTGTTAGAATGTTAAAACCGTCACTACAAAAAAAAAATTAAAAATTAAAATCCCCTTTATGTGGGAGGTTGGTTGCCGAGAACCACGAGTTGTTCTTGCCTATTTAACAGAGATGGTTATATCTCCTTTCATCTCCATCTCTCTCTCCCTAGCTTGGCTCTTTCAGACAATTTTTTACCTACAAAGCAAGTTTCCTCTTTACAAGGAGGAATTAGGTCCTTGGAGGGGGTAATTGGTCACGGTTCGATCATTTGAGACAAGAGTGCAATGGACACTACTTGGAAGTTGAGTGGTAAGTTCGATTGGATCCTATCTTTAAAGTGGTATAATGACAACGTTTTAATTCAATAATTGTATGGTTTTTGGTTCAAGAGGTTGAAGGAAGGACACAAAGAAAGTCGATTTTTCTTTGGTTGATAAGAGGGGAAAACCGTGACCAATTTTAGAATGAAACGGAGGCTTGGAACGCAATCCATGGTGTGCCTCATCTCTTGCACTCGCTGTTTTGCAGGTAAAAATCAAATCCAAACTTTAAGGAAGAACTTGGAATCAGCAAGACACATGCGTTCTTTTGTAGTAATAAGAGAAGGCTCCATACATAAGAATGAACAAAATCAATTTACAACCACTACAATAAAGGATTACGGGAAAAAAATAGGCTTTTTTTGAAAGGTAACACAGAGAAATTTACCAATTTACAACCACTACAATAAAAAATATCATGACTTTTCAAAGTTTCTAATGTTGCAAATGAAGCTAAGAATTATAATCGGGATGCTCAAACATGAACTAAACGAGTATGCCATAGGTAAAAATCAGAAGACAAACGATTCAAACGAAATGATGACAAATCGACACTAGAAGATGTAACATCAGGTAGTTGGAGTTGATCTAAAACATAAAGACCCCATTTCTTGCAGCATCTCACATTCACCTTTTGAGATCATGGGTCCTGCACACAATAATTGGATAAAAAAAAGAGATTAAACAGCTAGATTGATACAATTGACTAACAGAAACGAGGTTGATGCTAAGATTAGAAATATAATAGACATCAGGAACTGACAAACAAAATATATTAACATAACTTACATCTACTAATGGCATTGAAGTATCATCAGCAGTCACAACAGATAAAGACGTATTATGAGACAAAGAGAAGATGCTGACATAGCATGAGGCTGAGAGGAGAGGAATTATTGAAACTGCTCAAGTAACGATGAATCTAAGGATAGAGTGGTCACTCAGTACTAGACTGAGGAAGTCGATATGTCTATTGTTGCGTTGAATTAGCAGATTTTTCTGAAGTATTTTGATTCTTTTGAGGCTGCTGCAATTTTTCTTCGCTTAACAATAACAGACATTGAGCCTTCCAATGACCCTTCTTGACAAGAAAATGCCTCTAAAAGCACCGTATTCCAACCCACAATCATATCAGCCCTCTTAGCGCTCAACTAGGTATAGAATCATCTCAAAATAAGCCACAAGTTGGATGGGCAAATGAGTTCCAAATTAAGTGAAATTTCATATGCAGCATATACTATAAGTAAAGTAAGGCCAATAAAATATTAAAGCAAAATAAGTTAAGAAATAAAAAATATGTAAACAAATCCAATCAGGTATACTGTTGTGCTAGAATTTGCTAGTTGGTCGAATTAGGCTCAACTTCCAGAATGCATAACTCCCACAAAACAGTTCCAAATGATTTTAAATTTGAAAGCAACCTTTCCTGATGAATTAAAAATTGACTCTGAAAATTTCAGAGCAAAATACATGGAGATGAAAAAGATATGTTAGAATAACCCTAAGCTGTCCGATGAACAAATATTAGAGCTCTCGACAAACTATTCTTTCCAAGGAAAGAAAAGGTAGCTTTGGGGAAATAGTTTTTGCCACCTTCTTCTATTTTCCTACTCTTGAAAGAGAGGAAACAATGATGGAACAATGACTCAACAAGTAACCTTCGACTTATGAGTAATAGGAGACACAACGCCTCTTGATTGTTAACAACCAAGGCTTACCTTCATGGTAACTAAAAACCCTCTCCGTTTTTCTAAGCAAAACAACATTTTTTCATTAATTAACAACAAACTACAATCACTAATAACCAGACCTAAGAGTGGCTGGTGGGTTTGACTTGATTTTGGAACTCAAAAGAGTCGTTGGAGATGGTCTTCAATTGGTCAAATGATGGCAACACTTCTTTGGCTTCGATGGTTGAGATGTTGTCCATAAAACTTGATCCAATTGTTAGCTTTTGCCCTGTCATTTAGCCATGTGTCTTGAAAACGGAAAGCTCCAACAAGTATCTCCAAATAGCAGTAAGAGGTTTGGCCAAAAAGGGAATTTGGTCCCCCTTCATTTTGGTAATCACTCGGCCACATGCATTTTGGGCGCGCGCGGGTTTCTTCATACATGCATTTCATGCATGCTTTTTTCATTTGTTTCCAACCTTGTCCAAACCACCATTTAACCGAACATATATATAATTGTAATACCTAATCATGCGTGTAATTGATAAAATTATATGAAGGCCAATGTTTGCCAACAAAATACAAATAAAGGCCAATGTTTGGCCAAAAACATAAAGCTAAAATATGTGGTTACATATTGCTTTTAAGGAAGACAAATTCTCTTTTCTTAAGCTTAATGAGTTGAGCTTTGCCTTGTTTTCCAAGCAAGCACATACAATGGTTGAGCTTTGCCCTGTACTTTTGGTCCGCAATCCAAGCTTTCAAAGATAACATTTCCTACAAAAGATTTAAGCTTTGTTAGTAAATAAATTAGATAAATCTTGGACCTTAATTGTAAAGTGATGACCCTCCATGGCACATCATCCTCCCCAACTCATTGAGGATTTGTCCTCAAATACAAAGGGTGCTCCTTTTTACTCCTATCTTTCCGGGATCAAAAGGAAAGTTGATTACTAAATGGTAGATTAGATTAATGCGGCCTACAAAAAAGATAATGGTATTCGTAAGAAAATTCGGTCATAGGTTAGGTCAAGTTTGGCAAAGTATTTCTCTTGGCAATTCCCCTATTAATACAAGGTTGAAGTTAAGGGCTGTCTTCCATTCATGTCAAGATTCAATTTCGTCCTTCTTGATGAACATGGTTACAAAATTCATCAATTTCGAATAAATATTCTAAGTTGAAAACTAGAGACATAATTATGGAATTATCAAGCTCAAAATTGAACAAGTTTAGCTTCCACGAGAATAAACGTTCCAAACCCAAGACAAGAGGTATTCCATCAAGAAGACAGTTAAAGCAATCTACTATCGATCCAATTTTAAATAGCCAAGCAAGTAAATTATTAGGTGACACATATCTTTTGGCAAAAGTGTCAACTACCTTCCTTGCTATTCTATAATTATCAATAATATAAGCAAGAAGTAATAGAATTCTACATTTGTTCTTTACTTTCTCCTTCCAAGATATAATAGATAAATAATTTTTTTCTAACATGTGAGATATAATTTTAACTTGGTAGGAAAAAGAATCATCATAACTATTAAGTTCAAGAGTATTTACTTAAGTTAACAAGTTAGAATCCATAATCCAAAAAGTTAATGGCTTAACACACATGCAAAACCAATTTAAAAATTTCATTCTTTTTTTTAAGTAATGACACACATAATATTCATTCATGACCTTACCCTTAATTTTCTTAATGACACACATAATATTCATTCATGACCTTACTCTTAATTTTCTTTCTTCCAAAATAAGTCGTTTTGAAGCATATAATTCTAACTTTGAATAGATTCATAATATTCAAGTAATAAACTAACTTTATGGATCTACTAATATAATGCCATGAAATGCTAATACAATAATTTTTCATAGCTTTAAAGTTCAACAAAGTAATAGGTATTAAATATCCTTTCTTACTTTTAAACATTAGCTTCATCATAAAAATAATGTTATATTCATCACAAGTATTTATAACATCATAAAAAGGCATGATAGCATAATTTTCTTCAATTAGAAAATAAATAACAACATATTCAAAGAGATTATGCCAACATAAACAAAATAAAATATAACATATATTCCTTCCAATTTTAAAAAACCAAGAAATCAAATTATTTGGTGGAATAAATAAAGGTGTTATGTCATTCAAAACTTTTCCTAACCATTCATCTTTAAAGTTTGGTTCTAATATGATAGGATGCCCTAAGGTTCTAAAAAGATTTCTTTACTTCTTAGTCCATGAGAGAATAATGGGTAAACCATTTTTTTCCTAACACATGAACTTTACTCTTAGTTTGGATTAAAAAAAAAAGGTCAAGATAAAATTTACTCATTAGGTAAGACTCTTGTGGAATGGGGGGGATAGACATAAATGCATAATTTGCAAAAAAAAGGTTCTCTCCATAGCATAGGTTGGCTCAACAAAGACCTTAACTAAAATGTCTCTCCTAAGATTAGCATAAAAAGGTCATGCAATAATACATCCTTAAAAGTCCTTAAACTTTGGAAGTCCTCGGTTTTAGATTCTATCTCTTAGAGGGTTCAAGGGTTCTAATGGATTCTATCATTGGTTTACTTCCTCCTCAAGGGAAGGGTCTTCAATTTGATTTGAAGGACGAAATTGGAACTTGACATGATGGGTTCTATAAGGTTATCTCCTAAATTTTTCCCTTGTTCATCATTCTTTTGTTCATTGGGGTCATCTTCCATTTCAAGTAATGGTCCCTCCTCGGAATAGATGATCTCTTCATCATCATCTTTGTCTTCTTCCTCCTCACTCAAGGATATTTCCTTATCCATTGGTTCTTCCTCTTCCTCACTCAAGGATTCTTCCATATCTATTGGTTCTTCCTCCTCCTCACTTAAGGTTTCTACCAATTCATCATCTTTCTTAAAGTTTCAACTAATTCATCCTCCTGTTTACTTAAGGTTTCCTCAAAAAATTTTGTTTGAGTTTGTGCTAGCAGAGGGGGCGGCTCATATGAGGTTGGGGTAGGCTGAGATTTGTACTCCTTTTGGTGGTGGCTAGGGAAATTTTGTACACCAAGGGTCTTGTTCTTGTGGCCGTAGAGCAAATTTCTTTTCCATTAACCTCTTCATCCATTTCTAAGTAGGGATTTCATCTTCACCATTTCTTTCCCTTTTTGTCAAAAGATTATTCCACCAATAGCTAGCATAATCGGTTAACTTCTTAGAGGCTAGCCTTATCTTTCTCTTTTCCAAATAATCTCTATTAGCAAAATATTTCTCAACTCTTTCTATCCAAGATAAATATTCATTCCTACCCAAGGTTTCTCTAAAGTATGGTATGGATGTTTCACATGGTTCCTCAAATTTATGATCGCTTTGGGAAGTTCTATGGTTTGGCCTTCTTAGAGGTTCGAATCTTCTCTTAAGCATAGGTTCTTGAGGCTTCCTAAGTTTGTCTAATCCCATCTTGGTTACTAGGGTGTTAAGCTCTCAGTTTATCTCCTTAATTTGGTGGTTCCATTGGCCGACTTCTCTAACCATCCCATTAAGTTGGTTTCCATGTTATTTTGACTTCGGTTATCTAGATGGTTAAGGGGAAGACTCTCGGTGTAGTCTACTAGAGCTACTTTTTGTAAACATATTAACCAACAATAGTCAACACCAAACTTTATCAAGCAATGATATAAGGTTCTAGGAATTAAATGTCAAATAATCAAACAAAACACACCTAACAATTTTTTTTGTATGAAACTAAGCAACAATTAACCAAACAAACTTCAAATAACAACAAGCTACTAACAAGTTTTAATCCTTAAAGTTTAGGGAACATGCAAACATGTGATAGAAAACACAAACAATCCAAAAGTGGTAGTTGTTTTTAGGTTTTGCACTCTTACTTTTTTGTTTTACCAAAAACAGCAAGTGTTCAACTCCCAATCCCTTTTCAACATCAAATAAGACATGTTTCAAATTAGTCAAACTTTATCTTAACTCTAGATGGTTTAGTATGCATGCTTTAACATTTAGCAACAGCAAAGAGAACGCAAAATATAAAGTTATTCTTGGTGAAAGCTAAAATGACAAAAAAAAAAAACAATTTTATGCATGCTTTCAATTCAGTTTTAATGTGCATATTGAGTATTCCATTTAAACATTTAGCAAGCATGGTTTAAATGGCATGGCTTGGTCCTTACAATTTCAGTTGACATGCAAAGAAGCTAGAAAAATTACCAAACAACAAAAGTAGATAGCCATTTTAAGATTTATACTTATTCATGCTAGGTTTGTCTACTTTTGGCAAAAACAGAAACATGTCTTGTACAACTTGGATATGCTCAGTTTTTTTCAACTAAAGTTGATGCATTAGCTAGCAAATTAAGTCCTTAAACTTCATATGATGATGGTTAATAAAATGGTAAACAAAAACATTAACAAAACTTCATAAATTTCATGCTTATTTCATGGTCATCTTGGTTTTGTTTAAAAACAGAATACTCACTACTTTAATCACCACAACAGCAAGTTAAAAGCAATATTCATGATGTTAGACGTTTAAGCTCAAGCCTTCATATGTTAGCAAGGGTTCTGGAAAAGAAAAATAAGCATTAAAATGTAAAAAAACAACAGCAACACACAAGCAACAAACAGAATAGAAAAATTTCCAGAAATAGCAACAACAGCAAGCAGAAAAGTAAAATGGTTTGAAACTATGAAAACATGAAGGAAAATGCAAACAAACACAGTCACTAACACACAAGGGAAGCTCCCTTAGCTCTGATACCACTTGACACAAAAATGCCTCCAAAAGAGACTGTGTTCCAACCCACAACCAAATTGGCCCTCTTAGTGCTTGGCTATGCCAAGAATCACCTCAGAATAAGCCACAAGTTAGATGGTAAATAAGTTCCAAATGTGAAATTTCATATACATCTTTTATTATGAGTAAAGTAAAGGTCAATAAAATATTAAAGTAAACTAAGTTAAGGAACAAAAGATATGTAAACAAATCCAATCGGGTATACTGTTGTGTTAAAATCTACTAGTTGGTTGAACTAGGCTCAGCTTTGAGAATGTATAACTCTCATAAAACTGATCCAAATGACTTGAAATTTGAAAGCAATCTTTCTTGATGGATTAAGAATGGACTCTGAAAACTTCAGAGAAAAAGATGTGGAGATGAAAAAGATATGCTAGAACAATTCTAAGTTGTTCGATGAACAAAAATTAGAGCTTTCGCAAACTATTCTTTCCAAGGAAAGAAAAAGCAGGTTTGGAGAAATTGTTTTGGCTACTTTCTTCTATTTTCATACTCTTAAAAGAAACTAGAGAATAATGAAACTATGACTCAACAAGTAACTTTGAACTTGTGAGCAATAAAAGATGCAACTTCTCTTAGTTGTTAACAACCAAGCTTTACGTTCATGGTAACTAAAAACCCTCTCAATTTTCCTAAGCCAAACATTATCATTTTCATTCATCAACAACAAACTACAATCACCAATAATCATGCTTAAATATACCTAAGGGTGACTGATAGTTTTGGCTTGGCTTTGGAGCTCAAAAGAGTCGTTGGAGATGGTCTTCAATCAGTCATATGATGGCAGCACTTCTTTGGCTTGGATAGCCTAGATGTTGCCCATAAAACTGATCTAATGGCTAGCTTTTGGCATGTCATTTATCCATGTGTCTTCAGCAAGGGAAGCTCCAACAAGTACCTCTAAATAGCAGTAAGAGGTTTGACCAAAAAGGAAAAGTGGTCCCCCTTCATTTTGGCAATCACTCGGCCACATGCATTCCATGCATGCTTCTTTCACTTGTTTCCAACCTTGTCCAAACCATCATCCAACCTAACATACATGTAATCTTAATGTCTGATCATGCATACAATTAATAAAATTACATCAATGCCAATGTTTTCCAATAAAATATACTTGGTTACATGTTCCTTTCAGAGAAGAGAGATTCTCTCTTCTTGAGCTTGATGAGTTTTCTCTCCTTGTCTTCCAAGTAAGCACAAGCAATGGTTGAACTTTGCCTTCTACGTTTGGTCCACAATCCAAACCTTTGAAGATAACATTTCTTACAAAATATTTAAGCTTTGTTAACAAATAAATTGGATAAAGCTTGGACCTTAATTATGATTGAGTGACGTCCCTCTATGGCACATTACTTCTTCTTGCGAAAGGCACATTCACATGGAAAACCTTTGAGTTCATCCTATATTGATCATTAACCTGAGGATGTTGAGATGCCGCAAAAACAGATAGAATAATCGGTGTGATAGCCCCTTTATCAGCTTGAAACTTGAGTCGAATATCCTCGACTAACAACTTGTTGAATGCCAAATCAACTAAAGGTAATAGACTACAATTGAGTATAGTCTTACACAACCCCTTAAAGTCATTGCGAAGTGCCATCAAAAATTGAACTAAGTGTTGTCCTTCTCTACGAGCTACATACGGCGAGAATACCCGTAGCTTAGAGGACTCTATCAGCACCAATTGATCCCACAATGTCGACATGAAAGAATAAAAATCATGAATACTCATATCCTTCCGTTGAAGCGCACAAATATTGGTTTCCAATTGATACTGTTTTGCAAAATTAGATTGTACAATTGATACTGTTTTGCAAAATTAGATTGTATGTACAAACAAGCCAAATGATCCAAACCTCCTTTATAGTCTCATACTTTGCCAACTGAACTCTGATTGAGTGTGTCGCAAAGTTATTTATCCACGTAATTATCTTCGAGTTATCAGCCTCCCAAATATCAAGAGAATTGACATAGTGTTTGGCCTTTGATTCTAAAAGTTGAACACGAGCACCAGTTACATCCCAACACCGATTTGCGCCACAAGAAACTTTTCATAACATAGTTCTAATACAAATAATTTTTCTTATCCAATTGAATACTAATCGACTGAAGAGAATCATCTTTATGACTAACCATGAATACAAACCAAACCGTTCTCCCAAAAGCAAAGCCTAAATTCCCAAAAACAAAACTCAAATTGTAGTCCCGTTTTTCCTAAATCAAACGACCTTGAAAAGCAGAAAAGACGATTTCCACCATTCCGAAGGTACCTCTATATGTTGTAAACCAACTGTCAAATTTTCAAGATGAACCAACGGCCGAAACTCAAGAAATTTCAATTCTCGACTTGTTGCTTTTCAAAATATGAAAATCCCAAATCAAAATTCAAATTGCAGTTCTGTTTTTTCGTAATCGAACAGTATTGAAAAGAACAAAAAACAATCGCCACCATTTAGAATGTACCTCCGTTTGTTGTAAACCAATTCTCAAAATTTCAAGATGATCCAACAATTGAAACTTGAGAAATCAGAATTCTCAACTCGCTGCTTTTAAAAATTCAAAAATTTATTTTTGTCTTTTCTCTCTTCTTTTTATTTTCAAATTTGAGAAACGCAGTTCAATCCGCGATAACTATGGACTGGATTAATAGTCCCTCAAAACACCAAACAAATTTATAGAGTGGTTCTGATACCATGTTAAAATTGAAAAAAAACAAAATTCTTATTGAATAATAAAAAGTAATACGACCTAAAAGTGTTATATAGCTAGGGTTAATAAATAAGCAAAGTAAATTACTAAAAAGACCTTGAAACTAATACATATAATCTAACAATTCCAACATCCAAAAACTCCCAAAAATATGTAAAAATGTAATCTTTAATAACCATAAACATGATTAGCATCCAAAAGTTTCTTCTCGTCCAACAAATTTTTATAAACAAATGAGAGAATTTTCCGATTCAACTTACCCTTTTCTAATTAGATAACGGCGACTCCAAGAGAGGGCCCTTGACGAAGATTTGATTTGCAAAAACTGGTGCAAAATATTATGCTCCAAAACTTGGCATCAATATGAAAGTGTAGTTAGAGTTTGAGGAGTTCTAAAAGGAAAAAATATCAAAAGAATGGTGAATTGGACTTACCAAAAATTGCTACTGCATGAAATCTTCCTTCGCTTACGCGAATTCGAAACTCAGAATTGGTGAGGAAGAATAAATAGTCTTTCTTAAGGTCTGGAATGTTTTAGCGAGAGAATCGTTTTTAGAATAAATAGAAAGACAGAAAAGAGCAACTCTTTCTTGTTCTGCGAAAGGACTCCACAAAGAGGGGAGTTTTCCGGCAAAAAAAAAAAAAAAAGTTCATAGGTTACAACAGCTCAGGTTACACTTTGGACTAGCTTTTGATTTTAGAACCAAGTGGCTCGAGAACCAATTTCTACCATGTTTTTGTGTACTTGGACTTTTAAACTGTGGAATCTTAAGGCCTAATAATTACTTTTTTACAGTTATGTACCCAGATTTAAAATATTTGTTTCACTTCTTGAGTTTTTTGGTTTAATTTAAACTTTATTCCTATTAAGATTAATGGAGTTGTTCAACAACACTGCACTCCTTTCATGTCTTGTTCATGGAAACTTTCAGCTACCGTCGTAGGAGTAGGGTCGAAGTTTTACTATCTTATTGTTGAAAGTTTTAATTGATGAGGTGGAGGCGTACTAATTTATTCTATTTTCATTTAGATTTTATTTTTGGATCTTTTAGTTTAAGACCCAACTTTATTAAGGCCCGACTTTTAATCACTTTTACAACACTTTTGCTGCACCATTAAATAAGCAACATTACGGGTCGACTGATTCGGTCATTGTCGCATTGTTTCTCAGTTTCCTCGTGAGTTGTGACAATAAAGAGAGCATGGCTTCCCCTAGTTTCTAAAGCGAAGTAAAAATTCAAATGGACCAAAAAATTGTTAGTTTTTAGTTAACTGACTCGGAATGAAGGATGTAAGCTGGATAAAAATCTTGTCCTTCCTTTTCATTCTCCTTTTTTTCAAGAAAAAACACAATTAGTAAATCATCGTAAAGAGAATAAACCCGACATTACTAGAACTTAGTAGTCTTTTAACTGAGTTTTTTTACTCTTATTTCTCGCATAAATAAATGTCTTTTTTAAAGATATTTAAATCAACGTGTATTATTAATGATAGAATTATTGTTTCACATCTTCAAAACTGAAGTATAAAATTTAGTATATAATATGAGAAAATTCTCTCGATTCTTGAACTAATTTTTTAAATGTATTTTATCTCTGATTCTATCAAGATTTATCATATTCTAAAATATGAACCATTGATTTGTGATCAAGTTTGAAATATAAGTTTTTAATTACATTCTAGGACAATAGTTAATTTACATTTTATAATTGATTAGTTTTTATTTATTTATTTTTATGTTGATGGACTAAGTAAGCCACCGTTCATCTCTGCAAGATTCAAGCTCAGCGCCTTCCCCTTGCTCGTGTACAATTTCTTCATGTTTGATTTCTGATCTTGCAGTAATCTAACTAAGCTTCTTTTGGCGTTCGGTCTAAATGGACAATTCGATGCTAAGAAGCCATCGACGAGATGAAGGTATGCTTCGAGATCATGGCAGCAAGCTGGATCGGCGTTCGGCTTCAAATACGGCGACATTTTAGAATCTACTCGAAGCTCAGTACCCACATGAGAGTATGCTAGCAGGGAATTTTTTACGAACATTTGGAGAGCGTTCGCTGTTTTGCCGTCCGTTTTGCTCTGGGTTTCGTCGTTTTCAATCCCGATTCCATCCCCGATCATTGGGCCGGGGACTCTGGTGATTACGTCTTGCGAATTTACTATTCGGAGGACTTTCACGTTTCTGGACTCTATTCGCCGGCCGAAGGATCGATTTCCGACTCGAGGACCGCCGAAGGAGAAGACGGCGATCGGCGGGATTTCTGGCCCGCAGTTGCTGATTTCGTCCCCCACAAGTAATGCTAAGGCTGCTCCGAGGCTATGGCCGGTGACAGTGATGCTGAGGGTTTCGCCTTTGTATAATTTCGTGAGTCGGCGAATCTCTTCAACCACCGTCTCGGCGAGGCTCGCAACGTGAGCTCCGGCCGTTTTGTACAAGCTTAAAAACCCGCATTCCACTTTCGATTCATCCTGGGTCTGATCGTTCCGATCGGCAACGCTAATGAGCTGAGCTCTTACATTTTCAGCCCATTCGAGACAGGTTGCGGTTCCGCGTAGGGCAATGACGATATCTCTCCTTCCCATCCGTTCAATCTCTCTTTTTTCGTCGCAGACCGCTACGTACCCAATCCAGCTGGATCTCTGGGTCATCCACCCTAATTCCGGCGCAACGTCGTCGACCCAGCTCGGCAACCCGATTGACGAAGAGGCGTAGAGGCTTTTCGTAACTTTGTAAGACCTATCAGGCAACATCACGTGGCGAGGGAGAGGAGCCTTATCTGCCGACATTGCGGGATTCGAATGGAAGGCGCGGTAAGCCGCTTGTACGAACTCGCCGTACCTGATCACCTCTCGCCGGAGATTCTCGTCGAGAGGATCCAGAAGACCGCTCCAGTTATCACAGCCATGGTACTCTCGCCATAGATTGCCGAGATTATTTCTCGGGGAATACTCGGCAGTCTTCGACAAGAGCCGCTGCAGATGGTTGAGGTGTCTCGGCGACATTTCGTCCGCTGCCAAGACCTGCGGCCAGATTCTGGCCAGGTTAAGGCCCTCAATTAAACTCCTTCCTTTACTCTGCAATGACCCATCTATATTAGGCTCTTTCTGAACTGGTTGCGGCTCAGGTTGGTCGGGCGGACTCTGTTTCTGGAGCAGTTTTTCCAGGTTCATGAGATGCTGCCTAGTTAACCCGCCCGAACCTACTGGTTTCAGAGACTGTGATGCAGAAGAAAGCTGGTTTCTTACTGGGTTTAGTGCAGAAACTCTTCGTTTGAAGCTTGCTCTTCTCGCCTGGAATAGCTTTAGGTTTTCCGGCGGAAGCGTCGAGCCTATCTGCATGATATGAGAGAGAGAGAGAGAGAGAGAGAGAGAGAGAAACAAGTGGAATTGAATGAATCAATGAGCCTATATATATAGAGAGGATTTAATCAAAGAAAGATATTTAATTCCAATAAATTAAACACTGAACGCCATGGCAGGTCTGCTAAAAGTAATGTAAAAAAGAACAAAAAATAAAATTTATTGACCGTATACCGCCGGTCTGAATCTGAGAATTCTTGTACGCTTTGAAGCCAACAAAGAAACGCTGTTCTTGAAAGTCTGCGTCGAGATTGCAGCGCTGTCTCCGCCTCGGAAAGTTTGTACTATTCAAAAGGTAAAACAAAAAAAATCATCTTAAATTTTAATTGTTTTTAAGAAAATGATGTAAAGCTTTGAGATTTGTTAAACATAATTACTAAATTTTTTTAACAAAATCAACTTCGAAATAATTTTTTGTTTGCTCGGTTTGGTTCCCATGTACTTTCAATTAAAGTTTTTTCAGTTTAAACTTAATTTTAGATTTGTTTTAGTTAGTTTGCACCCCACTTTTGTCCTCGTGTTTCAAAGTTTTTTTTAATAATTTGTAAAATTAAAATTAAATAATTCTATATAAATATTATAATATTCTAATAAGAGCAAAGTCAAACAAATTCTAATTTTAATTGAATAGTTTAACTTATAATTCATCCTATACTTTAAATCAATTTTGAATAAAATAACCCTAATTTTTTATTGACCCTAAAATAAATTTGATTGGATGATTTATGAACAATAATTGGCATTTGTGTAGTAACGTCAATAATTGGTAAATTTGTTTTTGGAGATAAGTTCAAATTCGTATTTTCTGGGTAGAAAAAAAGGAGAAGAAGAATTTGGTCATTTGAGGAAGTAGCCTATTGAATGTGTTGTTGTTGGGAAGGTTGAAGTTTGAATGGGATTATCCAATTAATAAATAGTAAGAAAACAAATTCAAGTCATAGAATTAAACAAATATCGAGTCAAACAACAAGAATTTCAGCTTGACGACACGACATCTATGAAATGGCTGGGTGTGTTGTTTTAAGAATCCAACATATTCATAAGCTATAGGTCATTCAACATTAGGAATGAGTTTTCAAAACTCCAAACAATTCTAGTTTGATTGACTTTTCTTGCCCACTAATCAACAATACCTCAACTAATTTTGGATTGGTCAAATTTGTGACAAGTTTATGTGACATCGTCCAATTTCGTCAGAAAATTTAATGTAAAAAATGCTTAGGATCATGAGTTTGAATTTATATCATAACCTACAAGAGATGTGCCCATTTCACAGTTATACAAGAATCATATGATGATATAATAAATTTAAATGCAAAGAAAATTTTGTATAAGAAATACAAGTTCACGTGACTAAATTATGAAGAAGAAAAAAAGAAAACAAAACCTCATCAAAAGAATAAACAATCGGACAAGGAAAGCAAAAAAGAAACTCCGAGAAACACAACCCTCAATGTCGGTCCGACCACCTCAATTCTTTTCGTAAAAATACAATGATTAAGAGTGGGCTAGTTAAATTCAATTTAAATTTCTCTAATTATGCCTTAATACTTTAGAAAAATGATTTTATTTCTCTAAAATTGAAAAAAGTTCAATTTGAAACGTAAACTATGTTTTGGCACAATTAAAATATTAAACTATCTAATAGTGATACTCATGAGAAACTTATTTGTATATTTTATGAAAACATGGTTTGTACGACACAACCACTAATGGTGAAGACATTCATTCTCGGACAAGAAATTAAGTTGACCCCAGTACTATTAATGAGGAAATTGATTTTTTTTTTTTTATGGTCGAGCTGAGCAATAGAGTATTTTCTTACCTCTCGAGATTCAGATTTTATCAAGTAAGAGGTGGGCTTGACTTTATGAAGAAAGTCTAAAGAAATCCTGATATTGCAAGTATTTACAAACCCAAAGTGAAGGGTCTGAATATGAAAGCATGAGTCATTCATCACTTGATCTCTGACACCATTTTACCATGTGATGGCCACCGAGACCATGTAAGGTACATGAATTTCTATCGCATGGAAAAAATTTACAGTGGTAAGCAGTTCAACAATAGATATGTGATTCTAAGTCACATAGCTGATATAGTCATGGATGCTAACAAGAATTTACCATAAAACACTTTGATTCAGAAAGGCTTTCAACATATTAAGGTTGCCATACCGTCGAAAGAGCCTATACCCTGGCTCGAATAGATATAGTGAAAGTGAATAAGGAATGAGTTTTCAAGATCGCACATGATGCAACTCCTCCTCTAGCCTCTATCACGTAGGATATTCCTATGGAAGATGCGCGTCCTCTAGCTCCCTCAACTCGTATATCCAAACCTGAGGAGGACTGATATTCTCTCAATTCTAATATATCCAGTCTTACTTCAACTATTGAAGGATTGTCTTAAAGACTTGAAAATATTGTCTCAACTCAAGTGTGATACTTGCTAAAGTGGCTACAATTAAAGAGTCATTGAATGACTCAACTGCACATCCATCCTCAGATGTCAGACCATCATTAGCTGCTTAGTTTTTTCACTTTTTGTTTCAGTTTATATTGTCATAATGTAATACAATTGGATATATATTTTCTTTGACTTAGATGGATTTGAACTTCCTATTATTATTTGCTTTTGATTGTCAAATGAATTTTATTATATGCATATCCACACTCGTTGTTGTTATTTCAAATTGGTTATTTAGATAATTGGACTGCATTGTTGATAGTTCATATAGTCTGACTTTATGGAATAGAGAAAAAACAAAGAAAACTCTGTCTAATTTTTTTAAATTTTGAAACAAAACTTAAGCATTACAAAACTTCTGCATTACATCAAAACAAATGGATCTTTCGATGAAGCCAGCACAACAAACTTCTGCATTACATCAACGCGTGTTAGGATCAAACGCTCTAATTCAACCTGCTTTGAAACGATTAATAAGCGAAAAAAATAGAACACACAGATTTATAGTGGTTCATTCTCAATGCGAGAACTACGTCTACTAGTTGCTACAAGATTTCACTATGATAAAAAACGAGTTATAATTGTGTTTCTGCCTCTCACGCGTGTATCTCCCTTTCGAAACCCTAGATACATCTTTATATACTTAACGAAATAGGTCGATCCATGAATTTCTCTACATAAAGTCTTCAAACAGCGTAGGCTCTACAACTCAACATGGCGATCTACATCGGGACAGAAGACTCTTGCAGAGCAATGATAAACATAAGGTTAAATGATATAATAATATTTAAATCAGTTATAAGTTCATAAAGAGACTTATTTATGTCCCAACTGGAGAAGTAAAACTCATAAACATGTCATGTGAGCGATCTCTTCTGTCTCTTCCTCTTCCTCTTCCTCTACCACTAGATGAAGCAGTTGCATATTCAATTCCTTGACAAGTTCGGGTTTTATGATCCACTTGCTGACATCTACTACATGTCATGACAATATTTTTCTTACTTATTGTTTGGTTTTTAGGCTCATCAACATCCTTCACTCTATTTTTTTTTTTACCTCCTCACCTGACGTTTTATTGATGGTGACATAATTTCATCTAACTCTGTATCAATTTGAGGCCACATGCTTTGCCCAGCAACAGGTTGCATAAAATGCGAGTATATTGCCCAATGAAAGTAGAGATGAACATAATCTTCACCTGACCTCTTTAAAAAAAATGATACAAGGAATTGCATGCACACACGGTAAACCAGTCAACTTCTACTTGTAATAATTGCAGACACAATTATCCACATCGATAATGTATTGTTCATTGTTGTTGCTGACGTCAAATCGAGCACCTCTTGCTATCATTAGACTCTAATTTTGAGTTGCAACCTGTAGTTTACTAAGATACTTCTTGATCTAAAGAGATAATAACTTTGTCGAGTGAGCCATCTTTTCATGTCTCTTCACAATTCTAGACATCATGCTCTGTCTAATAATTTCAACCATGGTCAAAATTAGTTTATCCCTAGCTAGTAGGATGTATGCATTGAACGACTTACTTAAGTTATTGAGGCTTATGTTGCATTTTGGAATCGAGCTAAAAGCATATATCGTCTAACTTCTTGGATCAATGACTCTTATATGTATGTATGTATGCTATTTCATCAACCAAACGTAGTTTTTTCATTTCATTCTCAAACTGCTATGTTATGGTAGCCCTGGATACAATCCACATTACATCTTTGTAGAACTTGCCCCAAATATTTTTTTTTTTTAATTGGCATATAAATTTCGGAGACAGAATCAATATACAGCTGACCCTACAAGCTTGTCCATAGCGGCCACCAACACCTACAAAAATTCAACGCACAATAAGTTAATTGTCCAAATAAAATGCTTAACATTCACATAAAAAACAAAATACCTTTTGTTGATTTGATAGAAATGTCCACTCACATCGCGCTCTACTTTATATATCTATCAGCAATAAATGTAGAAACCACGACTATGAGTCTGTACATTCTGCTTCCACCACCACTATAACAACTAGATAAATTTCATTATTGTCATCAATGCTAACTGCTTTAAACAATTATCCGAGATATGAGCCTTTCAAATAACCATAATTCAAACAAATGGTAAGTCTACCATACTCAATGAGACCTTTCTTGCATACAACAATACACATGTACATTCTTTCAAAAATGGGCTTACTCCTAAAAACATTCGATGTACACTAATGTTGATTGTGGTCCCTTACAACAATACACATGTACATTCTCTCAAAAATAAGCTTAGGCCTAAAAACATTCTATGTACATCAATGTTGACTGTGGTGCCTAGATTGGATCTAAGAATTTTATCCTCGTATGACCGTAATAGTTTATATTATTCGTCCCAATTTCCTTTATCTTGTGTTCGGGCTTCCTTCTTGAACTAATTACAAAGCCAAAAATTTAAATAAATCACATGAAAAATTGCTAGAAAAATACCTAGGTCGCCTTGGTTTAAATCGAGGGCAACCTCGGATTTATATTAGGTTGCCCGCGGGCGATCACATTTTGCATGTGGGCAACCGCACATAAAAATGAAAGCGACCTTGCTTAAAACGTAGGTTACCGCGGAGGTTGTCCTAGTTTTTACAAGGTCGCTCTCGTGTGAAGCTCGGCCCTCATTTAAACTGCGAGCGACTGCACTTGTATGTAACAACACCCAATAGCGAGGGCTGACTTGTTCGGTGGTGATAGTTTAAAGTTTTAATTGTGCTAAAATATAGTGTAGGGTTTATTTTGTCTCCCACCATATAGTTTGAAGTTTAAATTGAACTTTTTTCTTTAAATTTTACATAATTTGAAAATGTGTGCATGCTAGGATTTTTAATTGAACATCTTCACGTACCTTAAATATAATCACATGATGTATAAATATATTTTTTGTTGATCGGAGCTGCACAATAAACAAGTGAACTAAAATACTAGTCCAATTATTACGTTCCATAAATAAAGTAAGTATCATTCATGGTGAAAGTGAAAATGTAAAGTCAACATACTTATAATATAAATCTCGACTACTGTAACATAAGACATATCGTAGTTTTCTACTTGATACATCACAAAATAAGGTTCTAAAACAATGATGCGTGACTAAATATAATAAACGAAATCTTTATCTTATTGACTATACATCCAGTTACTAATTAAAACAGTACAATAAAAATGTGTTTAAACTCTAAAAATTCCCCTAAACCTGTTCCAACGTCGACATCAATAGTGTTTTTATGTATTAAAAATAATGGTTTTATTTTTCAAGAAATATGAACCAAACTAACATCGAGTTTAGAAGAATTTGAAAAAGGGCCCAAAGTCGCATTGTTCCTTCAACCATGCACATTAGCAGGGCTCAAATTCTGCCAACATTTGTGTCCCAAGATTCTTAGCATCACGACATCACATGCGTTGTGACAACTTACTCTGTGAAAATAAAGACGATTCATTGTGAGAGATCAACTCATACAAGTGAAAATGCATAATCTTACATCGTTTGAGAGAGTAAAAAATGCATGGTTTATAAGTAGAGTTCTCATTTCTATTTAGTACAATGTGTTTTACGCTAACACCAAAAAACAATATGTGTCAGATACGACTCAAAACAGAAAATATTATACTAGAAACGCTGAGTGATTACACATTGCATGCAATACAATATATGCAAACTTTAATGTTCAAAATATGAAGTGGAAGGATTTTTCATAAATCACTAAGCCTAGAGAAACAGAAGAGGACTCCACCTTTCAAATTGGCATTTGCTCTTTTTTAAAATATACTAGTACAAGCATATAGCCCGTCTAGAAAGCATAATTAATCAGGCAAGCAAAAAATTGCCTACATATTTAGAACATGTAACAGAGTTAAAATTAATTTTTTTTAAAATGCCTTCTAAATTTTGCCTGAATAAAAAAAAATATATTTAATCAAAACATATTTTGGGAAGAAATATATACGTGTCTGTCTATATATTTACACACACATAACAAAAAGATACGAAAAAATAAAAAGTAAATCTTTCACAATGATTTAAAAAATCTGAAAATAATAACTTAAGTGAAGGGTCATAACTCCACTACATACACAAACCAATACTAAAAAAGCAAAGAATGTAATAATAGTAGGCCCCTTCAAATAATATTCCTATGCTCATAGAAAAATACAACACAAGAAAGAGCACATAAGAGTCACACGTATTGTTCTCTTGTCTATAATATCATAATGTGTGAACCATAAAAGCTACGAGCTTCAAATTTTAGAATTTAATCTTTTATTCTGACGTATTGTCTATTTATCGTTTATTAATTGATTTAATCATTATAATATATTCAGTGAATAAACGACACATAGACCACATGTTTAAAACGAAAAAGAAATATAACCTAAAAGAAAGAGCACTCAAATAGGCATATATATTGCTCTCTTTTCCTTAATGGTTTGTTAGACATGAAAGTTACAAGCACTTTGAAGAGCACACTGCAATAAAAATACACTAAGGTCAATATTGATGATGATGTTGTTATAGACAACTTCACAATGGAGGTGAACCCATTCCATTATCAATTACTTTCATCCATTGCAGAATGACTTAAATGAGGCATTAAAAGTTCAATATATTGATCCCAGTCAACTCTTTTCTCTCACCTTTTTTTTGGAAAACAAGTGTTGGATTAGTGTTTGCTGACCTAATTTTCTGTTTGAATCAAGCATGAAAACTTGTGTTGCGTCAAAGTAATCAAAACAACATTATGGATTCTTGCTTCAAGCATACGTAGTTGTAATATATTTATTTTGAATTCTTGTTTTGTCATACACAAAAGGACTCGAGATAGAAATCGAAAACGATCTAACCAACAGATGATCAGATTGTCCGACCCTTGATGACAAATAATACTATCGCGGCAAAAATCAAAGAGAATAAATAACCAATTTTGGCTTACAAATATTGAGCTAAACCAAAAGTCCAACAATGACATGATAGTATAAGTTCAAAAAGAAAAGTTTGTAAAAATAAAGGATAACATCTGCAAATATAACCCAAGGAAAATACTTGGTTAATAAAATATAAACAAAAGATAGATTCTGAGCTCAATTCTACATTGGTTGCTAATAGGACTCTAGTGGTATATACAGTATTTTATAAAAATGATTGAGTATGCTACAACTAACATCGCGTAGTAAAACTAAGGTCGAAAACGTCAATAAGGCATATGTCAGCAATAACCCACTATACTATAGTATATGATTAAAAAAAATGTCATTGTTGTAATAATATATAACCTCTTTGAAAAATGTGCCACTTATGGACTTCGACCACTCTATACTCGAGGGGTAAGGGGAAGAACGATACTCAATTATTACAATAATGTAACTGCTAAAGAAAATTAATGCCATGACTTATAAATCAAGTATGCCACATCGTTGTAACGCTCTGATGTAAAGCAAAGGACATTACGACATAACCACCACAATGTGAGGACATTTGACATAACACCTTACTAACCCAAACTCGAACGCCAAGGTGCGACACACGTCATACCCCTATGATAAATGTGAATAACATCACGACATTATCTACAATGATGTCTTAGCGTTAATAGCAAAACTTTTGTTTCGTAGTTAGTCACCACACCTAGGCGCAAGGACCAGAACGTCGCAACATAATGTGCTTAACAATTTGTGTGGAATCCTTCAATGCTCCCAATAAAATATTATTTGCTTTGGGTCAGAAGCTATACAGATTTATTCTTGGAGTTAGTTTAAAACGCGTTTTACTATGTAGAGAGAATATCTTTACTTATAAATCATTCACTTTTCATACTCTCAAGTGATGTGGAATTGTGCATCCATTAACATTTGTTAGTCTCTCACAACAAAAGAATCTTAAGTTGTCATCGTTTTCACAATGTAGACTGGCACAATCTCTCCCTATTTGAGGCTCGACGTCCCCGTTGGCCACACTTCTAGGGGGCTTCGATTTTGATACCATTTGTTGAATCTTTTAATGTTCTTAGTACAATATTGTCAACTTTGGGTATGATCTTGCGCAAATTTGTTGTTAGAGTTAGCTTAAAACGGGTTGTACTAAGTAACGAGGAGAATTCTAATTGTAAATCATTCACTTTCTACACTTTTAAGCGATATGAGATTGTATACCTTCATTGAACTAGGCTATCATAAATAACAAAATGTTAGGTCGTCTTTACATTCACAAAGTAGCCGGTCACAGGCAAATAGTCTACAATACTCCAATCACTCTATGTTTGGGTAAATTTCTAAATTATTATATCCAAATCTGAGTTTTTAATGTAAAACCAGAAATGGACGAAGAAGAAGCCTTACCATTGAAAGTTATGGATGCTGAAACTCGACTTCCTCAATTAAATTTCTAATTTCCAGACTCCTCTCTCTCTTAAAGGAAACCTATCTCTAGTAGCTTTTTGTGAGAAATAAACTTTTGGGTTGAAAATAATGTTTTAACAGCCTCCCTTGCTCATCTGGCAAAAGCACATTGGCATCAATAAAAATAACAGAAGTTTACCCGGAAACAGAATTTTACAATGCTTTGATTAGAACTGAGTGAATTTCCCTACTGACTTAGTTTTTTACTCGTAGAAAATTTTAATGTACAAATTTAGTGTCCATTCTTCACTTTTTTTGCTGTTTCTGTTTATTATTGGATGGTATGACTCGAATATTTTCCGCAATTTATTTAATTAGGAAGCATATAAATTGGATAGCTTGCGCAAATTTTTCATTAGAAAAGAGTAGTGCTAATTTTATATTACAATATTATACTTTATCTTAACTCTATCGCAGGTAATTTATTTATTTATAGAATAATTACAATAATTATAAAAGCGTGAGATTAAAGTGTAAGGGTAATCTTTTTCCTTAATCAAATCCATGTTGACTTTTTAGGTTGACACAAAATTGCATCCCTGTGCGGTATTTTCTATTCTTCCAAGTGTATTTAGTTATTGTATATTAAAATGTTTTATAACAAGTACTTAGATCAGAATGAACTAAAAAGCCGAAGATGTAAAGTATTATATAGATATACATCGTTGACTAAAAGTTGATATGTCATTGTCTTGATGAATAAAGTTACAAGTACATTCAGGTCTACAGTAAACCCTAATTAAATTATAAACGTGGGACAGACGCACAAATATCGACCAAACCCATGAAAAGCAAATTTAATCTGATACACATGACTTAAAATATGTGAGAGAGATATGTAGAGAGAGAGAGAGAGAGAGAAAGAGAAAGATCACCAAATGTAGCAAACGTGTGAAGAATTGTTTGTGGAAGATCTTAGAAAAATCAGTGCTATAAGAAAGAAAGAAGAATATGGTGGACTCGTGTTTGATGAAATCACAGAGGTGGTGTTGTACACGAGAAATCGTCGCCTGCTATAGATAAAGATGGTAGAGGAAAGAGTTTGGAAGGTGAGGAGAGAGAGAGAGAGAGAGTCAGCAAACTAAGGCATCTGTCAAGACTTTGAAAACCAAAGGTGGCAGGATGAAGCTGCTGAGCAACTGCAAGAGTAAAATCTTCCATTGGAGTTTGTTCACAGCTCCATTTCTCGCAAGAAAAAAGAACAATTCAAAACAATAAAATAATCTTTTAAAGTTGAAAAGGAGTTCAATCTACTTTCAATGGTACCGCGTATGAATATCGAAGTTTTCAACTCTGGAGCAACTCGATAGTTGCCTTTCTAAATCAATTAGTCGTGAGATAACATTACAAAAATGTGCATGTTTTGGTATATTTTAGAAACTACATATCTCTAAAACAATATTGGACCGACCATCTCAGCCATTAAGTCAAAAGTCGATGATGACATTCGATTGTGTGTTTTATAAAAGTCCCTCCACAAAATAGAGAATGGACTCTCTAATGCATAAATAGTTAGGAATTCTTTAAAATCAATTCCTTTTGTAAATAAATAAAATCTGAGTAAATTACTTTTGTCGATTTTTGAACTGATACGTGAGCATAGAGCATATTCTTCCTTGCAATAGGAATAATCATCATTGTCAAATAGGAGTTTCTCTTATTATATTTTTACGTGCATCTTGGTTTTAAAAACCATTTTGTGATATATCGTATAAAAAGCTTACCATGTCTTGTCTCATGTGTCACGTTTTATATTATTATGTACGTAAGTTTTGTATATTTACTTTCAGCATCTGTGATAGTTCATTTTATTATTGAACCTAATTTTGAGATGTATTAGATCCATGATTTAGGTCATCAGTTTGTTGAGCACCTTTGATCGAGCGAGAATGTGTTTGCACGTTTCTCAATACATGTTTGGAGCAACTCCTGATGTTATGTCTTTGGGTGAAAGTGTGATTAGGGTATTAGTTGTTACGTGTTGACTGGTTTTTGAATAATCGACTTCTATGCTCTAAACCTTCGAGTACCGTTGATCAAGTTTCATAAGTCCCCCTTACTTTTATTGAAACTGCGACGCTATTTTCCTTACATATTGCGATATAGTATAGCACTATTTTCAACGTATCCCCAATGATGATTCACAAAATCAGTTTTTAAAATTGAAATATTTGCCATTGACAATTATTTTAAAACTGATCTTTTATTTGATAGATAAAAATAGGGACACCCAAAATGCCTGTATCTTGACCAGTTAAGAGCCGAAGTGGCCAAGACTAGGATTGATCAGGTTCCTCAGAGTTTCTTCTATTCTTTTCATTTTTTGTTGCAAAACATTTTATTTTCCTTTCAGTAATGTTTATTTTTTAAAAAAAATTCTTTGAATTTGTTTGTATCTTGCAGATTTATTGCATTATATTATATTTTGTGATCAGTATTAAAACTTCGACTCACCTTATATAAATTATGACTTAGATTAAATTATTATTTAAGTAATCCGTTCCAAAGTCTTGGCCTAGGAGTCATGGCCTCTTTGAAAGTTGGATTATCCAACCCAACATCTCTATTTTAGTTCAACTCAAGATAATGGCATAAATAAATTCGTATCAAAGTCTAAGTTCCCCTTATTCTAAGAATTAGTATACTATTTTTTATGGATATTTGTCCACTGTCTATTGAATTTTGTTCTCATATATGGTACAAATTTTACAAATAATTAATAATGCCATCGAGAAGAGCGTCACGAGGCTGCCCATGGATGACAATCTTCCATCATATGATATGCTCCCACCTATTTTGGAGGCGCTGTGGAATATGCCTGGAGCAAATAGAGAGTAGGCTCTAGGGGCACGATGAGATACTTCCAGACGTTAGGCAAGTGAACCCAACTTTGCTCGAAAATAGACATGATCTGTTAGAGGGAGAGAACTGGTTCAGGTTATGAGCAAAAATTTTGACACCTTGAAGGTTCATAACGTAGAGATTTGCGACCCACTACTTTCAACTGACAGCAAATGTTTGGTGGACTTCACTCTATGCTATTTAGTCCATATATTGGAAGCATGAAGGGGTCTTCGAAAGCAACAGTTGTAACTTGGATCAATGTCGCATTACATGATCTGACTCAGGGTGATATGATTGTCTTGGAGTATACACTTGATATGTGAAGCTTTCACTGTATATTTATGATAGTCTAAGTTAAAATTAATTATATTAATCATGATTAGAATGATAAAATGTGATTAAGAAGAAGAATATAAAGAATTTTCTTAAAGCAAAATTTATCTAATTTGAATAAATGTAAAATTTATGTTATATTCACGTTATACATATTTATGTTAGAATTGAAAAGGAAATAAAAATTGGTCTTCAATCCTTCAAGGAAAGTTGTTCTCTTCACGAAGACGATACATTTGAGGTAAGAATTAAGCCTTGGAAGTGAGTCAATGAAGAGAACAAAGAGATAAAATTTTTGGTGATTTTCTAAACTATGCTTAAACTGAATTGTTTTGGTGGAGAAACCCGGCAAATGTTGAATTGATTGGGTCGAAATTTCATGAAGAATGAAGTTGAGTTGGTACAATGATAAACCTTGTGTGTTTCTGCATCAAGTTAGGCATTGTATGATTAAATGGAGATTATTGTTGTCACGACCCTAATCTTGACGCCCTCGAAGACCGAGATAGTGACATAGATTTTCCACCCAGTGAATGCTAACTAAATATCAAAGATAACAGAATAATCAAAATATAGATGATTGGGCAATGATGAATAATAAAATCAACCCACATTTTATATACAAATTTTATTATCTACAAGACTTTCTCCAAATTTATTTATATTGACATGAACCAATTAAAATAAAATACAAGAAAAGATAAAACAAAACTCAAACTCTAATGGAACTAAGTTGTGTTGAACTCTTCATTCCATTTTGCCATTACCTTTATCTCGTGAGCGGCTACCACCTGTTCCTGAAAAAATTATTGTAAAGCTCAGTAAGAATCCTAATCTAAATATTCACCAAACTAGGCTGAAATTACATCTAATCATGTACTAATTTCTCTACATTATTAGTCTTCACAGTCATCGCTTCAATTTATCAACATTGATCAACTCTCGTGATCACACATCCTTTGGTATTAGGTACTAACAAATTTTCTTTAAACATTTTCTATTAATGTTTAACTATTTGTCACAATATTTTATGTAATAAGTGTTTTGTGTATTTATGTAAATGCTTAAACATATGATTTAGGTAATCATAATTTCTCACACTTTGTCCTCATTCTCTTATGCACTTAATCTTTATACACAGTTGTTTTCATTATTTATATTTCATCATTGCTATCTAGACATTCTATTTCATGTCTAATTACATTTGCACACTCATTTTATAGTTTATATTTTATTATATTTATCTAGACATATTTATTTAATGACTATCTTACATCTTTTACAAAATCACTAGACAATATATATACCTGTGTGTGTGTATATATATATACACACACATGCATATATATACCTAGACATATAATAATTTAAATCATTGTCTCAGTATCACGACTTATCTATTTCTCATTTTTATACTCAACTATATAATATGAATATGAAATGCAACTTTCTAACATCACTTGTAACAATTGATGAGTGAATCCATGCAAGTGTGTGAACCATATTATTTTTTTTATCTTATATTTATCAAGTACTGTATTAACATGTTATATGAAAGTCAATATACATAAATCATGTTGACATGTTATGTGAATGCTCATATGCATTATCTATAATCTCAATATGCAAAGTCACACACATACATATATTTTACTCATTATTTCACAATAGTTTCTACACATCTCAATATACCACAGGTGGGCTAGAGATTTCCAACTTAAAGGGCACTTACAGTCACTTCTCTTCTATTTTCTGATTTTACATATGACACACAATACATAACCAATGAGATATATATATTACGTTTAAATGTAACTAATAATATTTCTTATAATATTGTTCGTACATATAAATATAATGCATAATTTACACATCTTTACTATTCTTATATTAAATGCATAATACATACTAATAATACATGAAATATGTGCATGTAAATCTTCGTTAAATGACAAGTTATATGATGCATGAAGTTTGATCACATTTCTTTCTAGACATCCTTTATTTAATTCTAATACCTTTTTAGATACTTATATCATGATTTATAACAAAACCTAACTAGACGTATCTCATTAACATCTAAATTCAATTATCTAATATTTAGAATTCCCTAGATATCTTATTCTATTTCAAATCATCATTAAGCATATTATTCATTAATGCTCACAGTTTATATAATATGTGATGTATTTAATCAATCAAAATTGATATTCTATTAATCATATTAAGCGGTTTTCTGTCTTCAATCAACCTTCTAAAACCTCAATTCCAATACCATATAACCTCAAGATAACATTAGATATAATTATCTAAGTCCATTTATACAACCATTTTACCAATCTTTTCTATTATCACAAACATGATAGTTTCATACTTCGCAACTTAAGAATTCGATGTTTTCACTTAATTTAATAGCTCAATGCATTGAATCTTCAACCATAAAATCATGTCCATTTAATGCTTATAGTCAACCATTAACATCGACTTCAACTTATAATAAATCCATATCAACACTAGCCACTAACATATAATTCAACAACTTATTCTTTGCAATTTCAACTTATTCTCTTTCCAAACCATTTTTTACTTCAACATTGTACTCCAATGCTAACATTGCTTTCCATCAATTTAACCAAAGTACACAGCAAATCCAACTAATTATTTTAAAGATGATTAATATATAATTTTATAACTTTAATTCCAATTCTCAAAATCATCATTTTCTCCACCTAAACTATGAAATATTCAACATAGTTTAATAAACACTTAGTTTAAGTTTTTTACCTCTTGGAAGGCTTTATTTCTTCAACTTCTCCTTTTGAATCTTAGCTCAAAAAATTCTTCTTGATGAGAGGAACAACTTTACTTGAAGAATGAAGGGTCAATTCTAATTTTTCCCCCTCAAATTCTCCTCTTTCTTTCTATTTTCTCTACTTTTTCTCATCTCTTCTAGTTTCCTTCTCTGGTTTTCAGCCAAATAGCACGAAATTGGCTGATTCTTTAGCCATTTCTCACCCTTTTTAGAGAGATCTTAGGTTAAAATTACCTTTTTGTTCAATTTATCTATTAAATTGAACCATTTTACCATTTAATTTGCATATATTTGTAACAATAGCATATTAAATATTCTTTAATCATACTTAGCTTCAAATAATTAATTTATATTAGTATTAAGCTAATCTTCAATATTAACATAATTAATAATAATTAGTTGACATTAATTACTCACTAATTACACTTTAATCACATTATTAATCACTAATCATTGAGTGACATATGACACCATCTCATTGGTCGTCTATGTTATCACATGACCATATACTTTAAGATATTGGGACCATTTTTTCTTCAATGATCTTCTCTAAATTTTCACTCGAAAATTCAATTTACAATGATTTATCAAAGCAATACAATTTTCAGATAAAACTGACTCAATCAATTTCTAACATGGTTAATTTTTATTTCATATGTCTAATTGCTTCCATTCAAAAGTCATTCTCTTTCTTTATGTGTCTAATGTTACACAGTAAATATTCAAAATTATCTGAGCACCTAGATTTTATACTCTCACGAGCTCCAATAAGTAATTTTCACTTTTATCAAAAAACGTGTTTTATATCACTTCTAATCATATTCAATTATTCTAATTATGATTATTATAATTAATCTTAACTCGGATCATCACAATTGCTCTCTTAAATTAGATGTTAATGTCCATTATTGATGTTAATATTGGTTAGTTACGGGTTGAAGTTTTGTAGTAGTAGATTAAATATAATCATGAAATTTATGTGCATGAAGGCTAATGGTTCTAACTTATAGAATTCCTAAACTAAATGGAATATTAACTTGCTTTAAATGATAATCCATAAGCCATGGAATTAGATGATTATATGTATTATGAGGTTTTGATGGTTGATTGAAAACATAAAAATGGTTTATTTTTGTTAGAATGTTGAAAGTGTAAAGGTTTTATCATGCATATTTATTGCATAATTAGTAAGCATTAATGAAATATAATGTTTGGTGTTTGTTAAGATGGATTGGAAATGTATATTTTGAAGAGTATCTAAGAAGAAAACATATTGGAAGCAGGATTCCGTTGTCCATGACGGATGCTCGAGCAGTAAAAGGAAGGAGAAAATACATTAGAATTGGCTTTTAGAGTTTGAGGAAATCTTGTGACAGCCCAGCCGACCCACCACACTAGACAGGATCTGCGACTGGTTATGCACCGGCTCAGGTCAGTCCCATAATCCATAGAGCCACTGTCCACTCATGATATTTTTTTCTATAGGTAGAAGAATTTTTACCCTCCCCAACGAGTTGAACCTTGGATCCCATAATAATATCCAAAAGTTCCCCTAGTAGTACCAACATATAGGAACCTTTGGATGTTATCATGAGATTGAAGGTTCAACTCGCTAGGGAGGGTAAAAATTCATCTATTCATGGGGGAAAATGTCATGAGTGCACAATGACACCACGGATCCTGAGACTGACATGAGCCAGTGCATAACCAGTCGCAGATCCTGCCTAATGTGGTGGGTTGACTGGGCTGTCACCAATCTCGAAGAATATGCAAAGGAAAAACACCCCGAATGTCGCAACCCCATTCTCAACATCCTCAAAAATCGAGATAGTAACGTGGATTCTCAACCTAGAGAAACGCACGTGTACACATTTTACTTAACTGAATCGTGATATATATGAATTATGTCATTCACATACTCTAAATAATTGAGATCAAGAGACTATTTTACCCCTCCATCGTTTAAATATTACACTTTGATCTACTTTTTCAGTATAAATTATACCAATCCACTCATATTAACTTAAAAGAATAAAATTTAAGCTGATTAATTGAGCAATTCCCTATCATTTAAGATAATCCAATTTAACTAACTTAATAAATTATATAACTTTAGTTACAGCACTCCAAATCATACAATTTAGAGGGCGTTCTTTTCCTTAGGATGTCTACTATATCATTATAAAATTTCATCAAATTCCTTGTGTATTTATTTATTAAAAATTACCAAAATAACTAAACTGTTCATAAGAAACAGTTTTTGAATCTTTATCTTTTTATGCATAATCCCTTAGTTTACCTTCTAGTTATGCAATTATATTACCTAAAATTTCATATATCTCAATTACATCTTATTTTTCATCATTCAAACATAACCAAATGACATCAAGATCATTACATTTTACCCTTCATAAGAAAAATTTTGTTCCGAAATTTAAATTTACTTACCTGTCAAATAGACTAGGGTATTTTGACTCAATTTCTAACGAAGTTCTCATGTAGCCTCTTCCATTTCTCGATGCCATCGTTGAACTATATGACAAATGAGATTATTTTATTTTTGAGCACTTTATCTCGCATGTCCAAAATTGTAATAGGATGTTCTTCCATTCTCATTCCTAGCTAAAAATTCACTCACTCCAATCAATTATATGTGAAGGATTCAGTTCATGCTTACGTAATATGGAACACATTATGTATATCACTAATTGATGTGACAATGCCACTCTGTAAGCCATTGCACCAATTTCTTCCAAAATTTCAAAAGGCCCAAATTTTTGTACAACTTTAAGAGACCATAATTTATCAAATAAATGGCCACCCTCAATGGAATAGCACCTCACTAGCAAAGCAGCCGGAGGAGCAGATGAATTCACAAAGAACCCAAGGTTGTATGAAGGAAAGCTACTGAAAAGATGAGAGATTGGCATCTTCTGCTTCCCAAAACAGTCGAGCAAGTTAAAGTGCTTCGGCCTCAAGTTTGGCCCAAAAATAAGGTTTTGCATGAACTCATCAAACTTGGAATGACAAAAGTGCTTATTTTATCTTTCTTTTTTTTTTTTAATTCTTATGAAATGTTTGGTAACAAATACTAAAAGCACTTAAAAAAAAAGTAGCTTTTCAAAAAAAATTATTTTTCTAATTTAATGCTTTAAGTTTCTAGATAGTGACATTTCACCATCATCTTCTCTCACGATTTTGTTTTATTTCTCTTTCTATTCTAATATACTTTTGTATAATTTAATAATTGAATTCTAATTTTCAAAAAAATTAAAATCAATAAACCAATTTAAAAATTTTATTTTTTTTATCACTGTTTGATGATTTAAAACTAGATTCAGTCAATTAGAAATCAAAAAATGAGTTTAAACGCATAAATCTCCCATCATTTGAGTAGAATAGAAAATAAATAATAAAGGTTGGTGATTACTTCCCATTGAATTGAATTTGACCAATTAAGTAATCATAATAGGCATATGCAAGCTACTGTGTCAAAGTCTTAATCATGGTTCTCCATTAATAACAAGTGATTTTGCAAGCATCAATTCATGAGATTAAGATACCAAACATGAGTCCTAGACCAGGCTGAAGAAGGGTAGGCTAGGCTAGGCTTCCGATGCCATGCATTCTCCTTGCATTGCTGGGAGTTAGACTCTACATATTCAACAAATACAGTTCCATTTTTTGTGGTAATATCATTAGATATAAAATCAAATCAAATGGAAATTTTTTCTAAAGAAATACTAAGTCATAGTTATGAATAATAAATAATTGATCGAACTGATTAAGATAATGGTATCTTCACGTCCCTCTCAATTCATAAATTAATGAAGTTGCTATCTTACTAGTAAAATTAATATAATTAATTATAAATAATTAATTATACTAATTAATATTTATTACGTCAAGGCGTAAGATTGAAGAGTAAACGTAACCTTATTACTTTAGTTTATAATTTAGATTCACTAGCAACTCACTACACTCTAAAATTTCTTAAATAATTATATAAGAAATTATGGCATAAGGGAACGCAGTATGTCCTATTAGAAATGGTCTAGATGTTATAGTGGAAAAATTTTTTGTTTTCGTTTAACGTCGTAATCGAATCCGTTTTTGGACCTTTAACTACCCTTAGAATATACGTGGAGCATCCTTAAAACATGTCTAGGAAGATTCATTTGAAGTGAAGTTGGATTGCATTTAAAACTTGGAAGGTTGCCTTGACATTACTTGAGGCGCGCCTACTCTCAGCGCGTGCGGTCGTTAAGCCATTTATAAACTAGATTTTAAACTATGACCAATCAAATATCCACCTTTCATCTATTAGTGATTAGAGCTCCAACACGTGTACACTATTTTTCTATTCAATAAGATATTTTAACCTGATTATTAACTTCTACAAAAATTTCTAACATAATTTTAAACTTTATTAATCTCGTATCCAATAATTTTAAACTTTGCCAATTTTGTGATAAACTTTGAAATTAGATAAAAAAAAATTGTTAAATGAAGAATTAACGATGAAGTTGAAGCATCTAATGAAATGGAAAACACGGCACATGAGAGTTGGATTAATAGATAAATTAATAGTAATATCTGAATCGCTAATTAGTGAAATGTAAAGATTTTATTTTTCTAAAAAATTATTTAAATAATTTCAAAGGGTAAGCGGGAAGGTTATCCTGTGGAAGAGGATTGGGCCATATGTGTGGTGTTCGAGCTGTAATGTAGGAGAAGTGGACCGAGGGAGCAAAGATTGAAAGTTGGGGCAGGCCAAACTTTCATACCCTGGGGAAACTTCAGGTCTTATTTGAAAACAGTGGTTAAAAACAGGGTTTCGAAGTAGCCCAACTAAACACATTTGACACTAACGTGTGCAAGCATGTTTTCAAAATGCATCATTCGAATCCTTCTAGAAAAGAGTGGTCAATTTATGTTCTCATACGTACATTTTAGCTATTTTTATAGAAAGTATTTTTTTTTCCACAACAATGATAAATTTCGAGTTTAAATAAATATTTTGTGATATTAGTTATGGGTGGGTGTCAAAACCGGACCGCACCGGCCAAGATTTTTTTTAAAATCATGGAACCGGCCCCAGGAGGAACCGAGACCCGACCAAACTTCCGGTTCGGTCTAATTGTTTCTCCCATGAAAAAAAAAAAACATATTTTCAAAACAATTAAAAACACTCAATCCAACGTTCAAAATTAATCTAATATTTTAAAAGTACAAATCAAATAGTAAATCTAACTATTTAACAATTAACATACAACCTAAATCAACCTATCTAACAATTAACATACAAACGAAATCCGACTATTCAATATTAAAATGAAATGAAAAAAACAAAATCAAACATAATTACGCTTTGGGGAGTTAAAGAACTGCAAAAGACATCAAGAACATGACTACCACAACTAAAAAACAGATTCTGACGCCACCATAGAAATTAGAATAATTAATATATATTTAGCAATTGCACTCAAAACTCGATACTTATTGGAATTCCTCTTCCACCAATGTAATATGTCAGCACTATCTGAAAAATTCTCTAATTTTTTAAACAAATATTGATCAATCTCTGACATATTACTTTCCTCATTTCTCTCTGAAGAATTTCTAGGCCCATAAAACAAAGAGTACTCTATAGTTGAACGAACTTGTACCAAAGAACTCGTTAAATCTTGCGACCTTTGTTAACTATCGCTGTTATTTGGAGTATGGTTTTCATTAGTATCACATTTATGTTCCGTATACAACTTTTCAATTAAATCATCCACCTTCTTTGCGTATTGTGCAGCTTTTTCACTACCAAATAAAATAGTTAAACAATGCCATAAAATCTTGTTTTGCAACTTGGATCAAGAACAACAATATATACAAGCATGTTTATTTTTTCAAAAGATCCTCAATATTTATTAAACTTCTTTTGCATTTCGAAGGTTATTCTTCTCAGCGTCATATTATCACTGTTAGCATATGTGTTAATAGTAATCTTCAAATTACATACTTCATCTACATTAAATGTAATATGCAGAGAAGTATAAACATTAAATGTCATACTTTGAAATGACTAAGAATTTTATGTCTTTTCGAATGTATGATCAATTTTCAGATGTGGTTGAACCTTCCTCTTCCATTTCAAGCAAGAAAGAATGTTGTTATATACTTTTCAGCGTTTGCCAACATCAAATAGGTAGAGTTCCAACAAGTAGGAACGTCGAGCGATAAAGTTCTTTTACAAGTAACTTTAATCGCATCAATGCAGACTTTAAACTATTGCAATTTTTCCGAATAAGACTTTACTTATTTAACAACTTTCAGTGGCAATTCATCCAATATAATCATCTTTACGAGAAATTCTCGAGCAGTCATTATATTAAATATGGGTACACCAGCAATCTTGCTCTCATTAGATTTAAAGTTCAGAGTTTTTTGCTTGCTATCTATATTTCGTTGAAACTTTTTGCATACTTTAATATACTGTATTAAACTTGAAGTTTCATTTTTCGTCAGGTGTACTGTATAAATTTGCCCACAATAATTACACTTAGCTGACTCAGTGTTCGGTACTCTACTGTAGTGATTCCAAACTAAAGACTTGATTATTTTTTAATCCACATGTAAATTTTCACTATGAGAAGAATCCATCTATTCAGATACAAATTTATGCACAAAAAAAAATACATCTATTCAAAAATCAAAGTAACAATTGATAGATTAACAAATAACACAACACTACCCTAAAACAGATTAAGATCATAAATTTTGATCCACATCAATTTTGATACAAATTTTTTTATGCATAAATAAACTACAACATCAATTCATAAAATTTATCAATGCATCAATTTTGATTCAAAATTTTTAGTGCAGAAAATTACAAAACTCACCTTTGGGCCTTTGGCAGATGGCAGAGAAGTTGGTACGATAGTTTGGCGTGCTACGAATCGCGAAGGGCAGTGGTTGTTTCGGACTGCAGCGCAGGCAAGTGCGACCGTGCGAGCCGCAAGGTAGGTTCAGACTTCAGCGAAGAAACTGTGTAGGTGACTCGATCTCTTCAGCCTTTGGCAATTCAGCGGATGGTTCAGACTTCGGACTTTGGCAGTTCGACGGATGGTTCAGACTTAGTCTCTTCGACCTTTGAGTTTTGGTGAAGGAAGACTGGTGAAGAACGGATTATGGAAGAAGGAAAAAGGGCGAAGTGGAGTCTGGCGAGCTGAAAACTGACGTATGAAAATTGAAAAACCAAAAACATACTGGTTGAATGGCTTTTTAGTTTAGAACGGTCTGGTACTCAGTTTTTCGAGATTATTGAATCAGGACGGTGGACCAGATCTTGTCCCACAGTTTTCTTGATGAGCAGAACAGGTCCTAGACCGAGTCCATTTGAGTACCGACCGAAACTCCTAGTCCGATCCAATTCCCCGGTTCCAGTCCGGTTCTTTCCACCCCTAATATTAGTTGAATTTTTATATTTTTTAATTATTTGCGATATATTATCAATATTAATATTTTGTGTTTTTTCTATATATGATTGTTTTAGTCGAAAAACTCAATGGTTAATTTTTTTCCATTTAGGTTTTTTACATAAATTTTGGTGTTTCTATTTTTCACGTTTATTTTCTGTTTTCAATTATCAACGTTTGATTCTCGATGATTGATATCATAATAAGGAGCTTCATACTAGATCGATCTAACTTTGGGGTTTGCAATTTTGGAGTAAAATTACAATTTTTGGAAAAGTGAGTTAAAAAAAGAAAAGGGTCTCGTTATTCGGGGTAGAACAAGAGAGTCATATAACAAATGCAGTGATAAAGTTCAAGTTGTGAATGGCAGATCAAAGTCAAGGAAATGGGATAGAACATGTTATTTTTGTAAGAAGAACGGACACATTAAATCTTAGTGTCGAGAATTAGAATATGTTAAGAAAGTTACTGAGAAGGAAAAACAATGAATAACATTCGGTGAAGTTGTTGCAGAAGAAGATTATATTGATGCAAATCTTTTAGTTGTGTCAGAGGGAAACTCAAAACTAAACAATGATTAGATTATGATACAGTTTGTTCGTTTCATATGAGTTAAAATCAGAATTGGTTTTCGGCGTATGAGACTGTTTCAGAGGGTGTTGTGTTAATAGGCAAAAACACACCTTGTAAGTAGCTAGTATTGGTACCATTAGAATTAGGATGTTTGATGAAGTTATGAAGATACTAGATAATGTACAACGTGTTCCCGATTTGAAGAAAATTTGATTTCGTTGAGCACTCTGAATGCGAAAAGGTACAAATACAACACTGTAGGTGAAGTTGTGAAGATTAGTTTGGATGCTCTCATCATGTTAAAGGGACATAGGAAGTCTATAAATTTGTTTATGTTACAGGGTTCTACAGTGATAACCTTATTAAATTTGTGAATTCACCTTCTAGGAGATTATTCGAAAAGACTCAGAAAAAGTCAAGTTATCAAATAAAGTTCAAATTGATATCTAAGTGTACATCAAAGTCGATGAGTAAGCTTATTACTGATGTTTAATCAACAGTTTTAGTTTCATATCAAAGTGGTATCGTCAAAAAGCAAAACCAAGTGGAAGGTTAAAGCTCATGGACAATACGGTGAAACTGTGGGTTATGCGTTGAATATGTTCGAGGATAATGATTCTGGTGGAGAATCTTCAACACATTTACATACATTTCGTTGTTACAACTCTGATAGCTCAGTGATACCATGAAGGAGAAGATGTGATTTCTTCTCAAGTTTAAGCTAATCGGTATCGGTTGCTGACTTGACCCATCATAGGTCTTTGTTGAAGATGATGTTATTTTTAAATTGAGTTTTGCATATTCTTTTCTTAGGACCAGAATTTCTTCAAAGATGGAGATTGTCAAAATTTAGTGTTCAGAATTTGCTTTGTATTGGGCTGAGTAGCATGTACTAGATCTCTCATGTGGAATTTGTGTTAAGATGTAGATTATTAGAGTTCGATGTTACCCAAATTCTAGTTGAGATTGGTCGAGCTCGTATTTCAATATTAGAATTTTATGTTTTCTCTATATATTAATACTTTAATCACAAAACTCAATTATAATTTGATTTCCTATAGTGAATTTCTCATCTGCCGGTGGTTTTTTGCGCGTTTTGGGTTTTTACCTAAATCTTAATGTCTATATTTTTTGTGTTTATTTTTTTTATTATTATCATTCGATTTTCAACATCATGCACGAAGCTTCGCCTTTAAAAAGCCACATCACTCCTCATTAAATTAATTCAATTCGATAATAAAAGCCTTCTTAGAGAAAGACAACGTGGGAAGGAGCATGCTACAACTAGTTGATCTTTGTGATTGACAACCAAGGAAACTTAGTTTACTGTTTTATTTATTCCTTTCATTTCTTGAATATATGAACTCTTTTGTATTGTTTTGTGTTTTTGAATTATGAAATAGTTTTCTTAGATTGAGAGGATTCAATACCAAACTTTGTTAACTCGAATATAAAACTCTTATCAACTAATATTCAAAGTTAGCTTTATACGTAAAGTTACCTTTTTTATGCAATCACTACAGTTATATAATGTCATGATTCGGGGAGTAGAAATTTCAAGTTAGACGACCCGATTCTCAATAAGGGAACTCGATCACTCAACTCAAAACTAGATGTGCAGTGAAAGTCTTTAAAGTAAACACACATAGTGAAATTACAAACAGCTAGTACAATACAGTAAAATGCTTGAAAATCTAATTCATCAAAATAAGTTTACATGTCTAAATTAAACTACTCAATCCTTACCAATGAATACAATAAGGTTTAAACAGAAAATAAACAACTAGCAACCTCCTCCAATCTCAACCAACCACTCTTCTCTTTACTCAGATTTGAAAAAAATCGTTAAGGTGAGTGACTGACTTAGTAAAAACATTAAACAAAATGCATTGTGTTTTAAAAATGAGGTTTTTTTTTTAATCTTTCTTTCAAAATGTGATTTCATTTTTAAAACTATGCATTAGTTTATAAAACTGTTAAGTAAACATTTTTCCTTTTTTTTAACAAAATCAGCTCTACGTGCACTTAATGAGGTAGACATAAAAACCTCCCATATACATAAGTGAGTATAGACTAAAAATAAACCTCAGTGTTTTCCATAGAAAACGTCGTCATTGAAAATGAAAGATCACACAAGGACCCCTCCAACACAAATCAGAAAAGACAGTGATTTGAAGACCTAACAACTTCTCACAATGACAGCAATTCGAAGATGCAAATCATCACCCAAGTAACTTGCAGTCGACAGTCAACCACGACATCAACTCGAACAATGCAACATTATGATAGGGTTTAGGGATTTGAAACTCAAAGAGCATATCATCTCCGCACCACTACCAGTTTTTCATATGTGCAAGCAATACCACATTCAGGCTAGAAGGTGTAACAGAATAATCTCATGATACTTTGACGCCAAGACTGCTCAAAATATCAAGATGATTCTTCCTCCCAATATATCACAGCAAAATCAAATATAATGAATCATGTAAATTAAACATGAGAAAACTATACGTACATATAAGTATAAAACTGATGTGCTAGCGACCAGGCCCCATCATAATTTTACAAGGGTAAACCCATCAACATAATAATTTTCAAAAAAACATGCAATGCAATATAGAAAACATTAAATTTCTACCTCTACGATGATAAGAGAATCGACCTTCTGCAATAGCTCGAAATCAACAAACTCGTCCGAGTTTAAAAACAAACAAAGATTATAAATATTTCACTCTATACTAAGGAAATTTACGTGGATGGATCTTATACTAGGGCTAGAAACCCAATCAGACAACAAAAAAAGTCTGTTGCGTCTCGACGACAAAGTTTACCCAAAACTAAGGTTGTGCGGTCGAAACTTGTAATTAATTGGTCAATACTTATAAGTGGGGGTCAACCCATCGGTCAATATTTATAACATTTGAGTTAAGGCAGCGGTCGATACTTTCATCAAATAGTCACACTTTATACCTGTCATGTTTCAACTCAAAATATGCTAGCGATCAACACTTCTTCTTGAGGTGTCAAAATCTTTTCAAAAGTAAAGGTTGAAACTTCATCCCACCAATTGACACTTCAAACTTTCGAATTTTGCATCGGTCACACTTCAGTTAAAAGTGTCGACACTTGCTTAATTGTCGTTAGTTCCCTCGAAGTGTAGCCTTCTTGAACCCTCGGCTCTTTGCTGAAATGCACGACTGGTCGACACTTCCATCAATAGTGTAGACAACTAATGAATTCCAACGAATGGGAAATCGTGAAACTCATCATTCTCTATTGTTTCTCACCTCCAAACAACTATTTTTACCTACACAAACTGCCAATACACCATATTTTTTTAAAAATACCCAAGGATTCGAGCTCATTTACTCGAATCCAAATCAAAATATAACCCTAACTCTAAACCCAAAAACTAAGAGTTCAAAACTACTTGCTTTCTAAACATCGTCACAAAAATTGGTGCTCGTAACCTTACAAACACAACCATAGCCTCCAAGCTCGACGATTTGTACAACCGGAAACTACCTCTCTTTCCCTCTCATTCTCTCTTGGCGGTGCAAAAACGAGGGCAAGAACAAGGGTTTCAACCTTTTTAACAAACCTTTTTTATTTACACTTTGACCCTTCCATTTTCTTAATTTATTTAAAACACATTCTCTATATTAAACAAACAAATTCTTTGAGTTACATTCTTTAAAAGTTTGAACATTACATCACATCATATGTCAACGTAAATTCTAAATTACTTGATATCTATTTACTTAAATTCAATAGCATAGTAATTTTTTAAATTATTGATTTGATCAATTGATAGTTAAATTTTCACGAAACCATAAAACAATAAAATGAATCAAGCATGACACGTTGTCAATAAATAACAAAAAGTCTGACACCTAAAATTTAATTAATTATGAAAATTCGAGTTTGTACAAACAATAATGTCTCACGTGGTTCTTTTGAAACTCAAATTTATCTTTTATAGTATTTTGGTAGACATATGAAAATATGGAATGAAGAAATAAACATATTTTTGTGGTACATAATTTAACATATTGAGTTGGCTATTTGAAATTATTATAGCTACTCGTGATGTATGAATTGAAAATTAAAAGAGGCGAAAAATTGATTCTGAACCGTTATTTTACTAATTTCTCATCATTTTTATTATTTTGTTTTCTCCCAACATTTTATTACTCCCAATCTCTCAAAACCTTCATATCTTGGATTGGTGGATTAGGGTTTAATGACGTCAAGGATGGATGAAACAGCTATAACACATGATCTACTGTTTGTTTATCTGTCTCTTTCTTTAAATATTTATCAGATTTTACTCAATTTGATGAACCAAGTCTATGAAGTTTATAAAGGAACAACATTTGAACATTCTCTTAGTATTCCAAATTTCTTGTAATGCCCAAAAAAGTGGATGGACTATACAATTCAGCATAATTACAGGTCTTTCTCCCTCACTAATTAACAAAATGGGATTTGTCTGTTTTAGACGAGCGACGAGAACTCGACAAGACTGGTTCGTAATACCACCTCCATTTCTTTTCCTTCTTCTAACGGCGGTAGAGTCGCCAAAATTGGCTGAGCTGCTGTGTTGTCGGTCGTCTTCCGGCGTTTCGGCGACCCTTTGGGGGATGATGGGGATCGGCCCGATGAGGACCGTTTTGAGGTCACTCTAACCGGGTCGGGCTCCCCTGAATTGACTCGAAGCGGAAAGTTCAGAAGCGCTTTCGAGCCGCGCATCTTGTAGGCTGCTCTGTCATACGCCAGGGCCGCATCATCCGCCGTCTCGAACGTCCCGAGCCAGACTCTGGCGCCATTTTTTGCCGGATCACGAATCTCCGCCGCAAATTTTCCCCAAGGACGTTGGCGAACTCCTCTGTAATGCTTCCCCTTGGACGGAGCGGCAGGCGGCTCTGGCGACCGATCTTCCCCAAAATCCAGTGAAAGACTCTCCAGTTCCACGTCGGGTTTTACCCGCGAAGTTTCAAAAACGCCACTCGCCATTGATGCAGAATTGAGCGACGGAACCCACCCGAAACTGACAGCATCTCGGAGTACTCCGGCGAGCACCATATCCTCCGAATCGTTTTCCTTCAACGGCAACATGCCCCAACTCTCAGTCAAACACGGGTACACGCTTCCAAAACTGGAGCTCCGGCAGAAAACCGGGGTAACCCCCAATTCACAGCCTCGCCGAGCCTCTGGCTCGTCAATTAAATGCCGACGAACAGCTTCAAATAAACCGAAATCCGATTCGGCCCCGTAGCTCTGTCCATACATCTCGGATTTGTGTGTGGGATCAGTTTGAGAAGAGTGATATTCGATTATGCAATTAAAAGTTTATATATAGGATGATTAGGTTCATGCACTTGTACCCAAATAATTAAATTTTCAGTTGATTTAAGCTTCCGTTCTTTGATTTTCTTGGTGGCTCAGCTTCTAGGAAAGTGGTTCGAGTGTGCGGGAAGGGAAGTTTTTTTTTTTTAATTGAGCACGTGATTAAATTACTGTGGATTAGATGTATGATGACGTCATTGCCTTAGATGACTGTGCTCGTACTTTGTCGTTTTGCTTATTATTGTCATGACATAATTCTCTGTCACGCAGTGTGTCTAGTCCCACGGTCTATTCATTAACTTATTTTTTGTAACGATAATGTCACACCCTTTAATGTATTTCATTTCCAAAATTAAAACGTATTAAATTTCAGTTAATTTTAGAAATTATATTTGTTTAATTATAAATATAAATAAACTAAAGGAAAAAGGGGTGGTCAAGTAAGTCCATTATGTGTTGGTGGAGGATGAACCCCACTCTCTTTCACTTTCTCCATTTGCATCCCTTCTTGGAAGCTGCATCACTCTTTATCTATTAAGAGAATTATACAAGATGGCTTTGCATTTTGCAAAAGCTTTCACTTTTTTACTTAAATTAATTTTATGTTAACATTATCCAATTATTTTATTTAAAATAATTTAATAAAATATTTAAGTCCTGGTGGGCCTAACTTTACCGCGATATACAATCAATTCGATTTGGCGTTATTTTAAATTCGAACTTCTCATTGTATTGGTTACTCTTAGTCGGACAAGATTAGAGTTGTAGATTAACTTTGACTAGATTTCAACTCTCAACTCGTGTATGATGTTGGTGTGAGTTGTGTTTGTGCTTGGTTTTTATTCGTTACCTCTTTATTGGATTTGACTCAATTCTTTCGATTTTATACATCAAAATTGAGAACCTCATTTGATTTTCGCTGGATCAATTATGGTCTAGAATCCTGAACCAAATTCGGTTTGATCTGGTTTTGACTTTTGGCCCGCCCTACTAAACATCAAATTGATGTTGATTATTGTGAATGTTCCTACAAATATTTGAAAATGTGTCGCCAATATATGACATTTCCAAATTTAAAAAAAAAAAAAATCAAATTCTACTAATAAAATTCAAGGAAGAAAGGGAGCCCATGTCACCAAAACTATGAGAAAGACAAGTCTTGGTCTTCTTTGACTTTCAAAGCATTGAAAAATTGAGAAGAAAAACCAAATCTGGTTTGTCTTCGATCTGCTTGCGTTGCAAGTGGCACGTCCCCGACGAGCACAGGAGCAATCCTTAGTTTGGGTTACGGTATCCCCGTATCCAAACGACAAGCAATAAGCAGCCCCCCAACTTGCTTCAAATTTTTAAGAATTTTCATTTCAGCACGTGACGAATTAGGATGGTGCCGAGGGCCTTCCTTCGTGCTTCGCCTTTTTAACATTATAAAATGTGGAATAATGTCGTCCAAGTTGCTCATACTTTATGATTAATATTTCATTAAATAACACTTTGGAAGTAAATATAATAAAAAATCCTATATATTGATCCACTTTGTTATTAGCAAAATCATAGATAGTTATTGTATATTTATTTGGATTGTTTAAATCCATGAGTGTCTGAGTGATAAGCATTGGATCTTATCTTAGTAGGTTACTATTTTATATGCCCTACGTGACACATTAAAGAGATTATTAGGTTTAATAATAACGAGTCTATTTTGTATTACTTTAACTTGTAGATTGTATAACTTAATAGATTCTTTGATGGAAAGACTAATCTAATGGCCAACCAACAGTTTCAGGTTATCTTTACACCCTAAATCATTGTTTGTTCTTAACGCGCTAACGGTAGGGTTCGAGAGTGTTGGAAACTATTATTGTTCAATATTTTGCAAAGTTTTGAGAAAACTTCAAATTCAAGGAAAGCTACTCTAATGAAGTAATTTTAACACGAAATTTTGACACAGTCTCAAGAAATGATTGACGAAATAACCCTCAAAGTTTCGTAGGCAAATTCACAAGGACGATCGAGATATGCCCGAAACGGTGCAAGCGGGTCAAAAAGTTGTTAAAAATTGCAAATAATAATATAGACTTCCTTTGAGAATCTATCAACAACTTCTATAAACTCGAAATGTCCTCAACAAATATTTATCAAGCTTAAGAACATCATTCATAACCTTGTTGTCACAAGTATCTGGCCAAGGAGCCAATGCAATATCAACAATGTAAGGCTCTTGATGTCAAAAGAGATGGTCATTAATATCTTTATATATTTAATTTTATTGTTTATTTGGACTATATATAAAAGAATGTTGTTGTTTATGTCTTGTTTTATGCAAGTGTCTAGCGGGGCATATCTATAAGGTCCTAGGTTATCTTTTATTAGTAATTAGTTTTTAAGAATTTTGTTATGTTTTGTCTAAGTGTCTTTTGAGTTTTGGCTCATTAAGTTTGTGAGCTCAAATTGGAGTCTATAAATAACTCTTTTGGTTTTTATTTTAAAAAGTGAAAGTTTGTTATTGAGAAAACTCCTTGTAGAGAGCTTTCACTTCCATTCTTGGTGGATTCCATGAGTAACCACAAGCTTACTTAATGAGTCATATTCGAGCAAGCTTGTGTAGAGTCATCTTTCACCTTTGTGAGTTATATCAAGGATAAAAGTTGGTTGGTTATCAAGTGTCTGGTGAGTAATATCCAAATATTTGTTGACCAGATCAATCATTCAATTCTGGTGAGTCACATACGTACTTGAAGTATTGATCGGATCTATCCTTGCTTCGGTGAGTCATATTCAGCCTGAAGATAAAGAACATCTCATTTGTTTTTGTGCCATTTGTCACACGCCATCTCGCCCATTGTTGTCCAAAATCACAAAACTAGTCATTCATCTCTCCTTGCCATGTCACACTTTTTCATATTACACCACAAAACTAGCCATTTATCTCTCCTTGCCCTGTCACACTTCTTCATATTACACCTCTTCATGTCACACTCTTTCACATCACACCCCTTAATCTAAACCCTTCATTTCTCAATAGTTACAACTCTTCCTTACCACAACCATTCCAAGAGTCACCCCTATTGGCTTTTTTTGGAAAGCCTTGATATCTCTCCACTCTCACCCTTCATCTTCTAGCCTATCCTCCTTACCCATTTGGCCCAATTACTCGAAGCCCTCTTAGCCCAACATATTTAGCCTATACTCTAGCCATACACTGAAGACCCAGTTCACTTCACCTATCCTCATCTTTTCCTAAGCCTTCATTTATCCAAGCCCGTTCCTTACCTAAGTGACCCACTTCCACCTAAACCATTATACCTATAGCTTTCGCATCCCATTCTTTCCCTTATCTACTACCACCTCAACCATAGACCCCCTTTAATTTCATATCAGCTCTTTGATCAAAAGAACTCCAAGAAGCTTATCATCAAAGTATGTTATTAGAACATACCTCTTTGAAAAAGCTCTTACTTTGCTCATCCTTCCCTTCTTGTAATTTTGGATGTAAGGAAAACCGTCAGGGCTTCCCTTGCACCTTGTACTTACTCTGTTGGTTGTTATTGAATTTCAAAATTTGTGTTGGTCAAAAAGTATGTTAGGCAAGTATGCAATTCACAATCAAGTAGTATAAAGTTAACAATCACACGTGGACAAATGTATGTCAAAATCTAATTTTATATGGAATAAATCTTGTTGGGCATAAAGCAAAAATACTGATAGATTAAAATAAGAATAAAATACTAAATAAATAAATTTGAGAATTAAGTATTAGAAGTATGGCTTTTTTTCACTAAATAATTATTGTACTACAAAATTGTAGCGAATGTTGTAATATCAAGTGAAATGACTTAAAAAATAATATTTAAATCAAGACTTCACATAGTTAATTTATTAATTTTTTTATATTTTTTTCAAAATAATAAAAAATAAATATTACTTGAAATTTCAATAAAACACTCTATATAGTCATAAGAATTATATAAATCGATATGAAAATACTTAAAATTAATATATGTCACGTTGAGTTAATAATTCATACAATGAGTTCCTATTTTAGGACGTATAAAATAGAAATCATAATTCTTTACTCACGTGGTATTTATGGAATAAAATAATAAATAAGCACGTCTTGAATTATTTAACTTAATATTGTAATATTCCTTAAAAAATTATTGAGTTTGATATTTTCTCATCTTAACCACTTGAGAAATTAATTCATAGAAATAAAACGAAGGAAACAATATGCGAAAATATTTATCATAAAAATGAGAAGAGAAAATAAGATTTCTTCTTCACTAGTTGACTTATGGCTGCTCCTCGGTGGTTCTCTCGACCTGATTTCTTCTTCTTTTTCTCCTCTCCACGATTCCCTTTTATGTTTTCCGTCCTTATCGTACTCTTCTCTTGCTTTGTTGCAATAATTCAAAATTTAAAAAATCCAAAATGAATTTTCTTTTTCTTTTCTTGAACATCTCAACTTCAGATTTTTTTCATATTTTTAGCAACTTATTTTCTCTTTTGTCTTCTTAGACCTTTATTTGAAATGTCACGTCGTTTCGTAATCAACATCCTTCACATTAAAATTATTCTACAATAATTATTAATTAGTGATAAATCTTCTAAAAAAAAAAGAATAATAACTAAGATTACTAATTATTTTAATAAAAGTTGATGGTGCGTGCGATGTTATAATATTCCTTGACAAATTATACATTTTTATTTGATTCATCATCAATTTTTAGTAATATATACATACAAAGCACTTGTGTAATAAGTCTTTTTTCAAGACTTATCAATTCACAAGCAATAAAGCTTCCTTTTTGTCTATCTCCTACGCTTGATATTGAGGCTATTGGTTCAGACAAACAATCTTCATTGAATTTTTCCGTTGTTTTGATTGCAATTTATTTTCTTCAATCTCATTTTGAAGCCACTTCAAAACTAACGGCCTTTTTTTTTTCATCACTTGATACTTATTTCTCAAATCATTCTTCTTTTCTTTATATGCTAGTGAAGATAAACTGATAAACTTCAAATTTGATATCGGGTTTGAGAAAGCAACATTACTTACTACCTCTTTCTCATAGATTGTTGTGAACTTCAAATTCATTATAAATAATGGAACCTTTTGAGGACAAATAATCTCCTTCTTCAAATCTTTTCTTCATTAGATGATGCCGCGGAGTCACCTTCGATATCTATATGTTCATCTTTGGAGATTTCTTCTTTCAAATAAAATTTCTCAACAATTTGAGACTCCATCATGAGTATCGCACTTTCATCAGTATAAATAATTTATTCTTCCAATTCTACTTATTAGTTGCTGCCAAGGAGTCATCTTTGCTCTCTTTATCAACTAAATCCTTCATTAGAAACATATCTTTTTGGTTTAGACATTGTGAAGCATTGTGCCTAAACCCGAACCACTTGGAGCAATGGATATCTCTAACATTTGGCTGAGAGGTGTCAATAATATTTTTCTTCTTGCCCTTGAACCACCATACTACTGTTAGGATGTTGGAGGCGAGTCTAACACAACGTCAGGTCGGACAATCCGATTATCAGAGAGGACCCGATCACCCAGTCCAAGGCTTAGTTCGTAGTGTAAGACTTGAATATAAATCAAAGCTTAAAGATCCACACGGTGATTATATATATAATTATACGATAAATAAAGCATAGTTCAATAAGTTCCAAAAATTCAAATCAAATTTAGTTCATCTTATACAAATCAAACTAAAGAGAGTCAGCACCAGGAAATAATTAAACACTCAAATTAGAAATTCATCTAATTTCATTGTTCTCTCTTCATCTTCAAGTCGGATTTCACACCCAACAACTTGCTCTTTGTAAAGAACTCAATGTGGTCCTTTTTAAGGCTACTAATTCATAGAATGCATATGTATGTATTTAGTTTCAAATTTAAATGATAGTGAACAATTTTAGTTTGAAAGATGTTATTTTATTTTAAGAATTATTGTATCTAATACAGATTTGTGTTGGACTGTTATTATAGGTCTGCATTAAAAAGTATATATATATTTTACAACACGTACAAGTTTGGCATATATAAAATTATGTCATCATGTGGCCGTTTTTTAAGAAAAGAATTTTACTGATTAAAGACGTGTATTAACATATCCTTAAATGACGTTTTCAAATTTTATTAGTTATAAAAAATAAAATCTTCATGGTTGATCAAGTGCATTACAAATTTAACAAAATAATTCACAAATACAGAAATGTAGTGAGCGAGCCCGTTAGATCAAGTGCTTAAGACATCTCCTATTTTCAATGGATATGACCATCAAAATCGTGAGAAAACCGAATGGTAAGTCAACTCTGTAGAGAGGGAGGGACGTACTTCAAGTCTTCCGAATTGGCGAATTTCGCATTCCGACCAAAGGAGGTATGGCTTTGAGCATTGCCAATGTCCCTCTTCCTTTTGATTTCTCCTTTGCCAAAAACATCACTCTATTCAAAGTTCCTTTTCTCTGCGTCAAACACTCATATTGTAGTTGTAAATAATTTATTCGCTTGTTTAAGCTCTTTCAACAACTTTTTCTTCTTTTTCATCTTTGTCACACTCCTTTGCTATCACGACGAGCATTCGTCCAACATTTGGACTGCTTGTTTCGCTCGCTCTTCGTGCCCAACAATAAATAGTTATAGGTGTAATAACCACCATTTTATATTTATTATTTTTTTGAGTCAATTTTTTTGTGTTAATCGAGGCCAACTTGTTTTTTATTGAATCAAATTGTCTGGATATGCGAACATTTGGCATGTGTGATTTTTGGTCAAATGGATCAAACTGATACCATTCAAGTCTTGCGTGGCGAAATTCTAAAGTTTCGTACTAGGTAAATTAGTATTTATCCTCGAGATTGTTTGAGGAACTTTTTGTGGCGATTTGCATCCAGTGGATTTTGGGATTTTGTGTATTTAAGTTCTTGAATTTTGCCACGACTGAAGTTTTGTTTAGCAATTGGATTCTTCCTTAGTTGGCTTTGGCAAATTTTGTCTAAAGTCTAGATTATTTGAAAGTTGAGATTTAATGATTTATTTAATATATATTATGTAATATTAGAGGTTATATACTATATATTAAATAAATTAAAGTATTTTATTATTTGTCTTATTTAAAATTTATTTTATTATTATAACGAAGGATTCTTTCCTTTATGTTGTCCCATAGAGAGAAAGAGAGAGATCTAAGTGTGAAACGTTGGGTTTCTGACACTAGTATCATGTTTGTGACGACCATATCTTCAAGATTTGTGAAAGATTCTTTTGCTAATAAGTCGAAGCTAACTCCGTTTTTGGATTTGAAAGTTAGACTTTATTTTGATTTCATATTCGAACTTGAAAACACAAATAATTTGGTTATTCTAGGCTTGTGTAAGTAGATTTAGGTTTATGTTGCTTGTTTGATTGATTAGAGGTGAAAAATGACAAGGAAGTCGAGTTTTGGCCACATTTCTTTGCTGAAACCGTCGCAGTGGTCGACATTTGCTCAGCAGGTGTGGAGCGATGTTGATGCAGAGATGAGAAGCGTTGAAACCTCAACAAGTGTTGACCCTGGTAATTCTGTAGGATGCAAGTGTCGACCGACCTAGTCCACACTTACCACACCCTAGAGGATCAAAGGACGACCCTTGCCAACCCAAGAGCAACAAAGTTCGACCTTTATTTTCAAGTGTCAATCCCTACTATGCCAACCCGTATGAAAGGTCAATTGAACATGTCGACCTTGTTGTGGTAGAGTTTATGAAGGGTCGACCATTGGTGGGAGCAGCTGACCCTGCAATGTAATTTTGCACCCCTCATTAATTTTTATCTAGGAAAATTTTATCACCTTGGTGCTTTGCACCTCAGCAAAGTTTATGACTGTTTGTCATCATCTTCTAATTGGGTTTCTAATGTCGTTTTAAGATCCACCTATTGTTGTGTTAGTATGATGATTGAGGTTTAGGTGTTGATGATGTTCCTAGTTTGAGTGATTGTTCGCGATAACGTTTGTCGACTAGTCGGTAAGATTGTGGTCATCATTGAGCTTGGAGTTTCTATGTTGTTTTGCATTTGCATTCTATAATTTTTAAAATCTTATTTTGGTGGATTGATACCTATGAAAAACCCTTACGAGTCTGGTTGCCAGCACAACAATTTTTATGTCTATGTATGTACATTGTACACTGTACACATTTTACTTAACAAGTCCATGATATTTCCTTTATTCGTTATACATATACACTGTATGCACTGATATTTGTTTTGGGCTTATCGGGTCTTACTGGTTTTCATTTGTTTTGCATTGCATCTAGCCAACAACCAGCGCAACCAGAGTTCGCTAATATGCTTTTTTTTTTTTTTTGCATGAAGGTTGTTTGTTTGCTTGCACATTAAGAAAATAGGTAATAAGACGATGATGATGTTCTCCTTGAGTTTTGAATTCATAAACTTAATCAAGGTGTTTTTTGTTAAAATTTCACAGTTGGTGTTATCAGCAACTTTGTTCATCGATCAATTTTTTTGATTCACAGTTAGTGTCATTGTTGTTTTGTTTGTCGGCCACCCAAGTCATGTTGATATCTTCATATTGCTATCAATTTTCGTTTTTTTTACTCATGAGGTGTTGTTTGGTCTTCGAATCGCTAGATGATGTGACAAAAGGGCCTTTGGGTGACCATTTATTTTCATCGAGATTATTTTTTAAATTAAATCATTTAACCTTAGTTTACTTATAGCCCCCAATGTATGTAATAATATTTTCAAACATGTCCCACCAAATGGCTAATTGATTTTGTTTTGAGTCTATTGTAAATCTTCGATTACTTGTGGAGCCTAATTTTGAAATGAGAAGAAAATAATTTTTGAATGTAAATCGACGCATTACATCTTTTATATCTACCTCATGATTTTTAACAAAAAGGATAAAACTAATTTGTCATATGCATTTAAGTATAATATAGGATTAACTATTGAATTAGTTGCTCAACTCAAAGAACTATATTTTCCCCCGTGTTAAGATCGTGAAGACTTGATGATAGGGCCGTTCACCGAGAAATTTTCATGATCTTATTTCTTTTTTTCTCTAGTATTATTTCTTCTCTCGGTGAAGATTTTATTTGTTTATACGTTTTCTGATTTAGATTGTACAAATTATTGGACATTTAGTACTTTATTCTTGCACATTATTTATTGAATTTATTTAAATTTTTTACTACATAAATTTTTATGTGACTGGTCGGTGAATTTTAATCCATTATTTTTGGGTCCGAGCTATATTTAAGTTCAAATTTTTGCTATAAACTTAATCTTGGGCGGAAGCAGTTGAGTCCTCTTTGAAAATTGAATCGTTCAGCTTCATATTTCTGATTAGCCCATCGCAGTTGTAACTTTGGGTGTCACAGCGGAGGGTAGAAAATAGATTTGATCTATTTAAACTATCAAACAACAGGCATATTATCGTGGGCCTGTCCGTTTGTGAACATATCCCATTGGAAAGATTAGGTTTACTCCAACTACATTCCTCCTGCCGCATTGGCTAGGGTTTTCACACCCCAAGTTCTCTCTCTTGCTTCACTCACTCTCATTGCTATCTCCTCCAATTATTTCATTTTGATTCTACTTGTGGTTTCATATCTGAAATAAGCAGTTACTCATGGATCTGGATGAGCTCTAGGGTTTTGTGGTTGCTGTGACTGATTAGGGAAGGCGGTATTGTGAATCGAAATTATAGCTACAAGAAATGGCAACAACGAATCCGTTTGATCTTTTGGTAGATGATGATCACGAAGACCCGAGCCAACTCATCGCAGCTCAGCAACCAAAGGTTGCTCCTGTCAAGAAGGTTTCGGCTCCAGCGGCCGTTGTATCGTCTCAGTCAGCTAAGCCGGCAAAGCTGCCATCGAAGCCGCTGCCTCTAGCCATGGCTGGTAATATTCGTTTATACTTCCTCCTATTTGCCTCAGATTTAGCGGTTTGCTATTATGCGTGGAAGTGTTGAGAGGTATCAGCGAAATAGAAATGGCTTCTTTCCTGGTTGTTTTTACTGAGTCAGATTTAGCCGGCAAACTTTTTCGAAACTATGTACATACACTTTTTTTTTAAAGCTAAAATACTGTATGTACATTGATAAAAAAAAGAAAAAAAGGAAGTGGTGCTCAAATCAAAGAGAGAATTAAATTCCAGTTTCGTGGTATTTAGCCTGTTCTGTTTGTTAGGAAGCATCACTAATTGTATTTTACGTTTTAAAATTCTTAAATTTTTTGAAGTATAAACTATTTGATATTTTTAATAGCCATTGTTATCTTTGAAAACATGGTGTCTCCCTTGATGACATCTAAATGTACTATTATCATTATATCTTTAATAGTTCCTTAGGGTAATTCTGTACTTTACAGGCATAGAGTAGACTTTAGTGTTATGGATTAAGGGAAACTAAAATATCAGATCAAAACCTTTGTAATCTTATGACCAATCTTTCATGGAAACTGTTCTTTCCAATGTATTTTTGTCTTTTGAGTGTTGAATTCTTGTTATATATTGCAAATGGTAAAAGAAGCAAAGACTGAGTCTGGACGAGGAAGTGGTCGCGGAGGTGGACGTGGATCTGGTCGTGGTGTTGGTCGAGGTAGATTTGGTCGTGAGTTGGCAAATAATGAAAATCAATTTGGAAACAACAGTGGCTTTTCTGGTGTGTCCAAGCCAACAGAGGACAGAGATAATGAGAAGCCTTCTGAAAGGCGGGGCTATGGCGGTGCTCGAGGGCCCTTCCGTGGTGGTCGACATGGAGGAGGTTTTAGCAATGGTGAAGGTGGAGATGGGGAACGTCCTCGCAGACTATATGAGCGTCATAGCGGGACTGGAAGGGGGTTAGTTTTCATTGCTAATTACAATTCTTTTCAGTTACACGAAATTTGTGCATTTTTTCCTTCTTTATGATACTCATAATAATTGTTTAGAAATGAGTTCAAACGAGAGGGGGCTGGTCGAGGAAACTGGGGATCTCCCACTGATGAAATTGCTCCGTGAGTAACTCTTTCCAAATATCAAACTATTAAGTATGAGATCTATTTTTTGTCCTATATTTTAATATAATATGTTATTAATGCCAACTCAAGGGCGGGTGGAGAGCATGCAGTTGAATATGAGAAAAACACTGGTGCTGAAAAGCCGTTGGAAGAGGATGAAACTGTGGATGTAAGTAAGGAGAATCAAGTGAATGAGTCAGAAGAGAAGGAACCTGAAGATGAGGTCATTTTTTGGTTTTTAATGTGTTCTATGCTCTTTGTCTTTTCATATTTCGGTGATGTAATGTTCTTCTTGCCTGTTGTTGTAGGAGATGACATTGGAAGAGTATGAGAAGGTACTTGAAGAGAAAAGGAAAGCGCTGATGTCCCTGAAGACCAAGGAAAGGAAGGTCGATGCTGATAAAGAGTTTGGGTCCATGCAGCAGCTTTCGAGTAAGAAAGGAAATGACGATATTTTTATCAAATTGGTGAGTGCCACGACTTTTTAACTCTTGCTTATACTCTAGATCTCTGAATACTTTTTATTCGACTTGTATTGGAGGACACTAAATTTCAACATTTTTATAAGGGTTCTGAAAAGGACAAGCGCAAGGATCTCGCTGAAAAGGAAGACAGAGCTAAGAAGGTACATTTTTCTGCTTGAAAACAGCTGGTCAACAAAATCCTCTATGTTGTTCTTGCTCCATTTTGATTGGATTTTTAAACATTCATGGATGGTTTGCTGAGTTGTCTTCACTTAACTATTTGAAGTTTTCTGATATGTATCTTATAATTTATAAATTATTTTCTGTGTTTGGTTTTAGCCTGTTAGCATAACCAACATCCTAAAGCCTGCTGATGGGGAGAGATACTACAGCCCCAGTGGTCGTGGAAGAGGCCGTGGCCGTGGTTCTAGAGATGGATTTGGCGGCAGTGCACCAGCCACCACCAGACAAGCTCCATCAATCGAGGATCCCGGCCAGTTTCCTTCATTGGGTGCTAAGTGAGAATTTTATTTTTTATTTTTAATTACCAACATATTTGTTTGTCATTGTGGAGTTCCTAATTCTATGTATGGCTCCTTGATTTTGAGTGGCTTTACAAATGGAGATTTACAGTAATATTTATTTAGACAATCTTGTTGTGTACATCTTTTGCGCCGTTCAAGTTCAGTTGGCCTATCTTTAGGTAACTCAAACAGCGGTAGTTTCACTTTTTTGAATCAAGCTACTGTTTTCTGGGGAAACCATGGTTTCTTACTTGCTTTTGGGGCCTATCTCATGTAAGAAAACCCAACTCCCACGATCAGACATAGCTCCTTACCCATTTCTAAGGCCCTCTCTATTTATCTCCTAACACATTCCAAGGTCAGCGTGTTCCATCAATCACGCGCAATAACTTGTAATTATCAATTAACGTACCACCGTAGAATAGCAACAATCAAATACAAGCCTAACCACAATAACTCACAGCAAATGATACGACCAATGACAAACAATTCACGCCAATTGAGATCTGTCAAAGATCTGGGCTGTTGGGCTCCAGCAAAGCAAAGAGTGTCTTAGCAGTTTAGTCTATTTTTCTTTCTTGGAGAAACTCAAACAAAGAATATTCCTGGAAAGTATATGTATAAGTTCAGAGCAGATGCTCTAATAATATGCATACCTAGAATTATTTTGAGATAGAAATACATATGAGAATAATTTGGATACCCGTGCAAGAAACTAAGCTGAACAAGTGAAAGGCAAATCATGATGGGATGGGATGGGATTAACAATCTTCAATATCAAAGCATAAAGATTAGTTTATACATGTCATGTAACAGTAGCACACATAAACATAAATGGGGGTCAACAGGTCCTTTTATTTTTCCTTTTCCTTTTCTTTCTTTTTCTTCAAGAAGAGCAGCATCCTGATTTCTGGTTCACAGGCTGTCCTCGAATTTGTACTGTTTGAGGCCTCGCACTGTTCATGGGTTGACTAGCCATCCTACAGGGAAAACGGAATAACATTTTGAATAAGATGACTACATTAGTTTAGGCCAATCTTCAGCGAATTAATTCCTAGGTTAAATATAATTAGTGCAATAAAAATCAAGTTGCACATGTGGTAAGGGATAAAGATGGCTTCGACAATAGGATATTACTCAATCAACATAATGAAAAATATGAAAGGTACTCTTGAATATTTATATTCGAGTATGAATATGAAAGATAAGTGCATAAAACATGTTCTTACTTTTATAAATCTTCCTATGAAAACAAATGCTCGTAGCACCTAATTTCCACCTAGATCATGTTTACCATATGATAGTGTATGCTGTAATAATACCTATTCTTAATCTCAGCAGCCATGGCCATGAAAGCCTGTTCAACGTTTGTAGCATCTTTGGCACTTGTTTCCATAAAAGGAATCCCAATTTCGTCAGCAAATGCCTGACAAACAATCCGATCATTGATTTATTTCAATTCTGAAAAGCTAAAAAACAATCCATTTACAAGAGTTATTCAAAGTAAATATTGATTTACCTTGGCAGTCTCGTAAGACACGACTTTATTTGCTGTGAGGTCAGACTTATTACCTACAAGAAGCTTGTTAACATTTTCACTTGCATAACGGTCAATTTCATTCAACCATTGTTTGACATTGTTGAAGCTCTCTTGGTCTGTGACGTCATAAACAACCTACAAATTGATCCATGAGAAATATTAAATAATAAAGAATAATTGCACTTCAAAAATTGTTGGAAAATAATTATAAACCAAGCACACATACAATAATGCCATGTGCCCCACGGTAGTAGCTACTAGTAATTGTCCTAAATCTTTCTTGGCCGGCGGTGTCCCACTGTAACAAATCCAGAAGCAACAAAGAAGATCCAGAATCAACAATAATTAGAGAAAGGATGACTATATGCTGAAAGAAGACATTAGAACCCAGAGGGTAACTGAAACTTACAATTTGGAGTTTGATGGTCTTTCCATCTTGCTCCACGGTACGAATTTTCTGCAATTAGGTTGTGATACAAAATTATTAAACCTGAGCTTCTACTAAGACAATGGTGATTAAACTAAAGTTAAAAAAATACATACAAAGTCAACTCCAATGGTGCTGATGTAGCTATCCAGATATGAATCATCCTAGTTCATGAAACCACAACAAATATCAGGTAACATGTGAATTAAACTGTATCGATAATTCACTTGCCCCAAGACTTAGGACATGAGTTCAACGAACAGAAACCTTTCATCGGCATCCAACATAAGTACATTACAATACAATTCAACGATAAATATCACTAAATTTTATCTGACCTGTGAAAAAAGCACTTAAATGCTATTTGATGGGATCCTAAGTTGAATGCATGAGTGCAATGAGTTTCAGAGCTGACCAAAGGCTAAAAGTTCTCTTATAAGCTTCATCATAATTCCTAACTCCCAACTCATAGGGACTGCAAACTCATTTCACCGAAAACTCAAAAAGGATGCAAGGGTATTGTCTAATACACATACACGCATTGAAAACATACTAATTGACGGCCAACCATATGGAAATAATTTTTATACTCTTCAACAGTTGCCTCAACAAAATTAAGGCTGACTAGAAAATACATATAAAAAGATGAGTAGAGACACAGAGTGATAAATAACTTACAGCAAACCTCAGAAGTAAACAAGACTTCCCTACACCAGAATCTCCAATAAGCAAAAGTTTAAACAAGTAGTCGCTGCCAATAAGAAAATAGAGAAACCAAAAACCAGCAGTGTGTAAGAAACATGCAAACACTTTAATCTTCCCAAATTCTCCTACCAAAAAGAAATCATAAGGAAACGTGTTGGAGATATGATGCTGTTATTTAGTAATTATTCGGAGATTTCAACAAACAAAATGGTAGTGGTATACAGAGCGATACAAAATCATGAAATTAGTTCTACAAGAATTTTCATAGCTCGAGCTTCTAAAAAGATAAGGCATACATTTTGATCCTCATACTTATCCCAATGAAAAATTATGTGGACCACTCATCAACATAATGAAGGAGCAATTTGTGAAATTAGCTACGAATTTATTGAACGTGACTCTTATTTATGTAGACAAACACCTAAGTTACATAAAATATCACTTGATTCAATAGTCAAAAAGAAATTTGCGAACAATCACAACAATGATCTTGTATCTGAAACTCATGCGTCAATTTTCCGCTGGCGGTCCACAGATCTAAATGGCTATCAACAGCGTGAAAATCAGCCATTTTATTTCAAATCCAACCCTCTAATTACTAAAATAAATAATTAAAAGTTAAAGGATCATAAGAATTTTAAGCATTTAACGAAGTCCGGATTAACTATGAAAACCTAACAAAATAACAACTTCCTCTACTTCACCCCAGATCCAAGCTAACTCAAAAGGAAAAAGGAAACCTAAACAAAACTCCGAAAATGATAATAAAAGAAGGTAACACAACCGAAGAGTTTTGACCTAACAAAAATAATAATAAAGCCAGAAATTGGGCATACTATTCAGGATTCATGACTGAGAAAGGTTTGAGATCGACAAGATAACGAATAATTCGATCAGATGGAAGAAACAAATGGTTTTCCCGGCGAAAAGTAAACCGAAGATCAGAACTCTTTCGCCGGCGAAACAGGAAAGAGGAAAGGGAGAGAGAGAGAGAGAGAGAGAAGGCGGGTGACTTCTGTGAGGAAAAAAGGCGCTGGCGTGGTGGTCGACGCGGCAACGAAATCGTTAAATGGCCGCGTGTTATGCACGCCGAGGCGAATTTACCAAACTAGATCTCTGAATCTTGATTTTCATTACGAAAGCCCATCCAAAAAGGAGAATGACAAGTTATTTTTTTAAGAAAAAGTTATTTAATTTTGTTTCATAATTTATTATGGATGTATAATTAAGCTTCTCGAGTTTTATGGACATAATACACAAATGTATATATAAACAAAATTTAAATTATTAAATTATTTCTTAACTCGAAAACTTAAGATTTTAAGATTATTAATAATTTATTATAATTAAAAGATAATTTATTATATTTTATGATGTGATATTTTGACAATTAATGAATTCTCATATAATAAAATTAAAAGATAAATATAAATTTATTTAAAAGAAATTAAAATAATTAATTATAAATTTGCAAAAGAACTACAATTTTAATCACTTCCTTTAGTCATTTCGTTGACATGTGTTCCACGCGCTATAATGGGCAGTAAAGGAAGACTAGCGTGTACGTTTGACATGAAAGTGAGATTGCATGCATGCAAGAGGCAAACGGAAGCGCGTGCATTATTAACAAATCCCTCCACTGCATAAGACAGTCAAAGGTGGAGGAGGAGGCCACGTATGCAAAACATCTCATTTCCTTGACAATATACAGTCACTCATTCCTGACGTACAATACACGCGCATTTAATTATACAAATCCCCCGTTAGTATTGAGAATATCATATTGGTTATTTTCTATAAAAATATACATTATTTTAAAATTAAAATAATATAGTATTTCGGACAATATATACTAAAAACAGTTGTATATGAAACAAAGCTCCATTACCAACATGGATAACTGGACTATTTAGCAATCTGTAAAGGCTTGCACTCGAAGTTGGTGTGCTCTAACAAAGGTCCAAGCCTAACAATCTTAGGAATGATGATATTGTTCCGCACATAGCACATGACTGGGTTGTCCCACTGCAAAATCGATCCCACCAAATTCGCCCGAATGGTCAGAGGAAACACGCGAGCCCATCTCTCGTCTCCGTACGATCTCAGAGCTTCTTCGACGGCGTCTGAGCCACCAGAATTGAGAGCAGTTGCAAGGGTCGTCACCAGAACCACTGAATCCTCTAGTGCACAACAGGCCCCTTGACCCAGATTTGGTGTCATCGGATGCCATGCATCTCCGACCAGCACCACTCGTCCGGACGAAGCCGGTGGGCTGATTCCCGGCCAAAGCCATCGATCTACAAGCGGAGTTTTACTGATGGTGTGATCGGGAGTGGAGTCTATGATGTTTAATAGATCAGCTGGCCAGTTTCTCACCAGCGCTTTAGCTTCCCGTTTTAGTTCACTCTGGTCGGTAATTTTCGGACCTGTAAAAACAATTCCAAGATGGTATAAAATGTTCAACAAGATCCAAAATCAGGAATTTTTAACAGTTTCAGTTTAAGACCTGGTGAGGGGCTGTTTAAACAGATAAACCAGTAAACTTTAGAGTGAGAAACTGGCACAAACCCAGCTCGTAATCCTCTTCCATAGACATAATTAACTTTCGACTCAAATGTATGACCTTTGGCATAGTAAGCGAGCCCTCGTATAGCACAATGGCCAGCATATACCGGCTCCGAAAATCCCATCCATTTAGCTATTGGAGATCGAACACCATCACAGCCAATAACAATCTGATGCACGTAAAAAAATAAATAAACAAGACAAAATACAATTTAAACTCTAATAATATTCAGACTCATTTAAAGAAGATCTTAAACTTTTTGTTTCTACAAATCAAATATTAATAATTTAGATATTGTTGTCAATTTATTTGTAAAATTTGGTACGCATGTTTCATGTTTTCTATTCAATCAAATATTTTAACTTTATTTTTACTGTCCTGGTGATTTCTAACCCAATTTTAAACTTTATCAATATCTCTATGGTGATTTTGAACTTTATCGAGAGATAAAAAAAAGTTTAAAATTGAGTTAGAAATCACCAAATGAGTTAGAAATTGGGTTAGCACACGTAATTAGACTGCAAACGTAGTAAACAAGTGCTTAATTTATCGAATAAATTGCCAAAAAATTTTAAACAAGTGCTTAATTTTAAATTGAAAAAACAATTTGTAAATGATCTCGAGCGCTATGGGTTTAAATTGCACTTTACCCAAAAATAACTTCAATTGACAACCTCTCTAAATTGCTGAAGCGATAATGAACAGAGAAGTTGAAAGTTGAGAAACCTTTGAAGTTAATTGAGTTCCATTGGCAAGTTGCAGCACGAGATCTCCATTTTCAATTCTATCAATCTTTTCTACCTTTGAAGAAAACCGAATTGACCCCTGTGGCAGCTGATTGGCCAGAGTCTCGAGCAATATTCTCCTCTCGACAGCTCGGACCTCTTGACTGCAAATATGGAGTCGTAATTACCTCTTTATTGAGTTTGCAGTAGGTTGTTTAAGACATTAAGCAAACCAAGCAGCCCAAATATGGAATCACTAACGATGTGTTAAGTGTGGTTTTATACCTTTCATCTTCATCTTTGAACTTGAAGGAGCGTAAAACTATTCCATCGTCTGACTTCACAACCATCCTGCACAGCTGAAAACATGGATAATTTCAGCCAAAATCCTAAGATTTTTTCGAAACGTTGAGTTCACTCTGGCGTGGAAATCTAAAGCTCCAAGGCTAAATGTTTTTTTTTTAAGTTAAGCATCTTCTTTTCAGTTACTTCGAGCAGTTTCGAGACCTATAATCATGAATATATTTCTCCAAATATGGAAGTTTTACGAAATTTAAACATGAAAAAGAAACATCTACCCTTGAATTTCGAGGAATTGGCTTCTGAGATCATTTCCAACGCCAATTTCATCCAACACTCGCCAACCATTCTTGAAAAGGGTCAGTGACGTTCCACTAGTCCGGAGAGATTCCCCTTGCTCCAGCACAGTTGACTGAACTCCAAGCCTAATCACCATTTTTGAATCATCATGGAAACTTAATGAATACGGAGTATAATTCGAAGATAGAAAAAACAACAAATCAAATAACCATCATTTTGAAAAGAGAATAGTAACTTTCTCTGAACTAAAACAAAACAAGTAGCGGCCTCTTCCAGCTGAATAAATACACAAAATCGAGATGGTTTTTCCTCATAAAAAAACCTAATTCGTAAAGAAGAGGAACACGTCCCCCAAGCCAGTGCATTAAGAAATTTCTACCTATGAAGAGAAAGAGCCGTCGCAAGGCCAGCAATTCCTCCTCCCACAATCACAATTTCCAACCTGTCGGCCCCTGATTGTGATTTGCCCATAATTACAGACGAGATTCTACTTCTTCGGAGAGTTCCAAACCCAGAAAAAGTCGGAAAACGGCGAGGAAGAAGAGGTGATGGCCGAAACTTCAGAAAGCCACATGGAAAAGAGTGGACAGCCATCGCTGTTCCAGAGAGGAAGAGACACGTCCGGAAACTGCGCGAAGATAAAGGTTGTAACAATTAGTTAATTTATGAAGAGTAATATTTGGTAATTAACAATAATCATGCTTATTTTTGGTCAACGTTGATTGTACGAACCTGCGAGATTTTACCATTTATTTATTTTGTGTTCTAACGTTTCTTCATATGATTCTTGAAATGGCTTCCGGAGGTGCTCGACTCAGGTTGAAATTTTATCAGGTGATTTTTTTCATCATATTCAGATCATATTAGCATTTTACATTACGTCGAAAGCATGACAAAAAATAGTTTTTCAAAGCAAGCTAATTTGTAAAATGGGTTTTATAATTAAGTTGGATGATAGAATTATTGACTCATATTTGTCCACCTAACAACATGTCGGCTTATTGGTAGAATGTTGTATGACTGGCCCTATCTAGGTCAAAAAACCAAATGAAGAGGTAACTCTAAATATAATTAATAGAGGGATAAAGTGCGATTTAAACTATGAAATTTATGTTCATTTACAGACTATGAATTAAAATTATTTTTTCTAGACAAATCAAATCTCTATATTTTAGTTGTTAGCAATTTAAAATGTGTCGTCAAATTATCAATTAAATATATTACGTGTTGTGGAATGGGAGCATGATATTATCCTTGAACAGCTAACGATCTTAGTAAGGCTGCATATTGTGGAGATATAACAATAATTGACCAACAACAGAATTCTGAGCAGAAAATTAACCATCTCTTAATAGATCTCTCTCTCGAAAAAGCACAAAGAATGTTCTTCCTTGTTGTTTCAATTCTTTGTTCTTTTTTGTTTTCGCAATTAGTAAATGTTGGTTTTGCAATTTTCGATTCGATTTATTTTTCAATGGATTTCTTAATTTTTTAGAATTTATATTGTTCTCTAATAAATAGAAGGTTGAGTCAGCTAGACAAGAATGAAAAGAGTTGCTTTGAAAATAAGAGAGAGAAAATTTGAGTTTGGGATAGCTCGGCGAATATTTTTTTTGTATTCTTGGGTAATGTTTGATCGAATGTTGTAGAATTACAGAAACAATTATTTTCTTGATTCTTGAACCAAATATTTGTTGTTGGAGTTTTGTGTCGTGAACATAGAACGATTTTGTTCGGACCAAGTAAATTTTATGTTCTTGATTTCTTCTTCATTTTTCTTGATCAATTCTCGTGTAATTCACATCAATTGGTGTGTGGTTAGCGTAGATTGAGCACGCGGCCTTCAAATTGCTCTTGGCATCCATGGCGAAATTCGAAGTCAACAAGTTTAGGGGAGAGAATGATTTTAGTTTTAGCGAGTCAAGATGAATACTCTTCTAGTTCATCAAAGACTATCAATTGCTATTGATCTCGAGACGATCAGAAAGCTTCAATTGTCCAATGACGACAAGGCATCTAAAATGGATTTCAAAGCGCACAATGCAATCTTGTTGAGTATTGGTGATGTAGTACTGAGGGAAGTCACCGAGGAGGAAACGAAAATTCTGATATGGTTCAAACTTAAAGCTTTGTACGTGAAAAGATCACTTGCAAAACGTCTTTATTTGAAAAAGAAGTTGTAGACCATGACGATTGAAGAATCTAAGGAGATGAGGAAGCATGTCGGTGATTTTAATAAAGTCATTTCGAACCTGAATAGCATTGGCGTCAAGATAGAGGAAGATGATCAACCTATCATTCTATTGAGTTCTCTGTCGAAGTTGTATGAGCATTTTGCTAATACTATGCTCTAAGTAAGCAAATTGTAACCATGACAGAGTGAAAGCTGCACTGAATTTCAAGAAGCTCCTTCAAAAAGCTTGGCAAAAAGAAGCTTTTGATGATGAGAGATTGTCAGTAGGAGGAATGACTCGTATCCGTGAACAGAAAAATATGAAGGATAAGTTACTATCAAAATCAAGACAAACCAAGAATTATTTCTTTTGCAATAAGGAATGACACTTTAAAAAAGACTGTTATAAACGAAAAAAAAAATGGTAGAGAAGACAAATGAAATTGGAGATGCATCAATTGTCTCGGATGGTTATGACTCTTCTTATGTGCTAGTTGCATCAGCTAAGGATTTTGGTGGTCAGTGTGTCCTCAACTTGGGTGTTCGTTGCACATTAATTCGAGGACACAATGGTTTCAAGGGTTCTAGCCATGCACTGATGGAGAAGTGCTACATGGAAATAATAAATTGTGCGCCATTCAAGACAGTCAATTGGTGCATATTCGATGGATATATTCGAAAATTCCAGAACATAAGGTATGTTCTCAACTAAAAAAAAAACTTATTATCTATAATATTGCCAAAAAAAGGGGAAAGAAATAATGCGGGATTATTTCCTCCCCGAATTTTGAGGATTGTTATGAACGGGAGAAGGAAAGTTTTCTTTTCTTTCTCTTCATAGATGGGAGAAGGAAAGGCATTGAGTTGCAGACATCGTCCTTAGACGACGCTGTATTTCTTGATTTGGCAATGTAGCCAGCTTGGCTGCTGTCCAAACAAAAACAGTTTGGACTGCGATCCAAGCACAAGTTGGGTTGTGGCTCAACTCTATTGAACCACAGTCGAGACTAGAGGGTCATGTCATAGCTTCTTTTCAGACGCAACCTGGGCACAATTTTGACCCAAAAATGTGATATTTTGCCCAATTAAATATGGGCTTTTCAATGAAAGAAATTTGAAAATTTAAAGTATAAAAATTTGCAATTTTATTTTTAATTAGGTGTCCAAGAATTAAATTAAATTTTTGAACTCATGAACCTTGGACTCAGACTTATTGGCTTTAGACAATGGTGATCGTACTTTGCGGTAGGATTTTATTTTATATGCAGTTCTTCCATGTTTTATTTCAATTAATAATTTAATTATTTTATTTTTAAAATAATTGTTAAATCTCACTATTATTTTATTTTAGATATTCTTTTATGCACGTTTTTATTTTTTAACATAAAAAATTATTATTTTAACTAAAGTAACGAGACAAATGACTGTGCCATATTCTGGGCGCAAAACTTAAACTTGATCAATATATTTTTTGTGAGTTTTACAATGGCCGAATATTGCTATTTTTATTTTAATTGTATAAAATATAATATGCTTGGATACCGTGCTTGAACATAAATACAAAAAATAAAATACGTCTAGACTGTGTTTAGTCGACTCACTCTATCAATATCTTTTTTTTAATATTTAATTAATAACATTTTCATTGTCAACTTAGAAGTAGACTTCGTATGCAAATTATTTTTTTTATATTAAACTCTTTAAAAATTTACTTTAATATAGAGGTTAGATTTCATTGGGACTTATAAATCTTATTTTATTTAAATTTTATCTTGCACATTTTATTTATACTTATTATTACTTTATCTCGATATCATTTGTTAGCCCATTGTTTTAGATTCTCATTTCTATTTAAATTATTAAATCTTTCACTGTTTTATTAAATATTAAAAATTAAGGTCAGAATACTTGGTTTCGTTTTTGGGTTGAGTAGTTTTTTGTTCTGTCTCGGAGCCCCTTTAAGGCGTGACATTATCCATTGAAATGCTAGATGATTTTGAGTGTATGGTTAAAGTTGAAAATGACTGCATAAAAATCATTAAGACGTCTATGGTTGTAACGAAGGGAGCTCTCAATAATGTCATATGTTTGTGAATGTAGTTGATATCTTATAAGAGAACTCTAGGTTGTGCCATTTAAGGATCGGGTGCACATTGAATTATAATGTCTCTAACTTATAGGACCCCATAAAGTCTCTGCCTTTCAGGATTTCAAACCCCATATGTCATGCGTATGATATCGAAGCTAAGGCCGGGCACGACCTGCTCATTGGATTGAACTCTAGAGATGGTAGAATGATATCATGCAATTCGTTTTATGTTTTTACTGACAAAACCTGTTTTCTGACCTGCCTAATGTGTATGCTAATGTAGTCTACTCGGTCTCTTTAAGACAACAATTAGAAGACGTTGGGAAGAAGCTTGTTGGCATAAAAAATTATTTTATTTTGTATATTTTTTTATGCACGTTTTCATTTTTTGACATAAAAAATTATTGTTTTAACTAAAGTAACGAGATAACTGACTGTATTGTATTCTAGGCGCAAAACTTAAACTTGATCAAAATATTTTTCGTAAATTTTACAATCGCTGAGTATTGATGTTTCTATGACAAGTATATTTATGTCAAATCTAGGGAAGAGTAACTGAGATAGTCTGAAATGAGTGTTGAGATACATTTTAGGTTCATTGGAAATGAAATTATTGTATGACAACAATGTAGTAGCTTTTTCTTCAACATCAAAATCAATAGCAAGATTTGTAATAAGGTATATTGATTCCAATTTTGCTAGTTGTTTGGATTTTACTCGTTCCATTTCTGGATATGTATTTACAACTTATGGAGAAGCTATAAGGTAGAAGATTCAACTTCAAAAAATGGTTGCATAGTCTACTACACAGACATAATATATTTTCTCAATTGAAGGTGTTAAAGAACCTTTTCTGGTTAAGCGGTATTGCTTTGGAAGTCGATGTGATGTTGAATGTTCCAACGATTTTCTGTGATAGTCAGAGCGCAATATACTTGATGAACAAATCAACTTTGCAAGAACGATCAAAACATATAGAATCCTACGTACATCTTAAACTTTGAACTGCAGTGAAATAAACAAATAAGATATAACGTTTTTGGTTTTTTATTATTACTAAAACAAAACAAGTAAAAGTAAATATTAAATATTAAATATTAAATTTGTTTTTAAAAAAAATTGCCATCAAACTAATAAATATAAAACTGATTCTAATATATTTCATCAATATAATCATAATATATTTAATTCACAATATTTCAATCAATAAATAAAAATAAACTTCAATAATTCTTGTATCCTAAAATACAATTTTTGCATTTGTATATGTTTACACAATATCAATGAAAAAATATTGCTTTTTTTTCAAATCTTTTCATGGTATTAATGTCTTGGAACTGTGTTAGTTTCGCATCTTCTCATCAGAGATACGCATCCCATACGAAGCTATGCAATCACTATGGCTCTTGAAGCCAAAAACAAATTAATTTCACTGATGAAAAAAAATAAAGGAACGAGATGCAATTTCATCTTCCCACACTTTTTGGAATTGTTAATTCTATCTTGGTCGCTCGACTCAGTTTTTAAAGAAACTGGCAACAATGTCATCTTCATTGTAAAAATTGGTTCAGCAGTTTGAGTTAGATTTGTGATTTGTATGGCAGTTATTTTTTATCCTGTTTAAATTTGTATACTCTATTTTAAATAGATTCGTGTGAAAATTGAAGGAGAATAAAAAGTTATAGATTTGAGGAAATTCAAATTGGTCTAGAGAGAATCAGATTTGGCGCACAGGAAGAGAAAAAAAAAAGATGAAAGAGATATCTCAGAAAACGTTATTTTTCTTGTAATTTCGGGTAATGCTTCACGCGATATTGTAGCATTACGAAAATATTTATTTTCTTGATTCTTTAATAAAATTTTGTTGTTGGAATTTTGGGTCGTGGACGTAAAACGGTTTCTTCTGAACTACATAAATCTTGTATTTTCGATTTTTTTTCAATTATTTTTAATTAATTCTCACGTGTTTTCACAACATTCTTAAAAAAAACTTCTGATGAAAGAACAGACCTTCACGATCAATTCTCTCCACACAATACTGTAAGAATCTTTGAGATTCAGTTGAACTATTTCCAATTACCAACAAAAGAATGACTCAATAGTTACATATTATATCGTGATAAAAGGTTTATGGAATGAGCTGGAAATATATGACGCTCATCAACCTTGTTCTTGTGGCGCCACAATTGCTCTCAATCACCTTCAAGAACGTGATGGTCTCGTTTAATTTTTGATGGGGCTTAATGAATCATACCTTCATTTTCTAAGTCAAGTTCTTATTGTTAGGTTTGGTTCTGGTTTAATGAGTTTTATTGGTTTGGTTTGAACTGGGTTCGGTTTGAAATGGGTTCGGTTTGTTAAGTAACCAAGTGGGTTTGGTTTTTAGTTGAAAAGAGTCTGCAAGTTTTTTACGAATAGAGTTACAGGTTTCTTAAGGCAGGGTACAGAGGAGAAGGGGCTGCGACAGGCGATCTACGAGGTGAGTTGTATGGTGTTTCTTCGAGGCGATCATAGGCGACTGGCGTGAAGGCATAGTTCGCGAGGTATTTTCGGTTGGTAAGGTAAGGATGAAGGTAAGAGTCTTGTGTCTTACGAAATAGGTTAGTTTCTGTTTTGTGTGAAGACTCTATTCTCTGTTTCTTGGTGTTTTCTGCAATCAATAAGAAAGTATATGAGTTGCGTTTTTGGATGTAAGAGTTAATGTCCAAACCACGTTAATTTCAGGGTGGCTAAATGGATTGGGTTGTAGGTATTGGTATTCTTCTCGTTAGCGTCGGCTTGATTCTGGGTCGTGTTCTTTACGTTATCTGCCGGAGCAGCAATCGACTTAGAACTAAAGCATGGAAACCAGTTAGCACTCTCATTGTTTTGGGTTCTGGTGAGCTTCATTTTGATATATTTCGAATTCAATTCATGTATCATTTCTAATCTTTCTGGTTCAATTTCTGTTTTCTGATCATTGAGATGGAATTTGGATAGGGGGTCACACCGCAGAGATGCTCAACCTATTGGCTGTCCTACAGAATGGCAGGTTCTCTCCAAGATTTTACATTGCTGCTGCTACTGACAGTATGAGTCTTCAAAAAGCTCGAACTTTTGAGAGTGCGATGGCTGCTGAGGTATATTTGTCAATTTTCCTAGTTTATTCCATGCTGAGACTTGATCCTACATTTAGGAAGAGGGATGATTTTTTCCCGAGGGCAAATGCTAAGTTTACAATGATGCAACTTTTATTTATCTTGATTCTTCTTTTTTGGGTGCAATCAATCGGATTAGATGGCTGATTCAAAATCGGGTATTTATAATTGTTTTGTGCATCATGTTCAGAGTGGTGTCAAAGCAGAAAAGGCAGCACAATTTATGCTGATTTATCGGAGTAGGGAGGTCGGGCAGTCGTACATAACCTCTATTTGGACGACCTTAATAGCTCTAGGCCATGCACTTTGGCTAATGATGAAAATTAGACCTCAAGTGGTATAGTTTCTATCTTCACCCTTTGGTTTCTCTCCCCACTAACTGCTTCACTTTATGTTACTTCAGATTCTCTGCAATGGGCCTGGAACTTGTGTTCCTCTCTGCGTAATAGCATTCTTATTTAAGGTTACACAAACTCTCTGTCTATCGATTGAGAATTATCGAGTTTTTTGTTGTGATAAAAATGGAGATTTTGTGCAGGTTTTCGGGATTCGATGGTGTTCTATTTTTTACGTCGAGAGCATAGCACGAGTGCAGAGGCTGTCCTTAAGTGGTTTGCTTCTATACAAGTTTCACATGGCCGACCAATTCTTCGTGCAATGGCCACAACTTCATAAGAAATATCCTCGAGCTCATTACGTTGGGTGTCTCATGTAATGACGATGGTATCATTGTTTAGGCTGACTAACTCCTTTGCTGCTGCTTTTCTTTGATTTTGCATTGAAGAAGAAAAAAAACCGAGAAGAGTCATCTATACCATTCTGTTCTAATCAAATCTTCAATCTCCATTGAGAGATGTAAACTGCCTTAGACTTCGATACATTTTTCAAGAAAAATGTAATTCTGGGCCCATAGTATGTATTATACTTAAAAATGGTTCAAAAAGCAGTCATTGTATTATAATTAAAAACAGTGCATGCTGACCAGTGAGCTGCACCGGAGACTACAGCAGTAGAGCCGTGAATGTTCCCTGCTTACTTCCGGCAGAAAATGTGATGTCCGCTGGTTGATTTATGAATGTGAAGAAAACAAAATTGACCTACGTAAAATGAACTCAGTTTTTCAAAGCTTTTTGCTTGAGAGATGAACAAAAGAGAAACTCCGATGGATCAAACCATAGGTTGGTTTGGTTTTTAGTCAATGCCTCAACAACAGCCATAATCAGCAACACAAGCCAAATATTTGAAAATCTTTCGGTAAATTTGCAACTCTGATTTGTAAGGTAACCAATCAAGACGAGCAATTGTGTACACAAGCCAGAATATATAAAATGAGGTCAACATTTGTCACATCAAATAGTGATTAACAGACAATGTAAATTCCCAGTTGTGTGCCATAACTTCAATTGCTAATGCACGGAGTAGAACAATCATAAAAATGAAAATTGAACTGTGTATCATATGAGCAACTCATTATAATTCAAGGTCACCAGGAACAGTTTATCCGTTCATCCAACATCACCCCCTGGAAGCAACTAATAAAATGCAACAAGTCCTAGAAAATAACTCATGCACCAACTCATTATCATATAAAAATTCAACATCACTCGCCGGAAGCATTTGTTCCCAAAAAGAAGCAAATTAATCATTATAAGAGAAATATCATTATATGAACATCAAGAAATATAAATGGAAAATCCAGATCTTCAAAAGGCAAGAAGCAACCAAGTGAAATTTAATTCAATGAATGAGGATGAAAATAAGATTGATAAGTAAACATAATCAAGCAACCCGACCACATTTCATCTCAATCCTTGAGTTCTCAAAATAACCAAAATTTTCCTCATCTGACAATCACAAGTTCTATTCTTTGGAATCTACTATTCACCATCATCTAATATCCTAAGACTTAAACATAATTGTGTTTCAAATAGTAAAGCGAGAGATGCAACAGGGGAAAACACTATCTTGATCCTTCATTGTGCTTGTACGTTCTTTGATAAAATTTAGGATCTTGGAAGAACACATAACTAGCTACATGATTAGCAATACATTTCAGAATCAAATGAACGCAGTTGTACTCCAAAACCCTAAAGAAATATAACAAGATTAAAAATAAAGATATCATGAGACAAACATCGGAATTATCATTTCAGAAAAGGTGCAAGAAATAAACTTTGGTGAAGAAAATTGTGAGCCTCAAAATTAGCTTTCTAAAATTTTAGTAGAGTATTTCAAATGTACCATTATCTTCAGAACAACGGTGAATGGAATATACATGACCAATGATGAACACAATCTTTTTTTTCACCGACGTATTTCATCTCAGAAGTATCAACAGCAATCTAAAGAAATGGGCAAGAAAGATCACTTCTAGTTATTCAGTCAAGCTTGAATTGGGTCTCCTCTTCACTGCTGAGAGAGGAAGGTCGGAGCCCACCTTCTCTGTCATCACTATGGCTATCAATCTGCACTCCTTTTCTCATTTGTTGATCAAACCAAGTCTTCTCTGAACCATCCTTCACATATAGAACTTTAGCAGGCTCACTTTCTTTCATCTGCTTTACATCACAGAAGAAATCCGTCAAAATTTTCTCGTACCCGGGCATCTTGGCATACCCCGGAAAATAGTTAATGTCAATTATGAGATACCGAGTCCCAATTTTTGAGTCCCGAATTACATCAAAGTTGAAAAGATTTAATTTCATCCCATGCCGCAATCCCCTAGCTATATCAGTGAGAAAGCAAATAGGTGGCATCTCGGTCTCATCCAAATGCATCTTCTTGTAGTATTTGTCGTCAATTCTTTCATTCGTAGCAAGATTTGATATCTGCGAGAACGACAATGCTCCTTCTAAGCTCCCTAATTTCTCTTCAGCAACGTCAGGTAGCGATTTCCTCTTGACGCATTTCACATGCTCTCCAACGACATAAACCTTGAAAATAACGCCTCCATGGTTCACAAACTCCTGCAAGACTATTGGAGGCTTGAGTTTGTTCAATCCTTCGTGGTTAAAAATAAGAGCCATTTTGTGTGATTTCGCGCTGCCGTCAGCCACCAAGGGCTTCGCAATCACCGGAAACTTCAGCCCCTCCCAAGCCTGACGATCAAATAGAGTGTCCTGATCGTAAATCACAATCTGCTTCGGAATCCCAAAAGACTCATTCTGATTCTCAATCTTGAGCCCCGAAACCACTTGGAGCATCGAAATCCTATTGTGAAGCTTCTCAATTGCGTCCGGCGAGTCTATAATCACCGCATTAGGGTTCCGAGCTCTAAACTCCTCCAGCTGCTTCCTCCAATCCTCACCGTACAACTTGTGAAGCACACAATCAAACGGTCCCTGATCGACAATCCGTCGGTCATCATCAATCCGAACAAGATCAACACCTCGAGATTCCGCAAGAGCAACTAGCGAATCTTGAATGAAACTCTTCCGCTTCTTCGTCGCTAAGGCGTAGCCGACGCAGAACCTACGCTCCGCCATTGTCACAACAAAAGATAGCAAGAAAGAAAGCAAACAAGAAGACGCTCATAAACGCAGTTCTAGGAAGGCGCGAATCCAGCACAAAGGCAAAAGAGAAGCCTATCTTCACTCTCCCTTATCTCTTCCAAAACTAGGGTTTCGCAATTCGAAGTCTCCAATTCAGTCGCTTTGAAGAAATCGAAAATTTGTTCATCCGCGGGAGAGAGACAGAGAGAGAGAGAGAGAGAGAGAGAGAGAGAAGATGGTAGGACGGAACACGTGGCTTGTCATAGAGATGGCATGTCGTTTTCACGCGTCGGTTGAGAAGCGAGTGGGAAAGAACAGTGGGGCCCATAGAAGATGAACGGACGGCTGAGATTGGAGATTAAAACTAACGAATGATGGTCAACAAATGGGTGGGCCCTATTTTCCTCTTTTATATTTGACGTAGGTTAATTTAGGTATGTGCCAATGAATTAATTAAATGAGTAAATCCAAAAATATAAATTAAATAAATGTGACAACCGGATTAAAAAATGATAAGATATGGAAAGCCTATCCACTCACGATAAAACTATTTATAGCATAGTTCATAAAAGTTATATTTTATTATTATTTATTCTTCAATAACTGTGAAATATTGCACTTTCGATATATGATGTTCGATTGATATATGATGAACGATTAATAATAATTCAAATGATATTTGAACAAAAAATAAATTTAGAACGTCCGATTGATTTTTGATTGACGGTCAAGAAAAATTATAATTCAATAAGTGATTAAAAATAATACAAAGTATCCATCTTTTTACATACGGTTCCACAAATTATACACTATTTATTTGTATGCCACTAGTATCTTTTTTAACTATTCTATTTTTGAACTAGTGATAACAAAACCTTAAATACAATGCCTAAAGTTGTAGCATAAAATTGGGGTGTATGTATATAATGTTAATAGGAAAAAATAAACTCATGAATGATATTTTTTTATTAATCAAGAAAAAATAATCAAAATTATATGATAATGAGTGGTAATGTACTATTACCTTCTAACTTTTCTATATACTATCTTAAAAATGAAAATATTTATTCGTAGAAAATATGTAACACGTTTTGAGTGAGGGTCCAATTGCTTGGTTTTGATTAATTTTTCATCTTCATTGGTAGATAGCTCCAAAGCCACATTAGATGATTAAATTTGTTGAGTCGAAGTTGTTTGCCACCTTCTCAAATTCTTTGTAGTTTCGTGAGTAGAGACAACAAACAAACTGATCAAGCCAAAGTTGAGCCTGAAAAAAGTTATTTCACTTAGTTTAACAAGTTAAACGATTCAAGCCTAATGAGTATAGAGAGCCCAACAAGTTAAGCTTTGTAAAACATTATTTGGTGCTCAACTTAAAGTGACCTGCAAGTGAAGACATAATAGGCTTTGCATTACTTATGTTAAATCTCTTAAGAACTTTTTTTATGTACCTCTCCTAAGATACTATAGTTTGTTCTATTTTTTGTCACGAATAATTTTCGTGCCAAGAAACTGTTTAGTCAGACCTAAATCCTTCATGGCAAAATATTTATTAAGTTCTTTCTTCAGCTTCTCTGCAGCATCATATCCAACAATCAACACGTCATCAATATATAGTAAGAGAGTCACAAAATCACTCTTAGAGAATTTTTTTTGTAAAAACACAATGGTTAAAAGTTGTTTTATTGTTCTCATTCACTTCCATGAAAGCGTTGAACTTTTTGTATCCCTGTCTTGGCGCTTGTTTAAACCCGTGTAAACTACTTCTCAACTTGCAGAACAAAATCTTCTTTCCTTTTAGCTCTAAAGCCTTTGGGCTATTCCATATAGATCTACTTTTCTAAATTTCTATAGAGAAAAATTATCTTCATATCAAGTTATTCTACCTCCAAGTCAAAACTAGCGACTAACTCGGATTGAACTCATCTTCACGATATGAGAGAAAATTTCATCAAAGTCAACACATTTTGCCTGATTGAATCTTTTCACAACCAAACTTGTCTTATATATTGGCTGAAAACTATTTTATGTTAACTTCAATTTGAACACCTACTTGTTTTTCAAAACTCTCTTTCCATTAGGTAGTTTCACCAAATCATAAGTTTTATTTTACGCAAGTACTTTAATTTCATCTTGCATTGCATACAACGACTCATTTTTTTTCTCATACGATAAAGCATCCTAGCAAGTCTCTAGTTCTCCGCTTCAATAAGCAATATATATATACTGGTAGAATATCTTCTAGAAGGTTCTTAATCTCTTGTGAATCTTCTCAATTAAGGCTCAACTAGTGGCTCTTTTAGGTTATCTTCAATTGATTCATTATCCGCCATAAGAAGATCATCTATTTGTGCATCTATGTTATCATAAATAGGTCTTCTCTGCTTATCAATGTCTTTAATGGTTTGATTTTCTAAAAGGATATCATCTCTGCTTCTAATAATTTTTTTATTGATCGGATCTCAAAATTTGTAACTTTATTTGCTACAGTAACAAGTCCTGTCTGGCCCGAGCAATAGGCCGAGCCAATTCTTGTGTTCCATGCCGAGCTAGGATCATTTGCACCTTCATATTTATGATGTGTTAATGGGATATTGATATTCTTCATTCCTTCTTAGTGGCGGGCCCCACTTAGTCACTTTTATATCTCTCATATTTTCTCGTATTTGTTTATTAAAATATATCTTTATTGTTGAACCCCACCCTATCACCATCTCTGGTGTGTACTTTGTGTTTTCCTCTACCGTTGACCTACGAAGATTGAAAAATTCCTATCCAATTACAGCGTGTGTTTTCTTTTTAAATTTGATAATAAAATAAGTTTGTGTAAGATGAATAAAAAAAAACATGTAGTATTATTATTTATTTTATATAACTTTATTTTTTAAATTATTTTAAATAAATATTCTAATTTTTATTTCATATTTTAGAAGTGTTAAATATATGGGTTGATTAAACTCGTTAGATTTGTTGAACTGACTCATTTAAATTCGGCTCGCAAATCATCTCAAGTTGAAAATTTTTTTTGAGCTAACTAGTTGATCTCATAGGCTTGTTAACCTCGTCAAACTTGGGGAGTTAAATTTTTTCAGACTCAATTTTGGCTCAACCGATTCCTTTGTCACCTCTAGTAAGTAAGGATATGCACAAATTGTCCTGCAATAAAAAACTCTTAAGTGCCTAAATGAAATATTTTTCCCTAACCACGTTCTCTGAGATATATCATGATTCAAAGGAACTCAAGACGAAAGATTTACCAAGTCAATAATCAACCTCATTGCTTCATCCCAAAAGAACTTTGACAGCTTTACATGAGAGAGCATACAGCGAATCCTATCATTAATCGTGCGGTTCATCATCTCTACAACTCTATTGTGCTAGGGCGTTTTTGGCTCGGCTTTCATAAACTTGATTCCATGAGTTCTACAATACTTCTCAAATGACCCTCTATATTCACCACCATTATTTGAGCGGATACATTTTGTAACGACCCCTTTTCCTAGTAAGATATTGTCTGCTCTGGAGATTGGGTCGTAACTCAATATCCTCCTATCACGGATTTGTTTGGCGAGAACTTCCCAATTGCTCACCTAACATGATACTGCTCTCGCCGGAGCACTTTTAACTTTGGAGTTCTTATGAGATTCGTTGCCAATTGTGCTAAAAAACGCGTCTTACTATCTTGAGATGGTTTCTTTACATATGTTTCATTTCCATATACCTCCCCAAGCGATGTGAGATAGTAACGATTTCCTTTTCCACGACCTGAGATTTGCCTATACTGGACTCCGGGATTTGCCTACACTCGGCTTACGTCCTAAGGTTTGCCCCGTAACCTGAGGTTTGCCCTGCAGTCATCCTCATACGTACACATTCGGGTCATCACAATCGGCCCTCCTCGAGGGCCCAATGTCCTCATTGGCCATATTTCCGATTGGATACAGGCTTTGATACAATTTGTAACGACTCTTTTTCTCAGTAAGATATTATCCGCTATGGGGATTGAGTCGTACCCCAATATCCTCCCTTCACGGATTTGTTTGGTGAGGACTTTTTAGTCGGTCACCCAATATGGTACTGCTGTCGCCAGAGTACTTTTACTTCGGAGTGCATATGGGATCCATTGCCAATTGTGCTCCAAAATGCGTTTTACTATCTTGGGAGGGTTTCCTTACATATGTTTCATTTCCATATACCTCCCCAAGCGATGTGGGATTGTGACGACCCCCTTTTCCACGACCCGGGATTTGCCTATACTCGAGTCCGAGATTTGCCTACACTAGACTTACATCCCGAGGTTTGTCCCACAACCCGAGGTTTGCCTCGCAGTCGTCTTCATACGTACACATTCGGGTCATCACACATTTCAATTTCTTAGCAGTTTCTCTCTCAACATACGCTTGAAAAAATTTAAAGAAACCTAAAGTCTAATCTTTAGTTTTCAAAACATAAGCCCAGACTTTGCTCGAATATTAATCAATAAATGTAATATAATAACGAGCACCACAAAGACTTATAGTGTCCATAGAACAAATATCAATATGCATTAAATCTAACAAATTAGGTCTTCTAGATGGAGGCAAAGTATTAAAAGCTATTATATGTTGTTTACCAGCCAAACAATGAGTGCATACCTCTGACTCTGTATGTAATGACTCCTTTTCCCAGTAAGATATTGTCCGCTTTGGAGATTGAGCCGTAACCCAATATCCTCCCCTTACGGATTTGTTTGACGAGGACTTCCCAGTCGGTCACCCAACCTGGTACTGCTCTCGCCGAAGAACTCTTAAGTTCGGAGTTCTTATGGAATCCGTTGTCAATTGTGCTCCAAAACGCGTTTTACTATCTTGGGAGGATTTCTTTACATATGTTTCATTTCCATATATCCCCCAAGCGATGTAGGACTGTGACGACTCCCTCTCTACGACCCGGGATTTCACTTACACTGGAGGCGTTACGTCACGCCGTCCCTCGAGATTTGCCCCGCAGTCGTCCTCATACGTACACATCCGGGTCATCACAATCACCTCCCTCGGGGCCCAACGTCCTCGTTGGCCACATTTTCGGTTGGGTACAGGCTCTGATACCATTTGTAACGACCCATTTTTCCCAATAAGATATTGTCTGCTTTGGGGATTGGGCAGTATCTCAATATCCTCTACTCACAGATTTGTTTGGCGAGGACTTCCCAGTCGGTCACCCAACCTGACACTGCTCTCGCCAGAGCACTCTTAACTTTAGAGTTCTTATGGGATCCGTTATCAATTGTGCTCCAAAACGCGTCTTATTATCTTGAGAGGATTTCCTTACATATGTTTCATTTCCATATACCCCCCAAACGATGTGGAACTGTGACGACCCCCTCTCTACAACCCGGGATTCGCCTACACTCGAGGCGTTACGTCACGCCGTCTCTCGAGGTTTGCCCCACAGTCGTCCTCATACGTACACATCCGGATCATCACACTATAGACTTCAAATAAGAAATTATCTACTTTTAATGAAGCTTCTGCATACGATTCTTGCTCATGTGTCCAAATCGCACACGTCGTAGTTGAGTAGACGAATCATTAACTGCATTCACTTCTCCCTTGTAAGATAGCTTGCACCAAATAAAGAGAACTGTGTTTCTTTTGAACTGTGTTTCTTTCTTTTGGCGATCACAAACGATCCCTTAGTGAGTTTCCACTTATCTTCATCAAAATAGTTATGGTATCCTTCGTTATCAAGTACTCCAATGAGTATCAAATTTAGATGAATACCAGGAACATGCCTCACATTCTTCAGACACAATTGACATCCGGCATCAGTATCCATGTAGACATAACCTATGTCTACGATCCTGCATTGCGCATCGTTATTCATTTTCACATGACCAAACTCACTATCACTGTACGTAGAAAACACATCATGTTGAGCTATGACGTGGTATGAAGCATAAAAATCAACTACCTAACAAAGATCATGACATGTGAGGTTGACATTGTTATCATTGCAGATAACAGTCACGTCTTCAGCTGTAACTGTTGTTGTATTAGCATCGTCTATCTTTCCTTCACTTTTTTGATTCTATTTTTTGTTCTCTCAACAATTTTCTACTATGAGATTTCTTGTGTTCTAATTTTTCACAGGGGAAACATCTGAAGTCATTTCTTGTCTTCGAATTCCCTCCTGGTTTGTCATTGTTGTTGTGGCTCTTCTAGTTTTTACTCTTGCGCCTACCTCGTCTCTTTGAAAATAGCACCTGACTCTGTGTAGTTAGCTCTCACTCCTTTATTATGTTTTCTTCATTCAAGATATTTTCTTTCACCATCTTCATTGTGAGAACACCATCTGGGGTAAAATTGCTAAGAGAAACAATAAAAGTTTTCCAACTGTCAAGCAACAAACTAATCAAACACAGAGAATGTATTTCCTCATCTAACTTCATGTCAAGTCTTGCCAACTGATTCAGGATTCCTTAAAAAACATTCAAGTGATAATAAACTAGAGTGCCATTTGTGTATCAAAGATACATCAATTTTCTGAAAAGAAAAGATTTATTCTGTGCATTCTTCTTTTCATACAACTCCTTTAGAGTTTCCCAAACTTTGCTAGCATTTGTCTTATTGACAACATGTTAACGAACACTATTATCAACCCACTATCAAATATTGCCAAAAATGTTTCTATTCAACTTGACCTAATATTTTTCCGACATCTCGTTTGGTTTGCCTTTACCTCCTAAAAGCATGTCTTCATAATTCAGACAACATAATAAATCTTCAATTCGTGACTTCTAAGTCGAGGAATTGGTAGCTATGAGCTTAATGATGGTATTACTTCTGCAACTAAACCCCTCTATTCAACAAACACAAGAATAACCACCAGAACAACCGAGAATGCACAACGAACTAAAATATATATTTTTTTCTCTTTTTGTAATCAAATAGGCAAAGCTAGTTAACCAATAGTAACAAGCGATAACAGATTACCAAAAATTAATGAGATTTAAAACACCAATTTTAGTGTGAAAAATTCTCAAAATGAAGAATACAAGAATTTTATCAAGACTAAACAAAACTCTTGGAAAACAACAAAAAGTAAGAGATGATAGATAGAGGAGTACAAAGCTATAGTCTTGTGTTTACCCTACCAAATAGTTTTAGAAAAACAAACATCGATCTCCACCATTTATAATGTACCTCTAGATGTTGGAAACCCACTCTCAAAATTTCAAGACAATCTAACGGTTGAATCTTGAAAAGACAAAACTTTCTTTCAGCTACTCTTGAAAAATTAGAGAATCTGTTTTGCTTCTCTCTTTTCTCTTTTTTTTTTTACGATCACTCTAGAATTTCTTTAAAAACAAAGTCTTTTATATTATAAGCCAAAATATGGGTTGAGCCTAACACTGAGCCAACTAAGAAATAGTCTGATTCATCGAGTCTAACGAGTAAATGAGTATAGTTAGCCTAATGAGTTGAAAGTCTAACGAGACTGTTCAAAAAAATTTCAATCTGAACCTGCTTGCAGGTAAATTAAATGAGTTGAGTTGAGTTTGGCCTTCTACAATGTTGACTCTCCCCAGCCAACTTGTTTAACATTTCTACTCGTAAGTTCTAGAGGAGCACAAAGAACGCTTGAGTCGAGATTTTATACAAGGAATTAGGGAGAAAAAGAGAGCAGACACTTGCAGTAGAACCCTAATATAAAAGGAAAATCACACGTGAAAATGACCTTGAGGTGAGGGGTTTAATAATATATAATAGTCAAAAGAGTTTTTTTTTTAAATTTTAAATCTTAAAGTATTGGTTTTTAAAACAAATTCTTAAAATTTACTATTCATCAAATTAAGCCTCAAAGTATCAAAAATATGCAATTTAAACCCTGAAATACAGTGAACCGGCCGTCCTCTCCTGTTTTATTCAAACGAGAATCCTGAAAATAATTAACTAAATTATAATAAATTGTACAAGTCTTATTAAATCACGAAATTTTTA
>CM039524.1:10334287-10421715 GCA_022433055.1 Begonia peltatifolia
ATTTATTATAATTTAACCCTAAACTAATTAACTAAAATTACAATAAACCATACAAGTATTATAAAATCACAAAAATTTTCAGATTATTTTCCTATGATTTGATCTACCTATGGTAAAACTTTTGTAATTTAATAACACTTATACTGTTTATTATAAGTTTAGTTAATTATTTTAGTGTTAAATTACAAAAACTAGTGCGAAGTGTTAAAAAATTACACAAATTTTCATATTCTCTTCCCATTATTTGATCTACATATGATAAGAATTTCGTGATTTAATAATAATTGTCCGATTTATTATAATTTTAGTTAATTATTTTAGGGTTAAATTACAATAAATCGTTCAAGTGTTAGAAAATTTCTAACATTTCCAAATTCTCTTTCCATGGTTTGGTCTACATATGGTACAAATTTTGTGATTTAACAACACTTGTACGATTTATTGTAAATTTAGTTAATTATTTTAGGGTTAAATTACATTAAATCGAGCAAGTGTTAGAAAATTACGTAAATTTTCAGATTCTCTTCTCATTATTTGGTCTACATATGGTAAACATTTTGTGATTTTATAACACTTCTACAGTTTATTGCAATTTTAGTTAATTATTTTAGAATTATAAAAAATCGTGCAAGTGTTAAAAATAACGTAAATTTTCAGATTTTCTTTCCATGATTGATCTAAATATAGTAAAAATTTCATGATTTAATAATTTTGTACGATTTATTGTAATTTTAGTTAATTATTTTTAAAATTAAATTAAACATTTAAATAAAATAGGAGAGTTTAAAACTAATACTTTAGAGTTTAAAAAAAAAAATCCTAATGAAAATTTATATTTTGAAGTGTTGTTTATTTCTTTTACATTGACAATGTGATGGAAAAAAAGCATATAAACTTGATACAGTAAATGAATAAAATATAGTTTAAATTTGCAATATATATATTTTTTAAAGTAAGCATGATATAGGCATTATTACCCTTGTTAAAAAAGACTTCCACAAATAGATAATATTAACAAACCAAAGATTATCTTGTGATTATTCTATATATCCATATATTTATTATTTTGAATATTTAATTACATTTATCTTACTCGGGATGATCTACCAATGACCGCAAATTGGTCTCGGGAGTGTCCCTATCAATGTTAAGAAAATAACAATAAAATTTCAAACAAATAAGTGAAAATGAATACAGAATATTTAAATTTATCATTCAAGAACGAAGGATCTTCAACACTTGCATTCTTTGATACTGTCGCAGTCGACACTTGCCAAAGTGTTGAACCTTGTTTGGCTCTGCCACTAACATCGGCCAATACTTACTCAACAAGTGTCAATCGCAATATTGATTTCCAACGAACATAATATATTTATTTTATTATTTTTAACATTTAATTACATTTATTTTATTCTAAATGATCTACCAATGATCTCAAATTGGGAGTGTCCCTGTTGATGCTAAGAAAATAGCAACAAAGTTTTGGACAAGTAAACTTCCGCCAAAGATGAATCTAGAACATATAAATTTGTCATTCAAGAACAAAGGATCGTTAAAACACCATAAATCTTGAGAGATAGTCGTTGGGACACCATACAAATTTGGGTTTTTTTTTTTTTTTTTTCTTAGTTTTGTTTCAATTCAATTTCTAAGTTTTGGTTTTTCTAGTTTTTTCATGTTGGTTCAATTTTGATTATTGAGATCAATTCCCTCAAGAACAAGGGAAATTGGTGCCTAAATTCTACACGATCAGATATCATAAAATGTAAATGAAGACTACAGTATGTTACTTATATTGAAGAAAGAAACTTTTGTAACTGTAAGTGATCACAGTGAGGGCTCTTAAGTGCTTGGATTGATCGATTACAAATTCATAATCTGGGTAGATTGATTAATGAGTTTGGGCACTTGGATTAATGAGCTTGAATGCGTTGTAGCTTTTTTCTTCATCTTTACTAACTTTAATGATGTGGGTCAGCTCTTGACACTTTCCAAATACTTTTCTTGAACTTTTCCGATTAAATGTCGAGTTCTCCCTTGAAGTGTTGCCTCTATCTCTTGTAATTAGTCTAATGACAATTTGATTGGTTCATTGATTTCCTCAATAGTCATGCTTTCGTCATTCTCCTCCTGGATTTGTCCTCAAATCATCACTTACATCGAAGGTTATAACTTAGTAATGCTGAAGCAACACTAAATTTATAAGCATTTTCATTGATTCACTTAAATACTTGAAATGGTTTATCTTCCCCTTAGTAATGTTGAAGCTTAGATCGTGGTTGTTGTGATGTAAATCTCTTCTTTCTCAAGTGCGGCCTAACTCAATCTCCAAGTTTAAAACCAGCTTGTATCTCCCTTTGTTAGCATATATCACATATTGCTCTCTCCTCTTACCAATATTGAGTCTTGAATATATTTAACAATTTCATTATTTCTTTTTCTATCTAATTTAGCACGTTCAAATAAATGTAAATGAAATATCAAATGGTATTAAATACTTAAAACCATATACAATTTCAATTGTGAAAACTTAGTAGTTGGATATACAATCCGATCGCCTAACACAAGCCTATGTTACAAATAAAGACTAAGATTGAATCCTAACCCACAAAAAATAGGCAGAATTTCATATAACGATCACATAAGATAATTCAACTCTTAATTAATAGAACATGATATGAAAAATAGATAATTTAATGTATCTTAATTAAGAGTCTACGGAAAAACTCAAATAACACAAAGGAAATAAGTAAAACGAAAACTGCCCCTGATATCTAGCTACTAACTGTAGGGGTGGGCAGAACCGGACCAGAAATTGGGAATCGGACTGGACCGAATGATTCTGTTTGGTTTCGGTCAATTCTGTTTGGTCCTCAGTTTGGGATCGGTTCTGAGAGTAAATATACCGTGGGCCATGGTCCAGTCCACAGTCCGGATGCCAAATTCTCAAAAACCGATGGAGAACCAGCCATAATCATGGAAAACCCAGTTTGCCGAATCCAAAACCGGTCTGAAAGCTGAACGTCCTTCAATAAGTGGCTTTGAAAGATGAAACATTCAATTTCAGTTTCAGATGCCCTCGCACTCTCGCAGGCTCGCCTCTCACACTCTCGAGGAGAGAACATCGCCTCTCGCACTCTCGCATTACCCGACACCAATCACCCTGTGTCCTCGCCCCTCATTGGCTCGCCCTCACCGTGTGCCCTTTGCCCTCGCCCTCGCCTTGTACCCTTGGTCCCTCGCCCTGTGGTCCTCGTCAGTTGCCAGCCCATAGAAGCCTTCACTCTCTCCCCTCAGTCCTCGCAGTTCAAGTTAGCAAATCATTTATCGAATAAGTTGACTTCAAATTTTATCGCTATAGGTTGATTTGTCAAGGTTGCAGTTCCCGGTGAAAGCTTAGATTTGTCAAGAGACTTTCCATTTAGATTTGATTCCCTCTAAGCCTCTCCTCTCTTCTCTTCTCTGTTTGAAAAATCTCTACTATTTTCTATTGCCAGGTGTTGTAGAATTTCAAAACAACAAGAGGCTTCTGGTTCTTGCAACCTTGGAATGCATTGCTCCTTGTTTTTGGTTGGGAGGAACTGAGATCGGACCAGAACCAGACAAAAAATCTCGGTCCTCATTTGGCTGGTTTCGGGATCGTATGCAAAATAGGTCTGGTTCTGACGATTCTGATTCTGGCTCAGAACCGAACCAACTTGGATCGTACCCACTCTTGACTAACTTCTCTTTTCTTGTCTGTAAAGGGAGGAGGTTTTTTGATGTGAGTAACTAATTCAGTAGGAAACTTATACAAAATGCAATACATAAAAAACTTGTTTTACGTTTCATTTCAAGACATGATTAAATCACGAATGGTTTTCAACCATCGTTCCAAAGAAAACTCATTTCTTTCATTTTAAGAAAACATGTTCTATGAGTAACTAATGAGGCAAAAATCAAACGTTGTTGTATATATAGACAAGTATATTAAAATAAGTCATCATCGTATTTTTAATTTAAAAATCACATCAGTGAAAAATGAGCATCACACAAGGATCTTTCTGACACACTAACATAGAAAGTTGACAATCAGAAGACCAGACAACACCTCATGAATCCAAACAAAAAATAAAGGTGACAGCAATCCAAAGACCTAGCAACGTCATAATAGTGGTCGACGATCTGAAAACCAGGCAGCAACATGTTATGTAAAAACAAACACCATGTAATTGTACGTGTCGCAAGCAAGTAATAAATGATAAATAAAAGTCGATCTCACAAGAATAAAATTATCAAAATTTAAATCAATGTAAAATAAATTCAATTGAGTATGAAATTAAAATATTGATTGAATAAAAAGAGAATTAATGAAATGGAGTTGATAATTGAATAAGAGAAGTACGACTTCTAAATGATTTTCCTCACTGAATAATATTTTTACTACAAAATTTATAAGGAATGTTGTAATATTAAATTAAATGACTTCTAAAATTTTATCTGAATCAAGGCTTGACATAGTTATTTGATTAATTCTTTTTATATTTTCTTTTAAACTTATGAAAAATAAATATTACTTAAAATTTCAATGAAGCACCATTCTAATAGTCACAAGAATTTAAGTAATCGATATAAAAATGCTTAGAATTAACACATGTCACTTGAGTTAATCATTCGTGCAATTCAATACACGTCCAAATCACCATTTTAGGGCATATAAAATAGAATCCTAATCTTTATTCACGTGACATTCATAGAATAAAATAATCAATAAGTATATATTGAATTATTTAACTAAAACATTACAACATTTCATTAGAAATTATTTAGTTTAATACTTTCTCATCTTAGCCACTTAAGAAATTAGTTCATAGAAGAAAAAGAAGAAGAAATCATCATATAAAAATATAAGAAAATTTTCTCTGGGATGCGATACTGCGCTGATGCTATAGCAATGAGGTCTGGTATTAGACTTCTTAGAAAGAATTTTTTCATGTTCTTTCGTGGATACATTTCCTCTCTCTTGTTGTCTACCTTTTAAAGTTTTTCAAATCTTCTCTCCTTAACATCATATTCAACTTTCAAATTTTAAATTTCAAAACCTCCTTATCCTCTTTTGACAATATTTCTCCTTTCTTTAAGATTTTTTTTTTATCTATCATATCTAAAATCTACTCTTAATTCTTAGCAGAATTGACAATTTTCACTTCAGTTTCAACATCAATCTATAATTATTATTAATTAGTAATAAATCATCTCAAAAGACAAGGAATAATAACTAAATTAATTAAAGTTGAAGTGTGTAACATTCCCTGACAAAGTATATATTTTTATTTGATTTATCATTGATTTTTAGCGACATATACTTAAAAATCACTTAATAAGTCTTTTTCAAGACTAATCACAACACCACCTGTAAGATCATAATAAATCAAAAATACCCTAATCAGCTTTATGGATTCGAATTCAAAGACCACGTCATCACCGTCCTATTACCTATTTTTGCAACGTGCAAACAAAATATATTCACGCTGCGAAAGATGTGATGGGATACCCTCGTGATGTTTTGACACCAAAACTATCCAAAGCATCAAGAGGATTCATCTACTAGTATACATATATAAATATATCACAACATGAATGAAGCACCATGCATCAATAGTAAACATGTAAAACAATATATACGTATATGTAAAAAAGTGACGTGCTGGCGATCAGACTCTGTCAAATGTCATAACTGACAACTCACCAAAAATAATTTTTAAAAATAATGTAATGCAATACGATAAAATATAAATTTCTACATCGATGATGATTGCCCTTCTAAAAGTAGTTATTATTTTGTGTTACTTGTCACCCACAAACCAAGGATCAAACTAAAATAGTGAATATGAGTTTATCTATTTTGTTATTGACAATCATTTAAGAGAACATCAAAATGAGAGAAACACTAATTGTAAAACCTGATATTTTTACATAAATTAATTTCTGAGTAAATATTTTCTCATTATTCGTGGTCTAGGTATTCTATGTTGAATTGAATTGTTGTGATTTGTTAACTTTATGCCATGTAGGATTTTTCAGTAAATTGGTCAAATAGGTAAATTTGAAAGTTACCACATGGTTAAATGTAGGGAAATAGTAGTGGGTAAACTGAATTTTTACCTCCAGTAAGGGATTTGAATAATATTAAGGTTTTGGTGAAGCAGGAATCCTTCATTCCCATTTGCGAGAGAGAGAGAGAGAGAGAGAGAGAGAGAGAGAGAGAGAGAGTGTGTGTGTGTGTGTGCGCGCGCGCGCGCGTGCGCTTGCGTGTGTGTGTGTTGATTTTTCAGACAAACGATTCGTTGCAGGCCAACGTTGCATTCGCAGGACAACATTCAACAAAATTTGTGAAGGAACTTCCAAGATAAGTCGACTTTTACCTTTTGTTTTAGCATTCAAAGTTTAGGGTTATTGTTTGTTCGAATTTGAGCTTGAAACTTGATTCCATTAGTTGTTTATGAGTTATTTTGATATATTTGAGTTGTGTGCAAAGTTTTAAATTGATTGGAGGTGAAAAATAGTGAGAACGACGAGTCTCTGGCGAAACCCATTACTGAAATGACATCTCTGGGTGACTTTTGTCAAATTGTAGAATTCCACGGTGGAGTTCAGGCTCCTACTGAGGACTCTTACAGTTGTCGTCTGTGTTCCCTTACAATATATTTAGTGAAAGATTTCATCACCTTTTTGTAGTTTTCTCTCGATTTGGGTTCAAAACCCGGTATGAGACCTATTCCTTTTTTCCTAATGTTTGAAAGGAATATTCATAATATCAGTTTGCGATAGGTACATACAAGTTTGTAGATTATGAGCTGATATCAAAAGTTGTAGCTCTTGTTAGCAAGAAGAGCAATTGTCGAGTTAGAGATTTCATACATTATTGCATTGCATAATTTTCAAAAATTATTTTTGGTGAGTTGGCACTTATAAAAACCTGACCGACTAGGTCCCCATCACGTCACGTTTTTTACATATATGTACTTATTATTTTACACATTTAGTATTGACGCACATTGTAATATATGTATATATTTATACTGGTGAATGAATTCTTTTGATGCATTTGACGGTTTCGGTGTCAAAATATATTTTAGTTTAGGCTCAAAGTAATTGATCTTTCAAGGAAAGATTTATTGGAGTCCACTCCTGAGAAGTTTGGTTTAGAGTTGCATTTACTTAAATACTTAACATTATCTTTCGAGTAACGGTGTAGTATTTCTTCACGTGATTTCCTTACTTGAACATTGTTCGTTGCTTTATCCCTTTAGGCCGAGACTCGACCTACTTGACGAGAACAGAAATAAAGGAGGATCATAGACGGTTAAATAATTATTCTATTTTTTCATTCACATTCAAGAAAATCATATAAAATCTTAGGCAAAATCCAAAAAATAGATCCAACTATCATTTAGGTTCAAAAAATGGATCAATTTAATTTTTCATCGTGTGAAACAGCAATGCCATAAAGATTGGAATCCAAACCAGCAAGAAAATCATGTACCTTTTCATTCTCCTTCTCTTGAGCAAATGCAGCAGCGGCGGGGCAAATACACGTCGGAACAGTGGAATACCCAGCAAGTTCATCTCATATCTTCTGCAGTTCATTGTAGTAATGTACTATAGAGTTGCCCTATTACTTAGAGGCACTTAACAGCGTCTTCAGCTCATATATTCTCGAGCAGTTTCCTATGGAGAACCGTTTTCGAATGTCATACTACATATCTTGCACGTCATCGGATTGGGGAACAAAGGAGCATAGAGTTGGATCAAGAGTATTATGGATACATCGCACGAGAGTAGAGTTAATGGTCACCCATAGAGATGATTCAGGTGTTCCTTCCTTTGGCTTCGTTATGGTTCCATCGAGGAAGCCGAGTTTGTTCTTTGCTCGGAAGTTGTTACATATCGAACGAACCCATTCATTGTATTTTTTACTACGCAACACAATAGGACATATTATGATTTGTGGTCTGTCGAGGAGATGAAGATAGTAAGGTGAAGTGTAATCGAGGGGTTTGGTTATCTTGTCCTAACCCATAACGAGATATCAATAGTCGTTTTTCGTGTTGAATAGTCAGAGATTTCAATTGCTGGAAAACCATTGAACAACCAGAACAACAACAAAAATTGAGTCTCCTAGAATCAAGATAGTTGCTTCGAAAAAAAAAAATTAAGACAATGTCCCAGAGCAGAAATTTAAAATTGACTTTAATAGATTTTGTTTGGTTTGGGTTTAAGTTTAATTTGAATTTGAATCTATTTGAGTCAACATGACGCAGTGTTGAATCTTTTCGTTCAAATTTCTTAAATATTTTAAATTAATTTAAATTTTGTTTTTTTTTTCCTTTTCCGTCCTGCCAATATTCTTCGTCTCCTTCCCATTTTCCTCCATAAGAATCAGAGGAACGGAGGAGAAGAGAAGAGCAGAGGAGGAGGAATGGCCATGCGTGCCTAGAAAAGGTTAGACTGGAAGCCGTATCTTTTCTCGTTCTGTCCTTCGCTTTTCTGAGGAAGAAGAAGAAAAAGAAGGGCAAATTTTCTTCGAGATGGGGAAAAAAGGGGCAGAGACGATCAACGAGTTTCCATTGAAATACGGGGACGTTGGAATTGCTTTGTCTGTCTCTTTGGGGTTTGGTCTTTGCCTTTTCTGCATCTACCTCACCATGCCGCCTTCAGATTACAGCTTTCTTAAGCTTCCTCGCAACCTCGAAGATCTTAAGATTCTCAGGTAAATCTCAGATTTGCTTCCGCTTGAGACTCTGTCCTGTCTGTATGTTGAAATTTTTGCATGCAAATACAAAATTTCTATTTACCCAGATTCTGTATGATTTACTTCTGCTCAATCTGGAAGAAAAACTGAAGTTTTTGGCGAATTTCTTTGGTCTCAGATGTTAAAATCTGGCTAGCCATCTTAGCTTTGCGAATTTAGATATAAATTTGGCACATTTTTCTCATATCTAAGATAGGTTTTTATGGGATGAATGTAAACTGCTTCTTTTCATCCTTTTAGGAGGGAAATTAGGTGGATTAAGTTGAGTTTAAGTAACAAAATCAACTTCCAAAATATCATCAATTTATGTCGAAGACATGATTTTCATTATTTAATCTTGAAGATCTCTACATTGTGAATGATGGGTAGATTTGGATTTCTTTGATTTTCCGTGGACATTCAAATACTTTGCATGCAAGGATAAACTTAGTTAATTGACTTTTAGAGTTCTTATTCCGTAAGAGTCTCTTTCATGGTTGCTTGTATTATAAAACATTTATTGTTTTTAAAAGAAAATCTTTGAATAATCAACACTTGATTACCTTCAATCTGATGCAAGCGATTCAATCTTTGTTTTGACCACCTGCATGCCATGAAAAATAATTGGCTTTCTAATAAGGCTATCTCCAACGAAAATTTCATGAGAATTCTATGACTGGTCAAACATGCAGCCATATTCGCATTCATCTTATCGAGTTTTGCTAGATCCTTTTTCTTCTTTTTCCGAGAAACACGAAAGTGGTTTTTGAAGAATAATTTCGGAACGTGAAGTGGTTTTTTTCATGTATGTTGTAGAGATCATCTGGAGGGGTATACCAGTGACTACACTGCACAAGTCTTGGCATGGTACTGCTTGGTTTACATTTTTATGCAGACCTTCATGATTCCGGGGACTGTCTTCATGTCTTTGTTGGCCAGAGCCCTTTTTTGGAGTCTTTAAAGGCTTAACTTTAGTAGTCTTCGCTGCCACAGCCGGTGCTTCGTCTTGCTTTTTTCTTTCGAAGATGATTGGTCGACCAATCGTCTTCTCTCTGTGGCCTAGCAAGGTGAAGTTTTTCCAAGATCAGGTAAACTTTAAGATCCGGCATTTGGATTCGCAGTTTCTCTTGATAAAATTTGTATTAACTTTTCTTCTTTGGCCTTTCAGGTTTCGAAAAGAAGAAAGGGGCTATTGAATTATATGCTTTTTGCCGAATACATTCATCAATTTTGCGTTGCTGATAGTAGATGTACCTTATAGTATTTTCTTCATCGAAGCCTTCATTGGTCTTATTCCAGCTGCCTATGCCACTGTCCGGGTAACATACATCTCTAGGACCTCATTCTCTTTTTGAGTAATGTTACATTTATACTTTAATTCTGCACGTTAACATACTATTTATAAGTCATTTATTGATTGATTCGTAATATTTATTATTTATATTATACCTTAATAATTTTGTTAAAGAATGAATGACACAAATGTCACGTCAATGGAAGGATCAATATATCCATTTCTATAGTATTACCACCCAAAGATTTATATATAAAGGCTACATTAGAGAAATTAGGAAGCTTCTTAATTGAGAAAAATGCAGATGATTAGAGCCAACGTTTGAGATTTAATTGCAGGCCGGATTGAAATTGGGAGATCTGAAATCAGTAGGTGATCTCTACGACTTTGGCTCGATTGCCACCCTTTTTCGGATCGGAGTACTGTCAATTACACCGACACTAATGGGCAGGAGCAGATGATTGGGCTTAGTCTCTTGGCTGAAGCCACTGGATTGGAATGGAAGCCCCTTTGTTAACACAGAATCTGGGTTTCTGCCTATGAGTTCAAGTCTTGATCTTAGGACCCAGTTATTAGATCCAAACAGCCTGCATTAAGAGTTACATAATTGATTAGATGGAAACAAAGAACATGATGCTGGATTCAATGAGGCTTTTTCTCAACCCGTAGAAGTTCTTATCCTAACATATTGTTCTACTACTTGTTAGAATACCACGTCCCTCGCATGTTCCATAAAGATGAACGTGTTGCATATTCATGTAACAAGTTCCATACCTGTAACTAGGTCTGGAACTTCCCTCCACTTCTATAAAGAGGTATATTACTGCTGTATTATTGAGTAAGAAATATTATGAATACAATACTTGTTTCCTCCGTTCTCTCTCTTCACTTTTCTCCCTTTTCTTCACTCTACTCACCATCCAGTCCTATAGCTGCTCAAAGAGTTCATCAAAGACAATTACAAATTCTTCGAACAATACCCAGATTGCAATTCAGCCTCTGCCGCTTTTGAAATTGCTAATGACCGTGTCGCGCTTTTGAGAATTCTCTAGGACAGATCAGTCTATCATCCAATATTCAAGCTTTTTCTTAGAAAGCATGTTGGACTACACCAATGGAGGCGAGACCTGAAGGGATTAATTGTCAACTTCTTCGTCTTCCTCTGCTTCCCACATTAAGTGCGCGTAAGAACCCAGGATCATGCTGCGGAAAACAACACTAATCATGATTAAAATCTGATTAAGATTCTTAATATTTTGGTCTTGGAGAGAAGGGAGTGAGATGGGATTGAGCAAGTGCTGTACCAGTCGTTAGGAGAGGCTAAAATGGCGCGATCCAAATAAGATGTTGCTCTGCTTTCGTCTCTTTCACTTTCCCATACCAGATTTCCGTACAGACACAGCGATTCTCCATCTTCAGGACTGTTCAGGATTGCTCTTCCGTAGTATTCCGCAGCTCCGGCTGTATCTTTCTCGACCTTCACGGAATTTTCATACACAGAACGGTCAGATTAAGATCAAAAATTTGTTGCTAAATCGTAGGTCTGAATTTCAAGTAACCTGATGTAAGTAGGTTCCGTAGTTTCTCAGCAAAAGAGAATCGTTAGGGTTTAACTGCAGCATCTCTCGATAGTAAGCTCCGATCTTGCTCCGATCGCTGTTTTCAGCAAGATGGGCTTTGGTTCTGTATTCGCCTCCATCTCGGCAGCAGCTTCTTCCTTCCTCGTCGATCGAAATACCTATTTTCGGAAATTTCTCGATATCTTTCTCCTCCGGCAACCTCGCTCGAATTCCATTCATTTTTAAATCTCCCGTGAAAAACTCATCCACCAAGGTGAAGTCGGTTTTTGAGAACGCTCTACGTACACTTCTACCGCTACATTCTCTTCTGTCGATCATTTCAAAATGCAGAGATTTCCTCGAAGAAGATACGGTGCTCTCTCCGGTGAGAAAGCAAGGAACCGAGCCACGCCGAGCGAGGGAGCATCGAGGCGAATCGAGTACTGCCGGCGAGCTACCGGAAAACGAACCAGTTCTCATCAGAGCGGTTCTCATTACTGGGGTCGAGAGTGTAGTGAAAAGCTCAGACGAGCAAGAGCGAGGGGATGGAGACCAGTGAGCGACTGTGTGAGTGTATTTATAAGTAAATAACCACCGTTAGATGTAAACATTGGAGTTGCTTGTTCAATTTATAACTAATTTAGCACCGTTGGATGGGATTTGGAGGTGACGTTACAATTTTAGCCAATGCAATAGTGAAACGTGGATAAGAGCACGTGAAGTTAGTTTTTAGCAAAGACTTTGGACTTTTCCGCGTGTCACGAGCAAAGCGTGATGTCCACGTGGAGCTGGTCGTCAGGAAAGTGGGCTCAAAATGACATTTTTAATATAACAAGTTCAAACGTTTTGTCACGATACTCGTCTGCTTTCCCCTACAACTAACTCTGCATTTTATTTGGTTCATAATCTAATAGTTCATACTATATAACATATTTAAAAGATGTCACTTTATATAAAAGTATTTATTTTATTGATTAATTGGCTTTTACAAAACTAATACTATTATCTTCCTCTAATTATGTTTTTGCTATTCTATCAATTTTCAATGCAGATGGAATAAGATCACAAATTATGACACACGTAACATTCACGGCGATTTTACTTTGATTGTGTCGATAGTTTAAGCATCTTGTTACTGACTGTTGTGACTGCTCTTATCGCCAGTGTCGATAATCTTATAGTTAGTGTATAATTGGAAATTATGTGGGAGAATAAATATAAAATTAGATGGAGTAAATGTTCAAAAGATAAGTGTTGATAAAGACAATAGTAAAATAAACTTGTACTATGTATTAAAAATACAGGATGGGAAATGAAGGAGTTGACAGGAGGGGACCATCTGAGCGCGTGATCCCACGTGCGAACACTATCGGCCGGGCGCATATCATATGGATGCTTCCACGTGGCTTCACGTGAACTTTTTCTATTTGCCAAACATGGCATCATTTTATTGGTTGAACTTTAGTTTCTTTCCTTACGTGCTATATGTTCTTAATTAAATTCAAATTATTGATTTCGATTAAATAAACTAATAAATTATTATATCTAATGACAATGTTATTGGTGGATTGCAATTTACTCCAATACTTGGTGGTTAGGGACAATTGATGACCCAAATAATTTTTTTGAGCAATTTCAACAATTTTATAGGTTGTAACAATCTAGAATTTCAAACTCAAAATTTAAATTTAAAATCTACGAATCAAACCAAGTCAAACTTAAAATTAGATTTAAAGAAAAATGCACTCAGATTTCTTATTTGGAAATCCGATGTAGAATCAATTACAACTCGACAAATCCGAGTTGCACTTAGATTTTCGAAAAACAATCGGATTTCTAGAGAAAAATCCAATGTTGAGCAGTTCTCAATTTGAAAAATTCAAGTTAAACTCAAATTTCTCGAACGAGCTGGTTACGAGCCTCTACTATAAATAGAGAAGCTCGGATGAAGAGGAAAATCACACCACAGCTCTCTCTCCCTCTCGAGTTCTTTCAGAGAAGGAGTATTACCTTCGATCTCCTACCGTCGAGCATTCCAGCAAGTCTTCTCCAGTACAATGAACAATCACCATCGACGTAAGCTCTTTCCCTCTTGATCTGTCTATGTTCCCCGCACTTCGCTTCCCACCTCTCTCTCTCTCTCTCTCTCTCTCTCTCTCTCTCGACAGAACAAAAGAAGGAAGAAGGAAAAGTGATTCAGAATTTTAGTTATGAACCAAACCGAACCGATCCAATCGAACCGAACTGGCACAGTCAAACCGAACTGACACAACCAAATCGAACTGGTCAGCTGAACTAGATCCGGTCTAATTAAACCGGACCTGATCCAAATTTCGTCTCGAATTATACCGAACCAATCTAAGATTTTATCGGTAAGGAATTTTTTCCTGGATTTATCAAAATAAGAAATTAATATCCAAAATTTTGTTTAGGCAGGAAGATTCTGAAAGTCATCCTAATCGATCCAATCTGACTCGATCCAACCTAAGAGCACAAGTAAAGAATTTTTGCCTATATTCTTCTAAAGTGAGATTTAATTAAATGAGATTTTAATATCAATATTTTATTTATGCAGAAAATTATTTTGAATATGAGAAAAATCTCGATAACCCTATCTTCCCGGAATCCAAGTAAATTAAAATACCTCGTTTTTAACATTTTAACTATGACCCTATATCACAAAGTCTATGTTATTTTATTATAATAATTTTGTTACACGTTTTCGATATTTGAGCACGTATGTTTAGGCATTAACATAAAATTGTATAAAGATATAATTGATATGACATTTTGTATGTGTATGAATATGATGGAATTGACGAAAAATATGTGATAGCAAAAGCCTGAACGACAATGAAATGGTGAACTTCAACAAAAATAAGATGGCTACGTCTGAACGACAATGAGATTACTATGTTTGAACGAAAATGAGATGGTTACGCTTGAACGACAATGAGATGACTATACTTGAACGAAAGTAAGATGACAAAATCTGAACGACAATGAGATAACTAAGTCAGAACGAATATTAAAAAATAAGTTTCAACTAATATGTAACTATTAAGATATGATTCTGTAAAAGTTAATTTTGCACTTGCATGAATTTTTGCTTATTGAGTTATTCTTCTATTTTATAATTTTGTGATGTAGGTGAGTTTTGATATGAGGAAGAAATGACTATGATCGAGAACTTTCCAGAGACAAACGAATATACAGAAGAAAAAAATATCTTTGGGTTGAAAGAAAAGATTTAAATTAACATGTTTCAAGTTTTCGAAAATATATTTTTAACTTTAAATAAATTATGTTGAATTTTATTTAAAATTTTATGAATTATTTTAATTCTGGCTTTATTTCTAATTTTCGACTAGTTATTTAAAGTTTGAAATTTTAATTAAGATTTTGTGTATTTAATGTTTAAGTTATTATTTAAAAATATTTTTAATTTTTTGAAAATAGGTTTTTAATACTCGAATTTCAACCTAAATCAATTTAAAAATCTTTTACAATTTTTAAATTAAAATTTTAAATTAAAAAAATTAAATTAAGAATTTAAAAATTGCAAGAGTGCAAATTACTCTTATATTGCAAGTCTTTAGCAAATCGACTTCTGCTGTCACAAAAACTAACAATTTTATCACCTAGAATTTCTTAAGTGTGCAAGGTATATCTTCTCTCTCTCTCTCTCTCTCTCTCTCTCTCTCTCTCTCTCTCTCTCTACGACATGCTTTTATCGTACGACATCATCGATAAAGTGGAAGTTACGGATCCACATAAGCATTAACGAAGATCAGCAAAGGAGCTCTACAAATGTTTTACTAGGGCTTAAGTAAAAAAGTTGTCCTAAACCTGCAGTTTCAAGGTAGAGCAGATTACGCGACAAACATTCAGGAAGTTTGCAATTCGGTAACTTGAAGATTTTCAAGGTGCAGTTTTTGTTCCGTGCAATTTTTGGTTGATTCATTTTTAGTTTTCAATGGCACTGCAAAAAATATCTTCTATTAATCAGTTATCATCTATGTGATGGCTTGGAACTCAATGCGAGAGAGAGAGAGAGAGACTGTCACACCCTCATTATCTTGATGAGCTGGACGCACGAGTTGGTTGTGGTTCATCAAGGCAAGCTAGTCGCGAGGTGCTAGCTAAGGTATGCGAGGCGGGGCCCGAGCATACTTCGGATCAACATGTGAGAAGCTAGCACGATATGAGTTGACATCTGACACGGTGCGTGGCTGGGGCACGTAGCACGTGGTGGCCGAAGATGACACTGAGTGGGCAAAGTGCAATGCTGGACGTGAGCAGTTACATCTCATGAGTGGTGGTAGATGTGCGGGATGACCGAGGAGGAAGCTGAGTGGGCAAAGTGCATAGTCGGGCTGTGTACAACTCCGATGGGCATGGGCGAGCACACTGTCAGAACCATGTGGGTCACAAGGGATGAGGTCTTGCCGAGGAGTTAAGACAGGGTCCGACATTCTCGGGTGAGCTGGGTAAAGCGAGCGAGGATGGGCAGACAAGGTGCTAAAGATGAGCAGCACTGCTGGGCGCATGGGATGCACACAGGACCGAGTCTCCGAGAAGGGCACGGGCCAAGGGCCCAAAGAAGAAGGAGGAGCTGGGCTCCCTCCTTGTAGTGCGCAGGAATTTGGATAAGTATTGGTAGACACTTAGCCCGTGCATCGGGATGCTTGGATGGCGCAACCCACAAAGCAATCAAGTCGTGGGCTCAGGTGTTGGGTGAAAGGCTCGCGGGCAGTTACGTGAGAAATGCACAGCGACATAATGAGACGCAAACGGTACGCGATCAGCGGATACGATCTGGACACGGTTTGGTGATAGCCGTTGACAGGCGTTACGGTTTGGGGATAGCTGTTGGCGCAAACGTTACAGCTAGGCGCTGGGCACACGAGCGTTACAGAACGCAGTACGCAGTTGGGATACACCGTCGTAGCGTACATGAGTGCAGGGTGCTAGGGGCAGAACACAGGTCTTTAGACGAAGCGCGCGCAAGGCGAAACTCACGGTTGAGTCTAGCGCCCACGCGGCGTGCATTAAAGGCGCGCACGAGGTGTGCATTGATGGTGCGGCGTAGTGGCGCGTGCGGCAAGCATTGAAGACATGCATGAACCGAAGGGCATTTATGTTGGCTGCACATTTATGTCCGATTGATAGCTGGGCCATTATGTGTGTGTATATATACACCTTTTGAGACACCGAATTAAGGTATCCGATAAAAGAGGTCCTTGTGCTATTTGTGGTGTGCCTTGAGCAAGTTTGTTTCCTACTCTTTGTATTCGGAATATAAGAAGAGTTGGGGTCTTTGTATTCGGAATATAAGGAGGGTTGAGAGTTTTTTCTCGTAAATACTTGTGTCGCTTCTATTGTTATTTCCGCAAACACTCAAAAGGAGAATGCTGGTCGAGTCGGGGACTTGGTGTCGCATATTCCTTAAGCAAAAAATTAAGGGTGTGATGGAGACCATAACCAAGGATCTAAATTACACTTTATCTTAATCAATTTAGAATCATATAGTATAACCAATATAGGAAGAAAATAGATAATGAAAAATGTAGCATGGGCTCAAAATAAAATAAAATAAAAAAGTTACTTTGGAAAAAAATTGATATATTTTTTAAATACTAGAGGATAAAGTAAGATAAACCATAAATTAATTTATTAGTATTGGCTCATCGTATATTTCAAATATGGTACAGCTCTTACATTTACAATGTGACAATAAGTATTCACATCTTCACCTAAAAAATAAAATATTTTATGTATAGTATCATTTCGAAAAAAATAGAAATTAAAGTTCAATGCAAATATTATACATATGATATGTCTTAGTAGTTCAACTATCATAATTGATAGACATTTTCATAAATATAATTTACATGAGCAAGTAATAGATCTTGCACAAACACAATTGAATATTGGTAGTGACACTTTACATAATTACAAAATAAAATGAGAGAAAAAATAACAAAATTTGTAATATAATTCGAGTTGGTTTTATCATTCATGGTAACGAAGTATTTGAAAAACTTATGAAAAATTATATTACTCATGTTTTTACAAGACACCAAACCAAAGTGACCAAACCCAACCCAACAAATGGAGTAGAATTGAGAAAATCTAAAACTAAAATTGAACGGAACCAAACCAAGTAAATCTGAAAAAATTAGTTCAAGATTCTTTTCACTTACGGTGCAAAATTTAAAATTTATTTTGTTTAGGTTTGAGTAGACTGTCTACCAAAATTCAAGAGTTTTTTTTATTTAGTTTTAATTTAAGCGAAATCCCAAAATTTAAGGTTTAATACGTAGTTAACCCTATTATTTACTAATAGTTTTTCATTAAAATGAATTTTTTTCTACAATTGTTAAGAAATTTATTTTATTAGTTACAAATTAATCAAATTTAGTTACAATAGGCTTGACCCTACTCAAATTGTTAAAGCTTAATTAAGGGTTCAATGTTGATAGGAAGTTTTGGATATTAGTTAAGTAATGGAAAGATATATACTCTTTAATGGAATATCTATGTTGTGTACTACAGGTAAACCTCATGGAAAGAATTGTTAATTTTTTGTGAATAATTTTTGCAAGTGATGGGGCAGGGATATTTGACTGTCCTTAGAATTGGAACGAGAATTTCTACAGTTTTGTGGTGGCAATATCCTAGCTTACAAATTTTAGTTAACTTTTTGTGTACAAACCAGAAAAATACAAAAGATATACAAGAGTACAAACCAGAAATTGCAACTGTGAACAGACACAGACTCAACACTAATAGAAGAAGAAAAAAACAGAAATTGACAGGCTAGGTAGCCTTGAACCCAATTAGATAACCAGAAATTGAAGAAAAGACAAAAAACAATTAGATTATCCTTTGGCCGAACATGATGAATTAGAGCTCTCAATCAATTTGTCAGGCGAGGCAGCGAGGAGCCCTCTCAGCATGCAAAGTTGTGAATGTCAAACGGAACACAAAACTAGAGACGACCATTGTGCAAGCACCGAGCAACGGTGGAAGAGAATCGAAGTTGTCACTGATGGCAACCGGGTTGATGATCGAATAATGAAAATATCTTGATAATTTTTACATTGCATATGTTTTTCAATTTCATATCTTCACTACTTTTCACAACAAGTGATATCAGAATATTGTTATTACAGTGAAAACAAAGAAAATTAAAAAAAATTACTAAAAATAATTTCTTTTTGTAAAAATTTGAAATGAATGTGCTATTTGCACAAGATAATTGTGTAATGGCTATACATAATAGATTAGTAACTATTCAAGATGAAAAATGGAGTAGAGTAAAGAAGATGGATATAATATCATCAATTTGCGTCTTCTACTAGCAAATGAAATATTGTGGCTTAAAGAGGATAGTTATAATGATGAAACTGTACGAGGTGAAGTTGTTGCACAATAACCATTACTAACCACATCAATACACTTGATACTATATTTTCTCAATTTACAAATATAGGACACAAAATTGACGAAAATGAATAAAAAGAACTTTTACTTCAAAGTATGTCGTATTATACAGTCACCTCTTTATTAATTTGGCTAGTAGTGTTGCAAAAATAATTGGTATTCAATGACATCATAGCTGTGATTCTTAAAGCAAAAAATAGATAGAAGAATAAGGAGCAATCTTTCATAGGGACTCAATTTTAAGCACATTAGGCATATCAAAATCCAAAAGTAAAAATGAATCAAATGCTATCATTGTGGCAAACCACATAAAAAAGAAAGGTTAGAAATTGGAAAAAGAACAATGCACAAGAGATAGGTAAAGATGACAGAATTATTATGACTTAAATTGCTTCTAATAGTGAAATTGTTATAATATGTGAAGCTGATATTGACCTTCATGACTCATGAATCATATTAGACATGTGATTCTACTGCATTTTATTATGTTATTTTGAAAGTAGAATATTTTATATTTTATACTACTGACGATTTAGAACAATCATGTTTCTAAAACATTTGAAAAAATGACATCTATATCACCACACGTGAGTTGGTACTTTCAATTCTAGATATTTTATTAATTCTAATATCAGTTGTTGCTCTTGATGACGTTAATTGCAAGAGTAGATTTGATGGTTATAAATGGAAACTCAATGAAAGCTCTCTAATTATAACGAGAGAAAATAAAATGTTTAGATTGTATACGAGCCAAACGATTGTGAAGGCAGCATTTGTAAATGCTGCATTAGGTAACTCATCTATTGAGTTAAGAAACTAATGGTTGGGTCATGTGGGCAAAAAAGACTTTAAATATTTGGCAAGAGAAATTGTTTGCTTCATTTTAGAGGTGAGTCTTCCAAGTTGTATTTTACTTTTTAACTAAAAACAATAAAGAGTTTCCTATTACCTTAATAAGAATTACGCTCGATTGTTTTAACAATGAACATAATAAATTGAGTGATTAGTTTTAAGTTGTTTATGATTCGATGATTCAGTTACGTAAGCCATATTTAAGTTGAGTTTATACTTGTTTGTTATATCTAAGTTTGATAAGGATTATTATTTGTATAATATAATTATGAATTATATATCTCTCCTTTCATTGAAATACCCCTTAAAGTTAATATTTGGACATTCTAATGTGTTTTTTAAGTCCTTACAATTAATGTTAGATACTCTATATGCAATCTAGCCATGCTTTAGAACACAAATTTAAAGCATCTAGATTAATTGTAGAAAATCGAATTACCACTTGCCATTGATTTTCAAAAGAGGGACGACTTTCCTTCTCTCACTTAAACCTTCAACACTCTAATAGATGGTGCATACATAATAAGATTGTAGGCATCGAGGACCCTTCATAAAATTCTTCCTGTTCTCGTTCTTCTTCTTCTATTTAAAAACTTCTTTCATCAAGAAGATTTTATAGAAGAAAAGAGGCGTTGAAGAAATTAAGCGGTGGAATTTCGTTAACAAGAAGAAACTCCCAAAAAACCAGATCGTAATGAAAACTAAACCACCAAAAAGGAAAATCAAACCACATGCAGTATTAAACTGCCAACATTCTACCACTTGATTTGAGTTTTACATTATTTCTGTAGTAAGAAAATATAATAGATGAATCATAGCAATATATTGTCTTTATATGATTGAGAATTATCTTCAATGTATCACAATGCATTATGTTCTTTCTTTATTGCTTATAAACTTAATAAATAAACCTTATGTTTGTTCCAAGTTCAATACTTGAGTATATTTTTCAAACATAAATGTATACACAAAATATAGCAAATAAAAAATATTGACTAAAGAATTTATACATTCGTTCTTATGACAAAAAATTACATAGGGGAACCAAGTTCCATTTTCTCTACATTATCCTTAAATTTTGTAATTGGAATGTCTTTCGTCAAAGGATCGACTATCATCATTTCAACTTTAATGTGTTTGATGACCACTGAAGCGTCCTTAACACATTCTTTTATGGTTAAATGCTTAAAGTTGATGTGCTTACTTCGACTACCACTTTTGTTGTTTTTAACCATAAAAACAACAGTCGAATTGTCATAATATCTTTAGTGGCCTAGAAATAGAATATACAATTATAAGCCCCAAAATGAAACTCTTCATCCATACACCAAGCCAAGTAACTTCAAAGCATGATATGAACTCAACCTTCTTAGTGGATGTGGTAGTCAAGTCTTGTTTGGCACGTCTGCAAGATACAGCTCTACCAACACACATAAAAATGTATTTTGATATTGATTTACGTGAATCAATAATACTAGTAAAATCTGAATCAAAGTACCCAATTAGATCCAAGCTATCAGTTCGTCTGTATATAAGTATATAGTCTTTAATTCCTTGAAGATAACTCAACACTTTCTTTGCGGAATCAATTGTTCTTTACCTAGATTACACTCATATCTTCCAAATATTCCAATAACAAATGCAATGTCATGCCTTATATAGATCGAAGCATACATCAAGCTTCTAACAACCAAAGCATAGGAATGTTCTTCATTTGCTCACTCTCAAGATCGTTCTTCAAGCATTGATTCTTATGAAATCCATCACCCTTCACAATTAGAGATTTACTAGATAAACAATCTTTCATCTGAAATCTCTATAAAACTTTATCGATGTAAGTTTCTTGAGACAAGTTTAAAATTTCATAAAATCTGTCTCAATGAATCTTAATACCAATGACATAGGATGCATCACCCATGTCATTCGTATCAAAGTTTTCAGAAAGAAATTGTTTAACCTCGTGTAATAAACTCTTACCATTAATTACAAGCAAAATATTATCCACATATAAAACTAAGAAACAAATCTTTCTCCCACTGACCTTCTAGTATATACATTGATCCATAATATTCTCTACAAACCAAACGAAGATATAACATCATGGAACTTTAAATACCACTGATGGGAAACTTATTTTAATCATATGTGGATTTCTTAACCTTGCATATTAAATGTTCACTATCATTAGAAAAAAATTCTTTAGGTTGTTTCATGTAAATCTCTTCCTTTAACTCTTCATTGAGAAATACCATTTTCACATTCATTTGTTGCAACTCAAAGCCATAATGTAAAAAAAATGCCAAAATAATGCAAACAAATCTTTCTTAGATATAGGAGAAAATATATCGTTGTAATCAATTTCTTCTTTTTGAGTGAAACCCTTAGCAGTGATTTTTACTTTATATCTTTCAATGGTACCAAATGAGTCTTTTTTAGTTTTAAAGACTCATTTACATCCTATGGTCTTTACACCATCACACAATTAGGCGATCCCAAACTCTATTTGAATTCATAGAATTCATTCATCTTTTATGGTATCATATCATAAACTTAATTCACTACAACTTGTGAAAACGTCTTAGGATCATTTTCGACTCCAATATTATATTCTGATTCTTGTAGATATGTCACATAATCACTAGGAATAACTGATTTTCATTCTCTAATAGATCTCCTTAGAGTTGTTCCAACATTTTCTTGAAAAATTTGTTGTTCAACGGATTGATTAATAATTTTTAGAACTTTCTTAAGAACTTGGTTTTCTAGATCATCAACAACTTATGCAATATCTTTTATTGATTGTTCAACACTTGTTTGAACTTGAAGAGTGTCATGAACAACAATCAATCTTTCACTTGAGTTAGAAGATTGAACATCAATGTAATCGTTTTTAGAAACAATATCTTGAAATCAATAACTCTCACTATTCAAGTCATTTTCAAGAAATTTTTCTTGATTCCACAATCCTTGTACTGTGTGATGAACAATAGAATCTGTACCTCTTGGATCGTTCATCATATCCAATGAAATAGCCACTAATGGTCATTGGGTCTAGGCTCTTTTCTTGTAGATTATAAATTCTGACATCAAACGGGCATTCCCAAATGGGTATATGTTGCGCACTTGGTTTCCAACTCTTCCATAACTCAAATGACGTCTTTTCAACATCTTTGCTTGGAACTCAATTTAATATAAACGCCGCCATCTTAAGAGCATCAGGCCATAAAAAATCTAGAAGTTTAGAGTTGCTATGCATACTTCTTACCATGTCCAATAATGTTCGATTTCTTTTTTTCGGCACACCATTCTGATCTAGCGAACCAAGCATGGTGTATTGAGCAACAATTTCGTGCTCCTAAAGAAATCAAGCCAACAGACCAAGTACTTATACATCCTCAGTGTATCTACCATAATATTCTCCATGTCTATCAATCCTCGATCTTAATTTACTTGTTACATTGTTTCTCTACTTCTGCATTAAAAACTTGAAAGGCATCTAATGTCTTTTTTTTTTGTTCTGAATCAAGTTGAAATAAATGTATCGTGAGCAATAATCGACAAAAAAGTTAACTATTTCAGACCATTTAAGTCCATAAATAGAACTACAAATATCTGAATGTATGATTTGTAATATTTTGAACCCATCTTTGTACCTTTCTTAGACTTGTAGGTTTGCTGTTTCTTAATGTAGCTTAAACAAGTGTCAAAATCAGTAAAATCTAAAGTACTATGTACCTTATCATCCATCAATCTCTTAATTCTCTTAATGCATATATGTCTCAATCTTCGGTGCCACAATATATAAAAATCTTCATTTATAGCACATCATTTTAAACTAATACGAACATTCTCATAGCATTGTGAGTTGTATTATTTTATAAATCAATAGAGAAAAGACCATCAAATATTGTATCATTTTCAATAAGATAGGATTTATAAAACAAACAGAAGTTTGTCTATGAAAAGTTAAAGGAAGAACTCATAGGTACAAATCATGAAACTGAAATTATATTCCTAAAAAAACTAAGAACATACAAGGTTTTTTCTAAAACAAAAATAAAACCAGTATTTAGAATAAACTACATGTTCCAATATCTTCAACATGTGAACATATCTTGCTTCATGAATAGATGCATTGTTCACTTGCCACTAATTTGAAAGGCTTTCGCGTACCTTACTAAGTATTCAAAATATGGATTGTAGAACCATAATCAATCAACCAAGTGTTATAAATAACATCAACAATATTAGCTTCATAACAAATGAATGAGGTTGATTTATCTTTCTTTTCAAGCCACAAATTAAATTTGGTGTAATATTTCTTTGTGTCCCTTCTTGTTACAAAAGTAACACTTAATTCTTTCTTAATATCACCGGTTTGAATTAGTGTTTTACCTTTCTTTTTATTTTTGGCTAGAGTTTTCTTCTTTCCATGAGACAATGCACTATCACTCATCTCTATTGTCAGTCTACCTTCCTCTTGAACACACATGACCAATAATTTATTTATCGACCATTTATCCTTATGCGTGTTATACAGGGCCATATGATTGTGTAAGAGTGTTCAAAATATAATGCACCAGAAAAAAAATCAAACATATCAACCTCAAGTGTCTTCAGTTGAACCACAATATCTCTCATCTGCAAGATATGCTCATGCACACCTACTACTAAAGTGAGTCTTACGGATGAAAATTCTTTAATGAGGGTACTAACCAATGCTTTATTTGAAGTCTCATATTGCTCACTAATAGCCTTCAGTAATGACACGACATCATTATGTTGATCAACAAAACCACGAATACCTGCAACGATCTTGGTCTTTATGAATATCATTTCTAATCACATTCAATTATTCTAATTGTTATTACTATTGTTAATCTTAACTAGGGTCATCAAAGAGGTCAAAAAAAAAAACTCTCAATAGCAACAAACATTTTAAAATCCACTAAACAAGTCGACCTATCCCTGCATAGGTTAACTAATGCGGTTGATTTGTTTGAATATCAGAGCAAAAACTATTTGAAAATCTGTTTAAGAGGTTAGCCTAGCCTTTCATGAGTCAACATGTGTGGTTGACATATCTAACTTGAATTGTCATCTTGAAAACTCCCAAGAGCAATGAATATTTGAAAATCTACTAAAGAGGTCGACCTGGTGCTACATAGGTCGACCGATGCGGTTTATTAGACAAAAAGTGAGATTGTCCTTAAAACTTCTTGAGCACATCAAGTATCTAAAATATACTTAAGAGGTTGATCAGAGAGTATGGACGTTGACTGGACAACAGACCTAAAGTTATCGGTGGTCAACTCAGTCTATTTAAAAATCAAATGAAGATCATAAAAAGAGGTCGACCAATTTGTATAAGTGGTCGATAGAGCTCCAAGCAGTTGATGGCGTCTATAAATAGAAGCAACCTCAGTTGTGTAACTCACTGAGTGCGATATATATGATGAAGTGCGGCCAATTTCATTTGAGATTTTTAAATCTTCATTCTTGAACTAGAAACCCAACCTCTACTATTTCTAAACTTTGTTCATCTTTTGGGAGAATTAGATTTTGTACTTAAACTTTGCCATCACTATTATTCATTGTGGAACCAAAAAGGGTTAATACCTTTGCAAAGTAAGTTTAGGTTCGATTGACATCTATAAGTTCAATCAAAGAGATAGATGATGCCTATGAAGAGTTATTGTATGATTCGATTGACACTTAAATTCAATCATTTGTAACCGAAAGGGTTTATATAGGAAAAAATCTTCAAGGAGGATTTTCGGAGAACGGACATAAGCAAGATTGATCGAATCACGTTAACAAATTATTTGCACTTTCCTTATATTCTCTCTTTACATTATTGACCTGTTAGCATATTAATTTTAATTTAACTAATTAAGAGATAAAATATATATTGAGATAGAAAACGAAAAGCTAAATTTAATCACATGAAAAAGTTTGAAAAACCTAACTCATTCCTCCCTCTTAGGTTATTATCTATCTTATATTTTCTTCTAGAATAATTCTGCATTAAGGAGATCAACAAACTTCTCCCAAATCAGCTACAAAACCTTAGCTAAGAAGGTCAACAATAAATCAGTCAGTAGAATATATTTTATAAACGAGTAATATGAGGATGCTATGATCATAGATCATAGATCGTGATGAAGATATGAAGAGACTATGAAGCATCAACACAAAAAAAAGTAGTTGGAACTATTTGAGAAGAAATGAGTTCATTACATGGTAATTACACTTACAAGCTTGTTCAGCTTTCAATTGGGAGAAAGATACTAAAAATAAATGGATATATAGATTTAAAGTAGCAGAGAAGAAGTAACAATCACATTTAGTGCGACGGGTTGTAAAAGACTTTTGTCAAGAATAATTGCGTTGAATTTGAGATGACATTTTCACCTTAAAATCTAAGTCATACTAAGATTAACATCATAGTTGATATATATCATTGGAAATCTCAATTGCAAAAATCAGTTGCATACATAAAAGTTGGGTTTATCAAGACTATAGAAGCTTGTAAAAAAACGTACTACATGTAAACAGTTCTGACAGAATTGAGTCAAAAAAAAAAAGTACATATTATATTGTGACAATAAAACTTTATTAATTTGAACTAAAATTTAATATTTTATTCGAGGTCAAAATACATTGATATAACATGTCGTTGAATAAGAGATGGATTAGATACAAAACAACTAAACCTTGAGAAAGTTCACACTTAGTATAATTGTTCAAACTTAATTCTTCAATTTAAGCATGAATTTTGTAAGAAATCACTAGGAGTGGACTTACCTCATAAGTCCGTTGCAAGATATTTATGAGGTAAATAACCCTTCTTAGCGTCCTCACACAATAAATGAAGAACATATATTTTTAAAAAAGAAGTGACTAACTTGGCTTTTTGAGGAAAGACATAATTTGCATTTGTCTGCATATATTCTCTATTCTTGATAAATAAGGAGATGCAAAAATGCTCAAGCAACCTAAAAAAAGAAATAGTATATTTGATGTTGAAAAGAGCAATGGAAGAGTGAAAAGAAAGAGTTTGACGGAAAAATAAGTGACGTATTTGCTGTGAGCTGAATAATTTTTAAAATATTTATTTTTTAGAAAATTTTATAAATCTTTACTTTTTTAGTGCTCGGTCCCTTACTCCTAAGTACATTTGTATTAAATAACAGAGCACAAATCCAAAAAAAAAAAAAAATAGAAACACGCGCCATTGTACTGACATTATCAATCATATATTTTTCCTTTTTTATGATGTTTTTAAAATCTAAAATGAGTTTTGACATTAAAAAATAAAAAACAATGATCATATTAGAAGCACAAACTCTTAATCAACACAAAAAAAAAAGGTCTCATAATTTTATCCATAAAAGTTATAGTTGAAAGAGGAAATCTATCACGACTAGAGATGGTTACAGATAAAAATGTCAGATCGAACGTCTCAATTTTTGAAGAGGATTTGATCACTTGAGTCGTGGCATGGTCCATAGTTCGCAATAGAAATCTTAAAACGAATTTCAAAAATCACAATTTATACGAGATGAATTGAAATCCATATAATGATCAGTTCAATAAAATTCATTAAATGAAGTAATGTGTCAGAAAAATGAAATATTTATCGCCCAACATAATTAAACATGCTAGAAATATAGAAGGAAATATCCAAATCCTCTCCAAATAAAATAAACACTCCAAACAAGGAAAACAGAAGTGAACATGAACTCCTCAAAACAGCTACTTTTGATCCCCATGATCTTTGCTTGGGAAAAGTAGTTAGTTTTTTGGGGTGGTGCGAGAATATCAAATAATGATTCTAAGACGATAGCGGATGCATGAGAAAAGTGGTTTTTATTTTTTTATCAGTTAAAATCCAATGCAAGAGAAAACAAGTTTTATCTTTTACAAATTAAAAACCTTTCACTTCCAATTTGTAACTATCAAATAGCATAAATTTATTTTAAAAATATTTTTATCATTTTAAAAACAGGTTCTATAAACTATTTGTGCAGCAAATTTTCAAAAATATTGCGACATATTATAGGTAGCTATGGTCACTTACAAACCATTCCACAACAAATGTTTGAAGATGTGCCAAAGAAAGAGAAGTGACTATTCGGAGACTAGTCAATGCATAACGAAAACACTCTGAGCAGATTTAGGAATTTACATCTAGAGACAACATCAAAAAATGACTCAGATCCTGGCTCCAACACAGCCATAAACTTTATCAGGAATGTAGAATAAAATAGCAAGCAAGCATAAATAAATTAGTAAAACTTGTATACATATATAAAATAAAAACAAACATGTAGTGAAACAAGACATTTCAAGTTTTTTACGTGATATATAACAAAATAAGATTTGTAAACTATAATGCATTTGCAAATATAATAAAAGAATTATCTACCTCGATAGCGGTTAGCTTTTGTGTAGATGGTAATGATATGCTCGGCAACGAGCTCAAAACTAGCGAATTCATCAGAAATTATAAAAAAATCGATGTCAAAATATCTTTCAAAACTTTAGGAATAATGGATGAGACTTTTTCAGGAACATAAGCCCCAGTCAAACAGAAACAACAAAAAAACAACCACTAATACCCCCAAATAACTACCCAAAAGTAGCCTAAACAGAGTCATGGGAATGGCCCTAAACATGGCCCAAAGAATCCTCCTAAGAAATCCCAAAATAGCATGGTGTCATGTTGCACAAAACGACCCATCGCTTTGGCTCCAACAATAGGACGCTGTGGTGCCCAACAGGGCAGGAGCACCTTGTTGCGACCTCGCTAGAAGGAAGATGCGACGTGACACTTGTCAACTATGGTGGTGTTAACGAAGAACACTCGAATGTCCCACAACTTAGCATGGACTATGCCATGACACAATTTTTTCAAATGAGATTTCAAACTAATTTCGCCAAAACTAGGCCCAATACCCGCACAATGTCTTTATAACTAAAAATCAACCCATGTACATCAATTTCAACCAATGATTTTAAACTTTTTAACTTGAAATCATATTTTCCAACAAAACATGAAAACTAACAATAATCAATGAAACAAAGGGTTAGATTTGACGTACATTTGACAAACTTCGCTAGAACTTGAAGATTAAGACATTTGAAACTCGAAGTGGATGTCAAAAATTGCTCCCCGCTCAGCATCTCTCTCTTGTTCTTTTGACCTTCCTCTCCCCCTTAGAAAAAAAAATATCATCAATTTAAAATTTTAATTATTTTTATTAATATATGAAATATAACATATTATATTATATTATATTGTACTCAGTCGAAGAGGTAATTTCGATTTACTTTATACTATTTTAAATTTTTAACTACGCAATAACTTTTAATTTCTACCAATTTTGATCATTTGACCAAAATTTATACGTGTCCGAATGATGACATATTGTGAAATTTCACGAAAACTACGAACAATTCGACCTCAAACAACAAAGCAAAAAAATTAATAAATAACTTTATTAATTTAAAATCGACAGATTTTACAAAATTCATCCACTCTATTGCCAAGAAGTTTAAGAACAGGGAACTGTACATTGAAATGTCTCGTTCATCGGATGGATCATGGATGTGAAGGTAATGAAGTTAATTGGATCCTATGACTTTGGAAGAGAGTTTGAATGAAGCTTTTGTTTCATTTTCTCCAATTCCATGGCAGCACACAAATTCATCGAATTCGAAATCTTTTCTCATTCACGAACCTGCAAAAACTCATTACATGTACAAAGTGAAGAAGATTTCAGGTTAGTGCACGTGAGAAATGAAGTTGCAAAGGGCATCGAAAGAAAAGGAGAAGCTGATAGGGAGAAAAGAGAAAGCGAGAGATTTTGAATGTGCATAAACATGTGACTAATTTAAAGAACTTTCTCACAGCACGACACCATCTACTTTGCTCACAAGTGAAAATTCAAGCTTTGTTTTGTTCCCAAAAAAAAAAAAAAAAAAAAATTAATGAGTGAGAGTCAATTGTTCATATTCGGGCATTTGTGGTCAATTAATCCTAATAATAAATTGAAGCGAGAAGGTCATTACACAACTAATTTAAACAGCTTTGTAAATGACAAATGAGGTGTACATTAAGCAAGGCTGCAAGAATCAAAACTATCTTCCAGATTCTCGGATGAACAAGTCAAGCAAACGTTTAATCGAAAAACATAACACAAAATCAATACATACAAAAGTTTTTTTACAGTAACTTTGCATTGTTAATGGAATATGAACTTTGTCTTCCACTGCTTGATTCTGTATCGAACTAATAAAGGTCTAAACTAAGGTGGACTAACAAAGCTGATTCAACAGATAATTTTGAAAAATATAATAAGCAATGAATACATGGAAGATAGTTTCTTCAGTAAGTTCGCAATTAATTTATAATAAGCAATTAATTTATAGGTCTACCTCAATCTGCCATGACCTTTCGAACATTGAGAAAAATAATAAGGAAATGCATTCAGTAGATCTAATTCTAGCCAAAAAATCATGCAATCGTTATTCTATCGTGTAGATAAATCCTGCATGTTAATGAACATAATTATGGATTCATTTGAAGATACCTGCAGTTTCTAAAGAATTAAAGAGAAGCCAAACCTCTGATAGTTGGATTATACTGATCCAGCCGTCCACTGGTTCTTCTTTTGCTTGGAAGTAGTCTTCGATGGCAAAAGATTATGATTAGAAGTTTTGATTATGAAAAGAAGTGTCTCAACAAGCATGCCGAAAACAAATCCAAGGATCCCTCCTGTAGCATTATGAAAGATGACATTAATGTTAGAAAATAATCACAGGAGTATTTTGAGAATTAAATAATGAATTTGTAAATTAGATTTTATTAATCTCTTGGGAAGTTATAAGTTAATTAGTAAAAAAATAATTATTATAGATGGAAAATAGGAGAGTAAAAAACATGTTTTTTTATAATAATTATTTATAAAGAAATATTCTTGATACAATATTAAAATTTTTTAATCTAACATTGTTGTTAAGATTTTTATGATTGTTCTTCTTATTATTTGGGTTCACTGTGCAACAATTAAGAAAGTTGAACTCCATCATTGAAGAATAAAAACTGTAGAGAGAGAGACAAAAATTGCAATTTTCAACTATTATTATCTACAACAATCTATACAAATGAACTAAGATAAGAAGGTTTTTTCGCTTGAGATACCATGACTGGTGAGTTGCTAAACAAGGCTCGGAAAGCAGTATATCCGACCACATAGCCAGTAAACATCATTAACACAACATGTAAACCTGTCAAAATTTAAAAGTAATTGAAGCCTCAAACATTAGAAATACTAATCACCGGCAAGATACATAAACAAATAAAATTTGATATACAAGTTCAGAAAAAAAAAAAAAAAAATTGTCTTTCTAGTGCGTGGTAATAGTAACAAGAAACCAATAATCCTTTAGCTCTTCAACCATTAACTAATCAATTTTACATAATCATAATTCATAATTTACATTAATAATAGAAAACATTTATAACCCTCTTTAGATGTTAAAATGTTTCGTGTTTACATAGCCATTCCAAACACATATAAAAGGAGACCATCAACTAAATGAATTTTTGTTTGTCCCCCTTTTATGAAATTGACCTTGAAGCCTAGAGTAATACTAAATGTTAAAAAATATATAAATAATCAAATTATTATCGACACACAAACTTAAATTTTTAAGATTGCTAGTAATTTATTATGGCATCAGAACCTAAGGTCTCACCTTTGAATTTCAGCATAGTAAAAAAAATCAGCCCCATTTATAAAAAGTAAATATACATGTAATGACCAATAAAAAGAAATTGATCTACATGTGTAAAGAAATGGTAAAGAAATAGATAAATGATGAAATTCTTCTCATCCCACAAGTTTAACTTTTTCAGATTGTTGGTATATCACTACAAGATAACCAAGGCTTTTCCCTTACCATTATGTAATTCAATAAGGGCATCCAATCAGCAATTTGAATTTGCTTTCTTAGGTCTAAGCTGAGAATATGACACAGAAAATTCCAATAAAAACAAACACAACAAAGCACACTAACATGCCAAGTAAAGACAAGAGAACTGTATAAGATATCATACAATTCAAACATAAAAATAGGCAACACATACGAATTTTTCAACTATGACCTTGAAGAGCTCAAACCACCAGCAGTATAGGCATCACATAGTGTTATTAAATCAAGATATAAAATTCTTCAAAGAAAAAATGTTTTTACAGTGACATTACGGTAATTGAGCAATTCATTTTAAATTGTAGGAATAATACAATAACATGAAGATGATGGATGTCATTTTCGCTTGTTCTAAGACAGTCTACAATATCAAATTCAATTGAATTCTAATAATCGAAAAATTAGGATTTCAGAAAAAGGTAACAAAAACAAATTGACATGAAGCAAAACACTGAAAATAGCATCAGGCAGAGATAATAATGAATCTATATCCAGTTAAACACGATCAAGCACATAGATATATCATACCAAATCCCATTTGATCCTTGTAAGAAGAAAAAGGCTCCTCAGGTGCCTTTCTAGGGGTGATGTCCTTCACCAGCTCCTCATAGGCATTCCTCTCCGCCAAATCTGCCAGTTTTTTCAGGTTTGCCTTTAACTCCTCACTCTAAAACGTAAGTATAAAATACAGTAAAAGTTACTTAAGCATCCTTACCTCGCACTCTATATACTTACTCTCATATAATACTTTCTCAACTCTAAGAATTACTGTCACCAAAGTATTTCTTCTCCGCATGATCAGGACAAACCAAAAAAATCGTGTTTCCCGATCACAATTTCGCTAGAAAGATATACTTCATAAACAACAAACGCAAATTTCAACGACGGTCGAGAATCACCAACCTTCTCCCTCGGTTTGGGGGCAGTGAAGACAAACTCCGATCCGGCAAACAGTTGGACCAAATTTGGACGGGTTTGTGAGTCGCACGCAGACCACAAAGCTCGTAACGACTTGTAAGGTAGGTCGAGCGGGGAGGAGAGATCCAACGCCATTCTCTGATGTTCGGGAGAGAGGTGTAAATCTTTGGAGGCTGAAATCAGGAATGAGAAAATGGATTCGGTGCTGCATATGACGAGCCCAGGCTGATGCGATGAGTCAGAGCATCATGTGATACGATGGATATTATGAATTTTGGTTATGTTATGTTTATCTTGGACTACCTCATCGATATGGACATGGATATTATGAATCTTTGTTATATTAATGATATTATATAATAGATATTATGACTTTTTGTTGTGTTATGTACAACTTGAACAATATAATGGATATTGTGAATTTTTGTTATGTTATGTACAACTAAAATATCTGTCGCAGCAAGACTTATACAAAATTTCAATACTTTCGTATCTTCATCTTCTTAAAGGCATGGTCATTTAGTTTCTATATATATGTTTTATATATTTTACTACTATTCAATTAAATTTTTATATATTTTTTATATTCACTTGCACAATTTAATTAATTAATTAATTTTTTTTTTTAATTTGAAATTTTTTATTAAAAAATAATTTATAATGAGAAGCTAGAACCGAAATTCTGGTCCGATCTTAAAAATTTTTTTGATGGTACCCGTCATAAAAATTGAAAATCAAATATTATTAGTTTGGTCTTAATCTTTCTTAAAACTAGACCAGATTGGACCAGACCACGAATACCCCTAGATTGTATTAGGGTTTGGTCCGGTCCTGAGCCCGGACCGAGTATTACAGATTTTTCCCCCGAATTCCAAAAACAACTTTGGGAAGACCGTGACCTGACCAAAATTTTTGGTCCGGTGTTGGTTTCTTCCATAATTTTTCTGAATTATTTTTTTTAAATCAATAAATTGCAAAAAAATTCAAAGCTCACCACCAAAATTGCAAATCCACAAACAACAAATTTCCTATTCGCAGAAACATCTAGCGATGGGCAAAGTTTAGTTTTAGACATAATAATTGAAATCGAATGATGACACCTATTAAATATATACATGCTAACATATTTTAAATTAAAAGTTTGGGATATGCAGCAAACACATCATAAATTAAATATACGATACTCTTCAGATTTACACCAATTGATTGGCCGAAGGAGATTCTAAAGCCAAACTGAAAACTACCACAAATCAAACCTAAATATCACATCAATTACAACCTAAAATACCTAAAAACTAAACAACAAAACATCACAAACAGAAACTAAAAACCATGAAAATAGAAATAAAAATCACAAAATCAATAAAGTAAAACCTGAACAACTCTATGAATGGCTATATGAGTTTGTGACCATGAGAGACTGAGAGACTAGAGAGTGCGAGTGACTGAGTGAGTGCCGAGTGAGCGACTGTGTAGTGAGGGATGGACAACGAGGGCAAAGGAGAGGGTTGAGCGTTGAGCAAAGAATGAGCTATGAGTTGTTAGTTGAGTCGCTGATGGGAGGGGATACGAGAGGATTGACTCAATTTGATTTTGAGTCAATCCTCACCCTAATTTTTATTGAAATTCGGTCTGGTCCCAAATTTTCGGGATATAGACCATGGACAAGACTGAAATCGATTGGAGATTTCGTGGGAGGATCGAAGCTGGATCGAGAATCGTGGATTTAAGATCGAAACTGACTGTCCGGGCCGATTCTCAAGACTCAATCTGATCTTGCCCACCCCTAGATTGTATATTGTAATATCTAGAATTAGTTTGTTCATGAAGTGAATAAATATTACGATCATTTAGTCATGTGTTTTAAGTATGTCATGGGATAACCGTTGAGGGAAAGTAGGGGGGTTAAAAGATCGAATGGAACAATACAAAATTCTAAAATATTCCTTTTAATTAACTAATATTTTGATTAATAAATTTAGAGTACTTTTACCGTGTTCGTGATGTGGCAAGAAAAGAAGTTGCAAGTGAAATGATCATAAGACAAAAGTGCTCTTTCTTAGCTGAAATCGCCAAGGCATCAACAAGGGTGTGATTCAGATAAATCAAGAGAAGACCAAGTTTGTTGTGGATTAGAAATTCATAGTTTTGAATTCGTTCTTGTTTAAAAGGAAAGTGCTATTTAGATAGCGCTCGCTATCTTTTTCATGCTCGCACTATCACACTTTCTTTTATCCAATCTTGCATTACGATTGCTAATTTATTTAAAAAATTGCATTCCATTTAACGATTTTATTTTGTTGTTAGGAAACTCTCGAGGGTATTTAGAGCTACGTTGTGAGGAAGAATATTACATTATTTTAAAAGTATGTTATTTTCAACTTAAATTCATAATTGCATTTCACTACTTTTACTCTCCTACCTCGTCTCTCAAGTTTGGGAGTCATAGCCTCTTTTGTTCTCTCTTTTAATTTCTCTTCTTTAATTCCAATCAATATTGACTAAGTAGATAATGGCACTACTCATAAACTTGGTAATTGAAACAAGATTAGGAGTCCCACTACAAAAAGAGAGCAACTAAAGCTCTACTCATCTACAACTCTGATCGATTTGGGGATAACATTGGTGGATAACTTTAATACTATCTCTATCTCAGTGTTTAAGTGATAGTTATAATTGAAGACATTAAATTTTATTTTATATTTTTATTAAACAAATAATTGAGCATAAACAGTGAAAATTAGGCCAAGCTACTTCTATAGAGCTTCGGATCCTTACCAAACCTCCTAAATTGTTGCAATGTCTTTCCCACTAAGTACTATCTCATAAAATATTCTATTTTTAATAACATTATTCAATAAATATTGTTTTTAACTGGTTAAATAAATAGCTTTTTGTTTGTTATTTTTTAGTAATCTTGACCTTTGCAATTAATAGGTGGAAAACAAATAATAAATATATAATTTTTACCAATTTTTTTTTTTATATATACATATATATTATAATATCTCATAAAAATTTATTTGGAAATTAAATACTAATAATCAAACACAAAATTTCTTGAATCATATATATATTATATTATATTATATGTTTTGTTGAATTTTTCAAAGATGATGTTTCCAAAGCTAAGAAGGTATTTCTCATCTCTCAAGTAATTTTGAAATGAATTTTAAATTAGAATTTTGATTACTAAATCTATTGTCCTCCTAATTTAACATTTTTTCCTTTTTGTTTTTCGTATTTTCAATTGAATTCTTACGGTTTTATTTTCATTTTTAAAAGGCCATCAATTCATTTTTTATCAATAAATATGATGCACGATTTTTTTTTATTTGCGTCGTTATTTTTCTGGTAACAAGAATCTCATTTCTCTTCCACGAAATTTTAATTGGTCGATTTGAGTTTTCTTATTGATCAATCAATCCTCGAGAAATATCGATCGAGTGAAAAATAACTAGCCAAATACATGCATCGATGAAAATTGATCGGAGTATATTTAAAAATAAAATAAAATTATGAGAAATATTTATGTCTTTTACCAAAAATTTAATAGCTTGTTTAATTTCCATTGTGAATATATATAGTTTGATAGTCATTCTACATCAAATTTTAATGAAGAAATTATAAATATTTAAATAATAAAATATTAAATTTAGAACCATTTAATTATACTCGAAAGGGAAAAGGGTTCAAAAAGTACAACAAATGAGCCCTCAAATTAGAAATGGATGGCTGTTGACACGTTTAGAAATAATTTTGTTGAAGATGGATTGGTGGGTCGAAGGTTTTGTCAAACGAGGTAGACACAAAAATGGCGTCTTCTCCAATCTACTTTCTTTCTCTTTGATTATTATGCGAGCTTGTGGTTCTCCACGTATCTGAACCACGTTCTTACCAACCTCCATTTATGGTCTTCATCTTCCCCCATCAGTCTTCTTCTTCTTCTTCAGCTTCGTCTTCTTCTTCTACCTCGTTTGCGACAACTACCCCCCAACCATCTACTCTGCACGCTCTTTGAATGCCAGCCACCACTCCTCTCTCTCTACATTGTATATGTAAGCTTAATCTATGCCTTTTGGAACCATATGGATCAGACCCAGGTGCTCGTTTGTTTCTCTCTCTCCACCCAGATTGTTTTATCTCCGATTGGAATCCGACCCAGTTGATCTTTGGGGCATAAAAATAGTGGGCGCGAGTTTGTTTGCTAGGTGTTTGTGAAATTGTCTGAGATGGAAACTGCGCTCTCGAAAACTGTGTGTGTGATGGACGCCTCAGGAACACTGGGTTCGAGCCTTGTTAAACGTCTTCTCCAGAGGGGTTATTTTGTTCATGCTGCTGTTCAAAGCCATGGTTAGCTTTAACCTTAGCTTATGGCTTTGTTTTCTTCTTTTGGGTTATTGAGATGTTTTTTGGGTTTTCAGGGGAATTTCTGTTTAGAGAGTGTGATGAAAAGCAGCTGAAGGTTTTCCATTCGGATCCCTTCGACTACCAGAGCATAATCGATGCATTGAGAGGCTGTTCTGGCATGTTTTATGCGTTTGAACCTCCGCAAGATTATCCGACCTACGATGTAAGTTCAAATTCATTCTCAAAGCTTCTCCTTTTTTGCTGTTTTTCTTCTTCCACTGTCCAGTTTTTAACTGTTCAACTCTCCAAGAGTTTTCTGGTGAATTCCTATCCACTTGGACATTTCTGAAGATTTGTTGCAGAGAGAGAGAGAGAGAGAGAGAGAGAGAGAGAGAGAGAGAATACCTTTTTGTCAGTTTGGTACCTGTTTCACCTATATTTCTCATCTGTGTTGTATGATTTGATTATGAAAGAAAGTGAAGATGACAAATTTGGCAAAATGAAAATTGAATTTTTGGTTTACTTAACCACTTGATGTGTCGATTAGCTAAAAATGAAGAGAAGATCACTGTTTTTTATTGCAGGAATTCATGGCAGAGGTGGAAGTGAGAGCAGCTCACAACGTAATTGAAGCATGTGCTCAAACCGAAACCATAGACAAGGTCGTTTTCACGTCTTCTGTCACTGCCGTCATTTGGAGGGACGATCGCAATTCCATGGCATCAGACTTCGATGAACGGTTGTGGAGTGATGTCAGTTTTTGCCGGAAATTCAAGGTAAATAATTTCACTGAACTCTTAATAGTCTTACAGATTTTAAGGTGATATCAAGTTTTGGATAGGTAGGTGTGTACTGACTATTTTCATCTCACCTGGCCCTGATATTACATCAACTCTAAGAGAGAGAGAGAGAGAGAGAGGGAGAGAGAAAGAGATATCCATGAACTGGGTTTGGTTGCAGAGTCACAAAAATAAAATGATCGTTACACATTAAATCGAGGGATTGTTTTCGGATTAGATATTAAATTACATTTTTTATAAATGGAATCTTCACTTTCAGTTGCCGGATTTAGATGTCGTCGTTAAATTATCAATTATCTGAAATATGTATAACATATTTTTCATTTTTTAATTTCTAACTCAATTCAAACTCTATCAATTTCTTTTTTTACAATTTCAAAAATTGATTTTTTGTTAAAAATTGTTGGAGATGAAATAGATAAAGTTCGAATCAAATTAACAATTGTCAAAAGAGTTACAAATTTGGTTCAAACATCTTATTAGATTCAAATCGGTGAAATGTGTGTTTCATTTGCTAAAATGTTTACTTTAAGGTTCAATGGTAAATTTCCCAGATATTAAAATCGAGAAATTTGGGTTAGAGAGAGAGAGAGAACAAATACGTGTAACTGGGTTTAGATTATACAAGGAGAGAGAGAGGGTTGTTCTTGGGGTATTGACTAAAACTTATGCTCTGATGCTTCCAAATTTTATTCACAGTTATGGCATGGGCTATCAAAGACATTAGCAGAGAAGAGTGCATGGACATTGGCCATGGACAGGGGAGTAAACCTGGTGTCCATCAATGGAGGATTACTCAAAACCCCTGATCTCACCATAGAAAACCCGTATCTAAAAGGGGCGGCCGAGATGTACGAAGACGGCTTATTTGTCACCATGGATCTAAATTTTGTGGTTGACGCTCACATCTGTGTTTTTCAAGACATCTCTTCGTACGGCCGATATCTATGCTTCGACCACATCATCAACCGAAATGAAGACGCGATTGAGCTTGCTCGGAAGTTAACGCCATCGGCCCCTTTACCGCCAAGGTTAGTCGACAAAATTGTTCTAATTGTTTATGATTAAGAGATGGTATATTAATTTACTGCCATTAACTGTTTGTTTTTTGCTATGCAGTGATAAGGAAGATATGAGGATCATTCAACAAAGAATAAGCAATAAGAAACTCAATAAGTTAATGGTCAATTTTGAGGCTGTACCTCAACTGCAGTGAGCAAGACTCTCTGTCTCTCTCTCTCTCTCTCCTCGTCAGAATTTGTTGGTTATCTACTGTTAGAACATTATTTATAAATAAGGAAACTATAATTCATAAATACATATAATTGATAGAGTTCAATGACTCGTATTCTATTTAAACCGTGACGCATGGATTGGGGAGATGGGACCTGTTAAAAGGGTTTGTATTGTATGTATTATTTTATGATCGAATCGTAAAACTCGTGTGCTTCAATTTTTAATCTAGTGACTCTTTTTCATTTGCCAAAAAATTTTACCCATGAGTTATCTCGAGGTAGGGGTGAGACCGGTTCAGGTTCAGGTTCAGGTTCAGGTTCAACTAGGTAAACCAAATCAAAAATGAGTAAAGCTTGGTTCAATTTTTATTTTTGAAAAATGATTTTAGAAACTAGCCGAGTAAAACTAAGTGTTAAACTAATTCAATCTTCCACCCCGCGCGCGTATATGGTTTTATGAGTTGGGCTCACATCACTATCTGTATTTACTTACATTTGTTAAAGTTTTAAAGTTGCAAGATCGAAGTGCTCTCAGTTAAATAATGTATCCATACATTAAAACTTGGCTCAATTCAAAAATGGGCAAAAGCTACGCTCTATGTGTTAGGTATTTCACAATTTCCTCAATTGATTTACTTGAGTTTAATTAATTCTATTCCTCCTTCAGCGCTACAAAGCCTCTCATTTCTCAACCCTACACGGTCAAAAATTAAATTGACTTGTTCATGGTAACTTACAAAATTAAATCATTTGTTGCAAATAACTAATTTAGAGTAATATTGTATTTATATTTTACTCTTACATTCTAACCTAACACTTATATTTTACTCATTTATTAATAAATAAAGTGTATTGACCATTTAGACCATGTGTTTTAGCGGAAACAAATGATAACTTGCATCTTATTTTTTTGACAATTCAAACCCAATACCATTAATTATTAGCAATTTAAATCTCACAAACTAAGAAAAGAGTTAGCTTTACACATGTAACTATTCATTGGCGACCTCTCTCTGTGTGCTGAAGAGTAACAAGCCAAATCTGAGCTCGACCGAGCTCCATCTTTGACAGGCCTAAATCGAATAGAAAGCTTTTGAATCGTCACAAGCTAAAGCTATAAACCACATTATTTTGTCAAAACAAGGAAATTCGATGGTTCAACAAACTCACAAAGTGTCACGACCCAGAGGTGGTGCAAGACAAAAATGATGAATGGAATTATTCGATCTTTGGAGAAAACACGATCGTCCAACTTAAGCCACAATTTACAACAAAAGACTTAACCAAGAATTAAACCAAAATCAACACGAGATAGGCCAAGTCCACATAGTGATAACAAAATTATAAGATAGTGCAGTACAACAAATGTGGCTCCCACCTCTGAACTTCGTGTTTACTCGAGAAGGAAAGAAAAACAACATATTGATCCACTACCAACTCCAACAATGCCACCATCTGAACTAATTGTTGATCCAAGAAATCTCAATTCTATTACTTATATTTCATTTCATCTTGATCCAACTCTAGAGTCTAACCACAGTGATTATGTTACAACCCCTGAGCCAAGTCAAAATAATCTTAGTGAGCCCATAGCTATTAGAAAAGGAGTACGTGAATGTACCAAATATCTTATTGCTCGTTATGTATCATATCATAGACTCTCACTTAGTTTTAGAGCCTTCACCACAAGCATCACTGGTGATGAAATCTCAAAAACCATACTAGAAGCACTAAGTACTCCAAAGTGGAGGGAGGTTGTCGTAGAAGAAATGAGAGCATTGAAGAAGAATAAAACTTGAGAGATGACAAAACTTTCAAAAAGAAAACATCTTGTAAGCAGCAAGTGGATTTTCACAATCAAGTATAACTTTGATGGCTCGATACAAAGCAAGACTTGTAACTCGAGAGTTGACTTAAACCTATGACCTAGATTATGAGGAAACATTTGACCTAATTGCCGAACTCAACACTATCAGTCTCTTACTTTCACTAACTGCTAATCTAGATTGACATATTTTACAATTTAATGTTAATAATGCATTGCTTAATAGTGATTTAGAAGAAGAGATGTTCATGTAAGTACCTTCAGGTTTTGATAAAGCGAGTGTAGTAGGAAAAGTCTGCAGAATAAGGAAGTCTTTATTCGACCTAAAGCAATCCCCTTATGCATGGCTTGCGATGTTTGCAAGGGCTATCAAGGAGTACGACTATTCGCAAGATCAGTCATATCATACATTATTCTATAAATACACTGCAAGAGGCAAAATTGCTATTCTAATTGTGTATTTAGATGATATAGTAATGACAAGAAACGATGAGATAGAGCTAGCAACATTGAGAAGCTTCTAACTCATCAGTTTGACCTTAAGAATTTGAGAAATCTCAAGTTCTTCCTGGGTATAGAAGTAGTCATATCAAAGAATGAGATTATTATATCTCAGAGGAAGTATATACTCGATCTTCTCAAAGAGATAGGTCTGCCTCAAAATCTATTGATCTTAATCAGAAGCTCTTTCGAAATAAGAATGAAGTGCTTGTTGACAAAGTCAAATATCAAAAACTGGTGGAAAAACTGATTTACTTAGCTCATACAAGGCATGTGATAAGTGTGTTTTTTACACATTTTATTGTACTCGTTTATACTTGATTTGATGAGTTTTACTTAAGTATGTAAATGAATCTAATAATTTTTGTGTAAGTGCATAAAGAAATTGAAGAATAACATGTGATAATTTAAACAATACCGAGAAGGGAGCAACCAAAAGTGTCGAAGTTCATTTAAGTGCACCAGAAGATAGGGCGATATAAAGCCCCATTGACGATACATCGCTGCGGCCAATCAATTTCTCCAAAAGATGGGGCGATATAACGCCCCACCGGCGATACATCGCCGTTGCCAATAAGAAGATGGGGCGATATATTACCCTCATAATTTTTCAGCCTTTATACACAGGAGCAGGGGCGATATAACACCCCATCTGAGCGATATATTGTTCCATGCAGAAATTTGTTTTGACGCGCATTTTAATTTTAAATCAGTGGGTCGTGGGCTTTCTTGGATTAAGGTTCTTGCAAGATTAAAAAGCCCAAAAACGAGACGGAAAGGGAGAACGAGACGGAGAGGAAGACGGAAACGGATCGAGAGGAGATTCAGACTGAGTTTTTCTCTTTTCTTCTCAACTCATGGATTTTATTAACCTTATTATTGTTTTTCTTTTTCTTGTCATGAACTAATTTTCTTTTATAGTGCCACGATGTCGCCAGAGAATGTTTGGTTTTAGTTTCTTTGTTTAATTTAATATAGTCAGTATTTCCTCCAAATGTGTTGATGCAATTAATTTCTATTCTTAAAGCCTGTAAATTTCTAGCCAATCTTGGTCGTATGCGGATTATTTGTGAATGTAATGCAGTATTATTTTCATGATATTCCATGAATCAGTGTGTTATATAAACGAAGAACTGAAGTGACATGAATGGATGTTCATGAGTAGCAAAATGATTTATACTGCGTAGCACTTAATTGTTTCTCCCTGAACCTATAGATTGGACACCCTATTCTTCTTTGATTTTCCCCTCCTAGAACTTGAAGCAGTCCATCTTTAGGGTGACAATGTTCAATTGTGGACTAACTATGAGATTGAGCAAACCTTTTATACTGGACTTGTGTTATCCTCAACGAGGCTTACTTATTCTACTCGCCATAGGAGATCAAGTTTTGTGTGTTTAACATGTTCTTGATGTTTATGGATGATTGTGTTGCAGATGTTTGATGATCAAGACCTGGGAATCTTTGTCAATTTTCTTGGCATCTTCATCTTTGTACTGGTCATAGCATATCATAATGTGATGGCTGATCCAAAATATGAAGGCACTTGAGTTTACATTTTTTTTTTGTTTTGTACTTGTCACACTGAGCTCTTTTAATTGAACAGTGCTGCCAAGTTATGTGATCATGTCGCACAAATGATATTTAGTGATTTTCTCCTTGTTACCATTGTAAGTAAATCACACAAGGGGTGGTAACTCAAACTATTTTAATTCAAATTATCGTTCGTTAACAATCTAACTTCCTGCAGTTGTCTGCAGTTCAAATGTGATTTTTCACACTTAAAATAGGTACAAAATACGTTCAGGGACAAACGACCTTAGGTTCATGCGATCTTTCGTAGTTAAAATGTGATTGCAACAGTTGTAATTGTTGCAAAATGCACCATGAATCCGAGGATATCAGCTTCACGCGTCGAACGTAGTTAGAATAAGGGCGATAATAGCGTGTCAATTTGTTTTGTTAATAAAAATAATTTAAAATTTATTGACTATTATTTTCATTAGTATTACAGCCAGAATTCATTAGGACAAAAGTTGCAAAAGTTGGTCAAATTGTAGTTGGATAACCATGCGTCTGTGGTTAAACTTATTAAATCTTTACGAAATAAACTTCAGTGTTTTGTCATGAGTTGGATAAAGTACAAAGTCACACAAAAGATGTCCTTTTTTTATACAACATTGACCATTTCCATTAGTCTTACTGGCACAAATTAATGTACCATAATTTAATTAATTATTTTGTCACATATGATTATTATAAAAAATAAATAAAAATTATCAAACATTTACACGTTTTATATTATGATTGTACGATTGAAGATCAAGAGTGGAGCGGTGATCAAATCAGAACCGTCTGATCATTGAAAAACTTAGATTGACCAGGAAGAACGTCATCATAGGATTGCAGTCCCCAAAAGAAAGACAAAAACTCTGAAAATGGTAAAAAGTATGGACAGAAGCCCCGAAGCATGGATAACTTTATTCACGAATCGCTTTCCTTTCGTTTACTCCTTCCTTCCTCACTTCCCGTCTCCAACCTTGTTGCTATCTAAACTCGTCGAATCCTCTTCTTCTTTTCTGGGTTTTTTTGGGTAATCCTGTTCGAACTGAAAATCTACCACTGAATTTTCGACCTGTGATGATACACGCGCCTGTCTGTGAACCATTTTCATCTGTTCCGTCGTTTGAATTCCTCCTTTTTACTGGCATTCTTTGAGTTCTTCTCTTTGTTTTTTGCGTTCTCCTACGGAAATCCGTTGGCTGAATTGTTCTTGTTTGTTGATCTATACTGTGATACCAAATATCCGGCGAGCTTTCTTTTTCAGCTTCTCTTTAGTATGATTTACTTGTTCTTCATCTTTCTGCTGTCGGAATGTCCTCTGATGGAAGTTCTTAAATCAGTAGGCTTTGCTCTACATTTTTGTTTTGAAGACTAATTTCTTTAATTTACAAAATTTTTCGACTTGTTGAGAAGATTCGTTGATTTCAGATGTGTTTTCGCGAGTTTCAGTTGTAAAAATTTAGGGTTCGTCCGCAACAATTTGGTCTTTTACTGGAAAATTGTGGGATTATTGAGGTATCGGGTCTGCCATGGCTTTCCGTGAGACTGGAAATGTGGTCCACGTGATCACAGACAGTGGGAGTGAAAACTGGCTGAACGAGGTTTGGGCGACGGAAGACGAATACAGAGCTTGGAACAATGGCGGTGAAATTTCCGTGGAGAATCTCACAAGCTCGAATTATGATCAGAGACAGTCTCAATCTCTATCAGGGAGCGAGCCTCCAAGCAAGAAATCTAGAAACTCTCAAGATGCGACATCCTCAAACCGATCGAAAGCTATCGGAAAAATGTTCTTCAAGACCAAGCTCTGCTGTAAATTCCGAGCTGGGACTTGCCCATACATCACAAATTGCAATTTTGCTCATAGCATTGAAGAGCTTAGACGACCACCGCCGAATTGGCAAGAAATTGTGGCTGCCCACGACGAAGAAAGGACAGTGATGGCCGAACCCAGAGAGGAATTTCAGATTCCTTCCATTGGATCTTCAGGTTTTGGCACTGAGACTCAAAGGTCCTATAAGGGAAGACATTGTAAGAAGTTTTACTCAGAAGAAGGTTGTCCCTACGGGGATAATTGCACGTTTCTTCACGACGAGCAGTCAAAAAACCGAGAGAGCGTGGCAATAAGCTTAGGTCCAGGTGGGTATAATGGCGTTCCCACTGGAGCAGCAAATGTGAAGCCATCAAACTGGAAAACAAGGATCTGCAATAAGTGGGAGTTGACTGGATATTGCCCATTTGGAAGCAAATGCCATTTCGCCCATGGAGCTGCTGGTATGTCTGATGAACTTGTAGATTTCCATCTTTCTGTTCTATGAAGTCTTGTTGCAGCCATTAATTGATTCTGTTAAGTAGATAGATTTACCAATCTAACCAACACAAATCGATAGTTCCATATTGAATAGTCATCGAGTTTCTTCAGCTATGTAGTTACAACTTGATGGTAAAGCTTTTCCATATCTCTTTTTTCTGATCAGTGGGAGGAGCAAATATGAGTTAGCCATTAGTTCTATTATTCGAAACATTTCGTTGGGTTTGAACGATGATTTTGTGAGACTAGCTTTGATCATCGCCTGAGGATAAATTTTGGGTTTGAGGAATTTATTGTTGTCATTGTCTGATCATTGTCCAAGTGAAGCTTTGTTGTTTCCTTGTAGAATTACACCGATATGGGGGCGGCCTGATGGAAACGGAAACTAGAGATTTATCGACTCTCCCTCCCGAGTTAAAGCAAGGAGGAGGCATTAATCCTCAGGGAGACAGTGCGGTTTCTATGGTTCCTCACTCGGAATCATTTCAGAGAGCGAGCCTCGTAGTTCAGAGGACTGCCCAGAGACCTCATCAGAAATGGAAGGGCCCGGATAAAATCAGCCGGATTTATGGGGATTGGATCGACGAAATTGAGTAGCTTCACCATCAACGAATAAATCTATCTATGCTTCGGAGAAGAGGTTAGTTTTTGACAGTCGATACAAATATTTGGTCTTGGTTGGGTAGATTTGGAGAGTAGAAGCAGCATTTTCTTGGGTGATCAAAGCCATGTTGTACCACTTTCTGCAGCTTGAAAGTTCAGTTGATGTGCTGCTGTGTAATTATAATGTTGCTTATATTACATTCTTGCTCAACCTTTCATTAGTTTTTAATTACAGTGAGGAAGAATCTGCTTTTTGCATCTACAAAATGTTATTTTAGGATAATTAATGTCTTCTAAGTTGGCAAAACATACATTGTCGTCCATTACAAATATCATGTAATCAGCACTCAATCCTCTAGTCACTATAATTTTTCCCGGTTTCAATTTTGGTTCCCGATTTGGAACCAAACTGAGTTTTTTGGTTCGGTTCTTAATTCATTCTTTCAAAAACAGAACTGAACTAAATTTATAATTTTTATATTAAAAATTATAAAATTAAACTGGTCAAAATTGAGTTTAAACAAGGCAAAATCAAACGAATTGAGTTTAAACCGAAAAAAATGAAGAATCAAAACCGAGCAAAACTGAAGATATCGGTCGAGTTCAAGGTAGGTTCCAAAGGTCGATCAGTTCGATTTTGGATTCAAAAAATTTGAAAAAAATCGAACAATCGGTTCAGTTTCAAGTAGAGTGGAACCGAACCAAACCAAACTCCAATTTCAACTCGGTTTTTGGAGATACGTAAGTGGCCGAGTTGGCTAGCGAGCTCAAATAAACGAGCCAACACTAGTTAGTTGTCTTGTGAGCTTGCTTGACATGTCCAAATTAAAATGTACAAGAAAACTTGTACAGCATTCTAAATAAGACAAGGTAATAGAAAACTCCACATCCTTTTCAATAGGACTCGTTGTAATGAATAGCTTTAGTTTCGCATCACCTTTCTAAATCAAGCATTCCTTCCATATGCTTCTTTTTAATCCTCCTTAATTATCTCTAATTACTCTCCTAATTACCCTTCTAATCTCAAAACAAAGCTCCATCCATCGTCTTCTTCACCCTTTTGAATTTTCCTTCCTGGCATCCACATGCAAAGATCAAGACAGCCGGAAAAAGTTTTTCTCCGGCCAACGGACGTAGGCCACGATGCCTGATTCTTCCAACTACCCTTTGCACTCCGATCAATATGCTTCCCCTCCAACTACGTTGCTTTTGACTGTTATTCTGCTCATCTTCTTCTTCTTTGGCTTCTTTTCCGTTTACTTCTGTAGGTGTTTTATGGAAAATGTGTTGCATTCCTGGAACTTCGGACGATCTACGTCGACGAATCTCGGTGGAAGATCGGATGAAGCCATTAAACTTGGCCTCGACCCTTCGTTGATAAGATCGTTTCCGACGTTCCCGTTTTCTAGAATTAAAGATTTTCGCAAACAGAAGTGCGATGTGGAATGTGCAATCTGCTTGGTGGAGTTTGACGACGAAAGTGTTCTTCGTCTTCTGTCAGTTTGTTACCACGTTTTCCATCAAGAATGCGTCGATCTCTGGCTCGAATCTCACAAAACCTGCCCCGTTTGTCGCCGGAATCTCGAGAAATCAGCCGGAAAAGCACACGAATGGGCCGGAATGAGCACCAGAAATAACTCCGTCGACCAGACCAATATGGTGGGAAATGATGAATTACGCATTTACATAAAAGAAGACGACGACGATGAAGAAGAAAGTTTAGACCCAGATAGATTGGAGCTTCACAAAATGTACAAAAATGGTGAAATCTTCAGATTTTGGAGGTCAAATTCAACAGGGCATTCACTAGTTAGGAGTAGGGAAGAGAAAGAAAGGCAAAACTGGAGAGCAAGTTGTACAACATTTGCAGAATTTTCTCGGCGTCCAAACATCGGTCCTGGTTTTACTGAAGTTTCGGGATGTTAGTCTTCTTCAAAAGAAATAGTAAATAAAAATCATGTTTTTACGGGCAGGAGTACTGCAACATCATCATGTTTGATGTATAAATTTCTGTGTCTACTTGTATTTTTAAAATAAATCTCACGTGCAATTTATACTTTATGCAGATTTTCTCGAAAAGAACATTTAAATGCGGGTGAAGAAAGCTGAGGATTCTTACAAGAAAAGACGGATTTCAAAGACGAGATAGAAAAGCTTTTGTCGAAGAAAACATGGAGAAGAAACAAGTAACGTACGAGAAATTTGAGGGAAAAAAGATTGTCGGAGTCTGTTTTTTAAAATAAGTTGAAGCAGAGACCAGAAGATAATTAAAAAAACCAAAGAGGAAGCTTCATCTTGTCGTGGGAAGCAGAAAAGGGTTATCGTTGAACTTGTTTGTTTCTCTCCAGGAAACTCCTCCCAACAGCAATACGGTGACGCTCATTGCTGCAGCAACATCAAACAAAAGAGTTTATTATATTTTTCTTATTATTGATGATAATATATTCAAGATTAATATTATTATTTCTTTTTTCTTACGAGAAAATACCCAATCTTGCTGGGTTTTGTTGCATATGATTATTTAGGTAATTTAGTATATTCTTAATGATTAGTTTGTTCATCTATCGAAAGTCATGAACGAGTATTTGAGTTTTATTCGTTTCACTTATAGGTTGAGATATTGTCAACTGCGAGTGAAAAACTACAAACTTCGTACATGAAATCTGATTCATAAACTTTTGAAATTCAACTCGAGTTCAGCCAAAACCTCAGTGTTTAGGAGATATGTATATCACAATATGCCCAAAGGAAGAAACTTACTGAAGAAAATTAGGGTTCATCACGCTTTCCATTCCAATAATCACTCATGCACTAAAAATGAACATATACTCAACAATTTTGTCAGTTCTTAAACAACTCTTTAACGTGGTTTCACTCATAAAGTACACAGAGTTGATAGAATTACCTTCTCGATGAGCATTCTCAATGAGCCGATATTTGGATCGAAAAGATATGAATGATAGGAAAGTAAAGAATGAAGAAAAGGTCCATATCTACATGTCAATACCCAAAAATGGAATTTCAAGTAAAAGGAAAACCAGTATAAATAACAATAATTATGCTTGTGTTTTACAAAAGATAACTGGAGGTTAGCTAAAATAAATATGCATATGATCAATGAAACATATTATGATTCGACTTACTTGGGTCGCTGAGTACAAGATAAAATTACGATTGAGCTTCGACTTCATCTGCGACCGTTGCTTCTACTTCTTCCCCTATTTTTGCTTCTTCGGAAGGTTTCTCACTGAACTTTATTTGCAACGGTCGTCCCATCAGTTCCTGGCAGATGGAAGAGCAAATGCAAAAAATATGGCACACACTAGATATAACTTTTACATGTTTATAAAAATTATGGCTATTGCAGGGAAGGTCAAACAGTTTTATTTAAGTTTTACTTTGGCATGAACAGAAAAAAATTGTCAAGCACAGAAAATTGATCATTCATTGCGGTAGACATGAACTTTGAAAGAATAAGAATTGGAGAGAAATCTCCCAAGACGCACCAGGAAAAAAAAAAGGGACCTTGATAATTCAAAGTCATAACATACAAATGAAATTTTGCAAAATGTTTGTTTGAATATGCACATGAAATAGCCTAAATAACTAAGTTTGTTAGTTGATCAAATAGATGATTGACTAGCATAATATCATTAAATACTAAAGATATTATGCAAAATTGCAATGCACAACCATCAACCACACGGAGTTCTTGATTCGCAACGTAAGAAAGGGAGTTTTTAATATTTAAATAGTGAAATGAAATGTTAAGAAATATATAAATAATTAAAATACCGAACAAGAAATATGATGAAACCCTAGTCCAGAAATTACCACGAAACATTGTTAGAAGAGGAAGTGGTGAGGAGGATAAATATTTTGGGAAGTCTTATTCTAGAAGCGGTGTCCACCTGGACGGGTGATTTTGATAAAACAATACTGAGCTGTCAAAGTTTGTTAAGAGTGGTCAACGCTAGCTGAGTAGAGTATAAGAAAGCGGGTAGAGGCCGAGGGGGATTATTCATTCAGCTTTGTAATCAGGTTGTTCAGGGCTTTCTTCCTCTGTTTTCGAGTCTCAGATTGTTCCAGACTTGTGGTCTCTTATCCTACTCTTTTCCCTCTTCCAGGTATGGTTTATTCTTGTGTTGTATTAGTTATTTTGCATTGTGCAGATTTCTGACCCATCAATTGGTATCAAAGCCACCCATGGCCAAACTAGTCACTCGAGGAAATCGATGAGATGAAATAGAGAAGGATTTGTTGGTTCTCAAGAATGATTTGGATCGTCCTATCGAGCAAATGGTCACACTCTCACATTAGTTTACTAGATTACCACGTGGAAGAGACTCTAAGACTCTTTCCAGAATTGGCGGCGGAACTCTAGTTGTTGTGGGTTTCTCGCAACTCTCTAGATACCGGTCCCAGTGTTTGCTCTGTTTTTGACAAAGGTAAAGGCATGTTACAGTCTGGCACTGACCTGAGCATTAAGAGTGTTGTTTGACCGGCCAATAATGCATTACAAAATGGACCGCCACCCTTCAACAATCAGCATTTTCTTGGTTGACTAGATCAACCTCGAGGAGTACACTCATGGGATGCCCAGTTTGAACGTCAAGAGTTTTAACCGATGGTCTCCTCCTCCCCGGCGCAACCATCACAGCATGACGGACTTTGGTTAACAGAGACGCCAAAAGTGGGGCAGTCTTCCTCGGGTTGACATGGGAACTTTTAACAGTGAAGGCTAGTTTTCTTGGGTGAAGTAGCGCTACTTTAGAGTCGATGGGATTCAACAAGACAATAGAGTGTGGGCTGCATCTGCATCTGATTACTTTATGTGACAGGCTGAGATTATTTTGAGTGTGTAAGTAAATATGAGTCTAGACTTGGTAATAGTTGAAACTTGCTATGGCCAAAGGTTCGGGCCAAAAGAATTTCGATCCACTCAAAAACAACTTAGGAGTCTTAAGCAATCTAAGTCAGTTGAGGAATATAAGTAGAGTCTCTCTCCCTATCTATTACAATATATTTTGGGGCTAATTCCAAAAACAAATCCGTGCAGCTCCGATCCAAAACGGACAATATTGTATTAAGAGCATTGAGGAACGTTACAATTGAAAAATCAGAGAGGGGCAGCAGGCCCTGTCAACTTATCCTACGACCCAACTTTCTTACCACTCAACACAATATTCTTCCTTTAAAATGGTCCCACTTCGTGAGCAACCAGACTTCAAAAATCCTTGTCAAAAAGGTGATCACATTATCTTTGAAATCAGGTGCTACTCCTCCTAATATATGCCCTTACAAATATTTGTATTTACAAAGAACAAGATAGAGAAGTTGGTGCATGATATGATAGCCACTGGTATTATTTGTTCAAGTCAAATCTCGCACTCAAGCCCCGTTTTGCTAGTACGTAAGGAGGAAGAGGGGTGACTATTTTGTGTTGAGTATCACGAATTAAACAAACTTACGGTTCCAGATTAGTTATTTATTTATGTTATTGAAGAATTAATAGTTGAACTTTGGGGAGCAACTTTTTTTCACGAAATTAGATCATAAAAATAGTTATCACCAAATCTGAATGCGTTTCGAAGACAATGAAAAAAATGACGTTTCGGACTCATAAAGGTCAGTATGAGTTTCTTGTCGTGCCCTTTGGGTAGACGAACGCGCCGAAGGCCTTTCAAGCTATCATGACTGAATAATTCCGTTCATATTTACATTGTTTTGTGCTGGTTTTTCGAGAGGATATTTTGATTTAAAATAAGGGGTGGAAGAACACTACAAACACTTGCAACTAGTCTTGGGGAAGCTTCAAGAGGGTAAGTTTATTTTGAATCGGAAGAAATGTTTTTTTTTTCAATCCTTTATGCATTATTTGGGTCATAAAATTAGTGTTTATGGAGTTGAAGCATAACAGAATAAAATTCAAAGCATGTCAACATGTCTGATTTCTAAGACAATTATGGTGCATGGATTTCTGAGTTAAGTAGGTTATTACCAGCACTTCGTGAAGAACTACGATATCATAGTGACACACTTCCAATACTTAAGAATGAAGTGGGTGGAAGAGTGAAAAGAGAACAATGGAGACCTATGGAGCTCGGGCTTGTTCTTGGGGAAATAGACTTAACGGTCTTTGCTAAATAGTAGACGAGCGAGATGGATTAACTAACTTGAGCAAACAAACTAATTGAGGAACCACTCATACTCACTTGGATGTGACTCACCAAGCTCAAGTGGAAGCTAGATTGGATATCAAGTTCAATTGAAAACACTTGTATTTTGAAGACACAAGAAAAGTGAAGAAGTTTCAAAACAATAACACGATTTTTTATTCAAATATTCAACTTCTTACAAGGGAGGAATGACACCTAATTATAGCTAGCATTCGGTTAACAAAAATAAATACAACTTTAAAAATGAGTTAATACTTGGCCAAGATAAGCTTGAAGATGTCAGATGTCATCCTTCCACTTTGGTTAAAGAGCCCTTTCACCTTTCAAGACACTCTTCCACCCTACTCTTTAATGTAGTTAAAGGTTTTTTTGGCTTCTCCATGCCTCCAACTTTCATTAGTCTTCCATAAGTAAAAATACAAACAAACAAAAGACAATGCATTTCCCTCAATAGGATCGCTCGAAGGCTTTATTTGGACTTGGACTTGGACTTTGAGTTTCATAAAGGGTTCAAGTTCGATTATAAAACATTAAACTTTAACAAAAAGAATTTAAAATAAAAAGTTCATTGACTGATTTATTGAAAAAAGAGCAATTTCTTGAGAATGTGGCAGTAGAAGAAGCATTTGACGAGTTGAAAAGAAAGGTAACTAGTACGCCAGTTTTAGCCCTTCCAAATTTCCAATGCAAGATTAATATCGAAGTAGATGCTCTAAGGGAAGGAATTGGAGCAATTCTCATGCAATTCAACTGCTCAATTGCTTATTTTAGTAAAGGCTTATCATCCAGTAAGATACGAAGCAAATTAGTTTATGAATGTGAGCTCATGGGCTTGGTGTTAACAGTCCAAAAGTGGAGACCATATTTGTTGAAAATGATGTTCAATATTTATACAGATCAAAATTCTTTAAATTTTTTATTAGAACAACGTTCTCCAGTCTGAAACAACAATGATTAGTAAAATTAATTAGCTACGAGTTCGACATTTTCTTTCAAATCGGCGAAAGAAAACTGAGTTGCAGATGTGCAGTCACGAAGAGGTGGATGGTGTGATTAGAATTTTTTTTCTTCTAGTTTCAGCCCTAGTATTCTGAGTATGGCTGTTTCGGAAGAGGAAATCTCTAATGATGGAAAATTACAGCAACTCAGAGGGGCTATTAAATTGGGAAGGAATCTCGATTGGAAATTTTCTCTGCACGATGGAGTTTAGTTCTTCAGGGAAAAAATTTAATTCCACCTAATTCCACTTTGAAATAGAAATTGTTAGAGGAATTCCATGATACTCCCACCGGCAACTTGACTTTTTGCTCTTACAAACACATTGAAGCTAATGTTTATTGGGAGGGACTGGCTAAGGATGTGTAGAAATTCGTGGCCACTTGCAAGGTGAGCCATTTAAAAGATATATCGTTGCACTTTATTGAAGGTCTTCCTATGTCATTCGGGTTCAAAGTGATATTAGTGGTGGTAGATAGACTCACCGAATTCACTCATTTTTTTGGATCTCATGCATATATATTCAACAAATTTTGTGGTGAAGTTATTTTGCAGGAAATTGTTCGTCTCCACAAGACCCCCAGGAGCATTGTCAGCGACCATAATCACATTTTTATTAGTTAATTTTGGCAGGAGTTCTTTTGCTTACAGCAAACCCAACTCAGGATGAGTTTGGTCTATCATCCTCACTCCAACAGTCAAACGGAAGTGCTAAATCCTTGTTTAGAAGTATATTACAGTGTTTTGTTTTGGAGCAACCCAAGCAATGGAGTAGTTGGTTTTTCTTGGGCAGAGTATTGGTACAACAATTTTCGCCACACAAACTACACCTTTCAAAGCTTTATATGGCCGCAATCCTCCTACACTCATTCGTTTTTGTGGCGGTAAAACTTCCCTCGACTCAATGGAGCAACAACTGCAAGAGCGAGATGCACAACTCAAACTTTTAAAATTTAAGTTGCAGAAGGCACAAAACCGAATAAAGAAATATGCCGATACTAACTGAGTGGAGAAGGGATGGTGATATGGTTTTGCTTAAACTAAACTACACCCATATCGCCAAATGTTGATTCAACGTCGAGAAATGACAAAACTATCATCTCGATATCATGGTCCATTTATTGTTTTATCACATATTGGCCTGATAGCTTATAAGCTTCAACTACCTCTCAGGTCGAAGGTATATCTCATCTTTCATATTTCCAAACTCAATAAAGTGTTCTCCTATAACATCAACCCCGGCTATTGTGGAAGGCATGGGGAACGAGCCCGAATTTTTGTTTCTTGACAAGGTGCTATCTACTCGAAACAAACATGATCAACCAGAGATTTTAGTTCAATGGTAAGTCAAAACCGAGAAAGAAGCCACATGAGAAAGATTAGCAGAGATGAAGCAGCATTTTCCAATTGCTAACCTTGAGGACAAGGTTGGTGTGAAAGGGGGGAGTATTGCCACTGGAGGAAGTGGGGAGGAGGATAAATATTTTGGGAAGTCTTATTCTAGAGGGGTAATTTTGATAAAACAATATTGCGCTGTCAAATTTTGTTAGAGTGGGCAGCGCTGGCATGAGTAGAGTAGAAGGAATAGGGTAGAGGCTGAAGGGCATTTCTTCCTCTGTTTCTGAGTCTCAGATTGTTCTGAACTTGTGGCCTCTAATCCTATTATTTCCCTCTTTCAAAGTGGTTCATTCTTGTGTTCTTGTTATTTTCTTGTGTTGTGTTAGTTATTTTGCATTGTGTAGGTTTCTGACCCATTAGTTACACATTTGGAAAAAAAACTACCCTAAGAAGAATTTGTTGTAGAAAATATTTGATGCACCCCTTCATTCTCCTCTCCTTGCTTATAATCATCCAAGCACCCAGTAATGTTTTTGCCACCTCGGTGTTTTCATTTCCTACTTTGTCCTTATATTTTATTCCCATTAGAGCACCATGTCAAATGTGTCCAAAAAAAGAATAGCAACATAGATGAAGCATGCCCAAAAGTAAACAACCCCTTGGACTACTACGAAAAGCCTCATCTAATAGCATGATCTAATTCAAAAATTTCACACAATTAAGGACATCTAGCATATCTTTTCACAGTAGCATACTCAGGACAACTAATTCCATTGAGTTTACTGCCATAGAACTCAAAAATTAACCTACTTGTTCAACACTATATTTCAATTCTATCCTTCTAAAAGAAATAATTGCTCTAAAAATTTTCATCTTCATCTACCAAAATAACCAGAAATCTTTAAAAAAAACAAAACAAAAAGTGAGCATACGATGTCCAGAATGTTCAACCCTTTCTGACCTCAACAAAACAATTTCAATTTTTGGATTATTGGTAATTTATCGAGGGCCGATCTAGCTCACAAGCTTTCAACAAGACAATATGAACTTTTTTTTAGAACAAAACCATGATGTTTGCAAGCCAAAATGGAAAATCCTCCCAAAAGTTCAAATATCAACACTACCAAGAAAAAAAACAAAGAATTGAACTTTAATTCGAATCAATATCTCCATGAAGCTAGACGGAATATATAATATTTTTTAATTTTAAAACATAAGCTGCAACCCAACATGAGCTGAACCATCACATGGTAGTCAACATTCAGATTCTCTAACATCATCAAGAAAGAATAAAATCAACATATTATACCTTCCTATCCAACGCAGAAATGGCAGCCTCTGCTTCCTCCTTTGTAGCAAAAGAGACAAATCCATAGCCGGCAGATCTCCCGGTCGGACTATCAAAGACAACTCTTGCAGAAATGGGTTTAAAGTTTTCAGAGAAAAAATCCCTCAGATTGTTGGACCTCACTTTCCATGCAAGATTTGACACGTAAAGCTTATGGCGAGTTTCACTGGGAGGAGGGCCTGGAGGGTGAGGCGGGGAAGGTCTCTCTAAGCTCTTTGCAAACTCTACTCTAATAACTCTCCCTAGTACTTCCTGCCAACCATATTGTTTAATCAAGAGATATGGAGAGAACTCTTAACACAAAAACAGTGAAGAAATTTGGATAAAAATGTTATATTCCAGGGAACATGATTCTATATTTTGACTATAATCCTGAAATTCATTACTATAAATGAACGACCATGATGAAATTTTAGAGAAAAATTGGCAATCCTTCAACTTGTCAACTTAATGCATTTCATTCTTAGATTACAAATGCTTCATCCAATCTCCTCACAAAATATTGCATTTGCAGAAACACAAAGAAGAGAAATTACCCAGGCTTAAATTGGAAATGGAAAAACGTACATTGGAGTCGAACTTATCTATCACAGACTGGGCTTCTTCCATAGTAGCCATTGTCACGAAGGCGAACCCTCTGCTCTTTCCATTTTTTTGCTTTATAATCTACAATCAAACGAGTTAGCAAATCCATTCTTGAAATATTAAAAAACTTGAAAAAGATTCGTCACCTCGACGTCTTCTAGAGTCCCACATTGGCCAAGTAAGTTCTTGATATCCTCTACAGTGAGCGACCATGGCAAATTAAAGAGCCAGAGCTTTTTCTTGAGGTTGACTTCTGGGTTCTGTTCCAAAACGATATCTTGCACCGTCGATCCTACTACAAAGCAGAGTTTTCTTTGTGGATTATGGAAAACGAGGCGTGGAGGAGTATTTAGAGAACTAAGAGAAGACGAAGAAGTGCAATTGAAAACAGAGAGCCGCGTGGAGCGCAACCGCCTAGGAAATAAGAAGGAATTGGGGGAAGTAGAAGAAGGCTGAGCGCAGGAGATGGAGAGTGCAGCTTCCATTGCCGCCAGTCCAAGTACCGATGAAAGAAGATGAGAGTAACCGTGGACAAATTTGATGGATAAGATTGGTAATTTCAATTTTGAATGCACATTGAACCATAATTCAGAGCAGGTATAGAATATTTTCAATTCAACCCTTCAATTTTTAATTTCGTCAATCCACGTTTTTAGAGTTTAAAGTTTAAGGCAGTACCAATTACGTCTCATCTCTTTTTCACTTGGGAAGGGTTGGATTAATTATAATAATCATAATTAAAATAATTAAATGTGATTAGAAATTATATAAAATATTTTTTATTATAAAAATAAAAATTGTTTATTGAAAAATGTGTTAGTGTAAATTTAATAACAAATTATACGGTGCTTATATAATTCTGAATATTTCCAATATCAAATTAGACACACAAAGAAAAAGAATAGCTTTCGAATAGAAACAATTTAGTATGTGTAATGAAAGTTATGTATGTTTAAAAGTAATTAAGTCAATTTTATCAAAAAACTGTACTGTTTTAATAAATTACTTTAAATTAGATTTTAGAGTGAGAATTTGAAAACGATTATTGAAGTAGAAATATTCTTACCATCTTCAAGCATTTTGTCATGCAATAAAATAGACAATCAATGAAGTACTGTCACTATTAGATTAAGGACTAATATATGATTAAGATGTAATTAAAGTTAACGAATTATGATTAATTAAATTAATATAGGTGATTAGCTTAGATATGTGATGAAAATATAATTAAAGAATAATTAAAGTTAATTAATTAAATTAATATGGGTGAGTAGTTTAGAACTAATCTAAACTAATTAGTCAAAATTAAGTTATTTAATGGATAATATATCATGATAGTTTTGTAATAATTCATGGAAAAAAAATGTAAAATGGTACTTTTACCTAGATAATAAGTTAGATGAGGTGGTAAATTAATATTTAAATAAATAATAATTATTAAAAAAATTATATAAATTGCTCCTCCAAGCAGCAAAAAGGAGGAACAACGGGGACAGAAAAACAAGAAAAATAAAAGAGAAAGAAAAAATTAAAAAATTCGATGATCTGTCATCAAGATCAACGTTTTGGTATAAAATATTGAAGCAAAAATAATAGTTTAGATAAGTTATTCCTTACTCTATTATTTATGAATATATACAAATAAAACTATAAAGAATTCGTTATAAAGAATCCGTTATAATTCATGAATTAATTGGTATAAAAATGTTGATATTAATTTAATTGACATATTGGAATAACTAAAACTGACAGTTGATTAGAGACGTGAAAATGATCCAATTTGAATTATAAAATGTTAAATTTAAAATTATTGAAACAATGAAATTTTGGATTAAGAGAAAATGGCTGGTATTGAAAACCATCCATTCGAGACAATGGAAATTCGAAGGATGAAGTTTTGAAAAATTGCATTTGTTTCTGGTGATATGAACACATACAACGATGAGAAACGAATAAAATAACAAAATAATATGTAAACAAGAATATTGATATAAATTATGCAATATTATATAAATTGCGAATTAGATGCTAGCAAAGATTTTAACATGTAACTTTAATTGATTAAAGTGTCGGGTTTTACAAGTTTTGGGATATCATCATAAGTGTTTAGATAGTTGCATAACTATTATTTATGCATCGTAATATTTATCATTTAACAAAGATAAGCATATTCATTTCACATATATTATTAGTATATATTATTATGCATGAAATGTATGCATAGTATGCATGTTTAAATCATGCATAATGAAATTATAAATATATGGAAATGATATTATGAGAGGTATGATTGATCACATTCGAACCAAATATATATTTCACTAACGATGTATTGTGTGACATTTGTAAAGTTAGAAAATAGAAATGGAGTGATTGCGAATTCCCTTTGGTACGGAAATCCCTAGCCATTCAGAGATATATTGTGACATGCAGACACAACTGTGAAATAATCTGAAGGATATACGAATGTGTGAGTCTTTACACATTGAGATTGTTAATCATGCATATTGATATGTACATATATGTCGATATGAATTACATATATTAACATTCATATAACATATTAATATGATATTTGATGAATATGTGATCAAGTAAATAATATGATGTACACACTTGTATTAAATCATTTATCGTAGCACAAGTAGTGTGTGAGAGTTGCATATCATACTCATTACATAAAGTTGAGTATAAAAATGAGAAATAGATGAGTCATAGTGTCTAGGGAATGATTTCCTTGTCATGTGTCTATGCATATTCATATATGTATGGATTAATTCCTATGTACGAAGGAAAGTGATAATTATAAATAAAATTAGACATTAATATTATATGTCTAATAAATTTATGTAAAGAACTTTTGGGTTAGACTTTAATAATAATAAAAGTCTAGTAAGTTATGTAAAAAACATGAGTTAAACATGTATCATAGATGTCTAGTGAAGATTGTGGAACAAGTATAAGATAGACATTAGATAAATATGGTAAAATATAAACTATGGGATGACTGTGGAAAACATAATTAGACTTTAAATAGAATGTTTAGATAGCACCAATGAAATATAAATCGTGAAAAGAGTTGTGCATAAAAATTAATAGCTCGAGGGAATAAGGAAAAGAGTGGAGTTAGCATATAATTTTCTAAATCATATACTTAGGCATTCACATATATGCGCAATACACGTCTTACATAAAGAAGTGTAACACATAATTAAATATTAATAAAAATTATTTAGAGAAATTTATTAATATTTAAAACTATAGGATGTACAATCACGAGAGTTGATCAATGTTAATAAATGGAAGTGAAGGTTGCAAAAACTAATCATGTAGGACGATATACGTGATTAGATAATATATATTAAATAATAAGCATTAAATAAAATGTTTTATGGGTATGAGTGTACTTGAGAGTTGACCAACGTACAATTAACTTGTATGAATAAAGAATAATTTCAAAATAAATAATAAATCTTATAGTGATTTGAGAAATTAGACAATAAAATATCAATAATTCATCTTTTTAGTAAATTATAAAGTTAAAAAAATATTAAGGTTGAAAAAAAAAATAATATACATGTTCGTAAGTAGTTAGAATAATATTTAACTTACGGGGATTTATTAAAATTCATTATGTAGATCCTTTCTATTTTCAATTTTGACTCGTTAGTTATGCTGATAAAGATAAAGGTAAAACTCAATACTTCGATAGGGTCAGCACAACATATGAATAGAGTTATTAACTTACTCTTTGTATAAAATTCATGACAGTAAGAACTATGTATGTAAATTAAATTTGAATAAATTTTATATACAATGAAACTTGTACGTGTAATTGTGGGTTGAATTTAGTTATTTATTGTGGCCCAACTCAATATAATTATGTTTATTATATTGAATCGATAGTTTATTTAACATTACTACGTCGAGAGTTTGAGTAATTAGAACATAAGTCCTGACAAAGTATCTACGGAACTGACATAACCAATCGAACCACTTAGTTTTGTTCAATTTTAGTCAGTTTTCAAAGTCCACGAGCCGACATTTGGTTTGACGTATGCAAAACCGAAGTAATCAAACTGAAATGATTTATTGTTAGACTAAAAAATAATTAATTTTTAGTGTAAATAGTTGAAAATCTTGACTAAGTTTCTTAGTTCTATTTTAGCAGCATTTAATATATAATTAATCATATTTAGCAGATAATTTTATTGTTATTAATAAGGAATGAAATTAGGGTTAATTAAATGTAATAATAATTAAATTTTGTTAAGAATGTAATAAGTTTAATTTATCATAATTTGAAAATATTAAAAAATTTCTTTACAAGTTTTCTTCCATCTTATTCTCTATATTGATTTTATCTTGTATTAGTACCAGAATTGAACCGAACTGAAATCAAATCCAGATTTTGAGTTTGGTTTCGTTAGATTTCTCGTATTAAAAAAATCTGGTTTCAATTTCAAAGTCATTAAAACCGATATCTATTAGTTCTTTTTGAATTATCAAAAAATTAAAATGAACCAAACAATGAACATCCGCTAGCTACGTACATTTAGTATTACAATTGATTTTCAATACTAAAAATTGTTCAATCAACGTTTATTTTGGCTGTGCATACGTGAAATTGAATGAATTAAGATAATCACGTCGATATTTGATAACATTTATAAATGCTTGAGAAGTGTTGCTAACATCCCTAATTACAAGGACAATTTTACTAGTTGGTTTATTAATTGCTGCCTATTCTTAAATTTATTGGCTAAATGGACTTCTAGCTTTAAATTTAGATATTAAGTTTGCAATTAACCTTTAAATAGAATTTCAGTGGGGTTCACGTTACACATGCCATGTATTAATATGTTCAGTTCCTCCTTTTTGCTACTGCATTTTTCTTTATTTCCAAACAAACTGCACAGCACAAAAGCAAGACTACTTCACTTTCCCATCAAAAAATGGCACTGAGTGGCAACGTGATCGGAGCCATCAACTTCGTGGCCGTACTTCTCTCAATTCCGGTCATCGGAATCGGGATCTGGCTGGCGACGGAAGCAGACAACGCGTGCGTGCAGATTCTACAATGGCCGTTGATTGTCCTCGGAATCTTGATCTTAGGAGTAGCCATTGCAGGGTTGGTCGGAGGGTTTTGGAGAATCCAATGGCTTCTCATATTCTATCTAATCGCCATGATAGTTCTTATAATCTTGCTGGGCTGCTTGGTGGTGTTCATTTTCATGGTTACGAATAGAGGGTCCGGCCACATCGAACCCAGCCGAGCTTACTTGGAGTATCGACTCGACGACTTCTCTGCGTTCCTGAGGAGAAGGGTTCAGAGATCCTACAAGTGGGATCGGATCAGAGGCTGCCTTAGCTCCTCCACTATGTGTTCTGAGCTGAACCAGAGCTATAGCATGGCTATGGATTTCTTTAATTCTCATCTTTCTCCTCTGCAGGTCTGTTTTCTTACCTCTTCTTCTTCTTCTTCTTCTTCTTCTTTACGGTTCCAGATAAATCTGATAACTTATCATATTTTCTCATTTCATGTTCTTGTTTTTTTTTTTTTTTTTTGGCAATATTCGATTTGAAAAACACAAAATATTCTTCATTGACAACCTTCTGCAATCTCAGACTCAAAGTCTTGATGCGTAGAATAATCAAACACAAGAACACAAGCTACCACTTTATAGATATAAAGTATTCTTCGTCCACGTGAAATTTAAAGCTGGAATCTGCAACAATCTGACCCTATGTTCTTCCCTTTTCTTTTCTCTACTTTTTTTCTCTATTTTTCTTTCACAGTCAGGATGTTGTAAGCCGCCGACTCAATGTGGTTACACATTTGTGAATCCGACATACTGGATAAGTCCTATAAACAACGCAGCAGACATGGACTGCATTCAATGGAACAACGACCAAAACAAGCTCTGCTATGACTGCGATTCTTGTAAAGCTGGTTTGCTTGCTAGTTTGAAGAAAGAATGGAGGAAGGCAGACATTGTTCTGCTCATAGATCTCATCGCTCTCGTTTCTGTCTATGTGATTGGTTGCTGTGCTTTCAGAAATGCTAAAACTGACGATCTTTTTCGCAGATACAAGCAGGGTTACACCTAGAGAGAGAAAGAAGAAAGAGAAAGTCTTTCTGCAAAAACTCTAGACTGCGGTTTCTGCTTTTGCTTTACTTTGTGATTAGCAGCATTTCAATGGAGTTTGAGCATACCCACATAAATTCAGATATTGGGATTGCATGGTTGTCTATTGTTAGTTTGAATTGCATTGGACTTTGTGAATTGGAATAAGCTGGGATTTAGGACGACATGGACAACGTGATTTACGGTGGACACCGAAAGGTGCTTACTTTTATCTAATTCTAACTATTTTTTACTAAAATTAACGATAATTTTCTGTCTATTTTTATTTCGGATCTAGTATTTATGTACGTTCAAAAATTGACATAATAATTAAAATAATTTATAAATATTTAAAATAATACATTAATTAATGAATATAGTCTCATAAAATTAAATAAGAATGAAAAATATCAGTTGGGAATTAGGACGAAAAAGAAGACCATAATATAACAATTAGATTTTTTTATACGTAGTATTTATCTAACCTAAATACAAAAATTTAAACTAAGAGTAAATATTAAGATTTGCGTGAAAAATCACAGTAAAAAATGAATTTTAAGATTTAAACATAATGTATTCGGTAAGAAGACACCCATCAGACTGATCCATTCTCTATTACCACAGACATCTAGGAAAAATTCATAATTTGTGGCAACACACGCTTTGGATGAAGTAGAATTAAGGTTGCCAGACTCTTAGCATAAATATGATTATTTTTCCTTAATTTAAATGTCATTTTAACAAAATATAAGAGAATAAACTCATAGAAGAGACATCCTATTACTCCTATATATATTTGGAAAATTGAAAATTAGTAAAAAGGAATAGAGAATTTGCATAGTAATTATATCCCAACCTATATAATAAGAATTACTAGACACAGGCTATACGAGAACTCGTCGACCATCTGTCAAACAAGTTCAAGCTACGTTGTAACAAAAAAAGAAAAAGAAAATACCAGTCGGCTCAACCCGGTCTTTAGCATTGCCCGCACTAGTTATAAATTTGTGGGTCTTTTTCATTTTATGGGAACTATGATATCTTGAGAAACAATGTCTATTTTATTAAACTAAACACTTGATTTATAAGCTATAAGCAGACTCACTATACACTAGAGCTTCTTCATTCCAAAATAAAGAACAGAAAACCAGTTAAAACTAATTATTTACCTCATACACTTCAGCAGCTATCTTAATAGTCCCCCTCAAGATGGACAATGAATATCTATCACTTCTATCTTGCATAAAATATCATGAAAAGAACCCGGACACAGCAGTTTTGTGAGAATGTCGGCAAGCTAACGTCTAAAACAAATATGTAATGTTTTAATGAGCTTTTGATGAAGTTTTTTTTTTGCACTACACGACAATAATTTTTTATACGCTTGTCGAGTTCATGAAATACAAGGTTGTCAGTAATATGCAAATAGATAGATTATCCCAAGACAAAAAGAGGTCGCAACCAAATTAATTCACAACTAACTTGAGTCGTGGCTCTATACTCAACCTCCGTCGTGGACTTAGAAATAGTTTTTGTTTCTTTGATTTCCACAGAGTTAAAGAGTTTCCAATAAAAAAATAGAAACCAAGAATTGATCGACTTGAATCAGGACATTGTCCCCAATTTGAATCATTAAACGCTTTCGCATGACTACAAAATGAACTTGAACGGAACAAACCTTGACCAGGAGAACGTTCGACATATCTCAGAATTCTGTATGTAGCCCATAAATGAGATGATCTTGGTTGCGATAGAGATTAACTTAATCTATTCACTGCATATGAAATATTTGGTTTATCAACCATAAGATATAAAAGCCTGCCATACACAGTAGGGTCTCCTAATGAATACCACTAATGTCTCTGACTAAGATTATTCTCTTACTACTTCATGGAATTTCAAGACCCAAACATGTAATGTTTTAATGATCTTTTGATGGAGCTGTTATCACACTGTATGACAATCAATTTCTATATGTTTGTCTCGTCATGAAATACAAGGTTCACTCCAATATGCAAAGTATATTGATTATCGCAAAAACAAACGAGTTGGTTTATGATGATCTATTCAAAAGTCAACAAGAAGAGCTAAATTAATTCACAACTAACTTGAGCAATGGCTCTATTCAAACCTCTTTGGTGAACTTAAAAATAATATGTTGTTTCTTTGATTTCCACAAAATTAATGAGTTTTCAATAAAAATACAAAAATCAATAATTGATTGCCTCGAATCTAGACATGTTCCTTTCAATTGACTAGTAGATGAACCTAAATAAAATCAACCTTGACCAGGAGAATGTTTGATATATCTCAGATTTTTGTACGCAACCTGTAAATTAGATGATCTTGGTTGCAATAGAAATTGACTTAATTTGTTCACTGCAAACAAAATATTTGGTCGTGCATTTGTGATATACAAAAGCTTACCAATAAGTCTTCTACACATAGTAGGGTCTCCTAATAAATACCACTATCAAGTGACAACTTACAATTAACATCTATAGGTTTGGAGGCTGGTTTGCAACCAAGATATGTACACGGAGTTTTCTGTCATTATTATGTCATCCACATAAACAAGAATAACAATTAAGAAAACTGACTTAATATGACAAATAATGAACTATCAGAAATAGAAATAGACCGAGTAAAACCATTTGCACGCAATGCAATAGAAAATTTAGAGAATGATTGCCTCAAAACTTGTTTTAAACTATATAATGATTTATGTAATTGGAACACTTAATTTTGTTGTTCGTCTCCCTATTTTAGAACACCTTTAACTTGATATCCAACAGACAACAGGCAAAGACGTTAATCTTATAACTAGGTGGATAATCATGCTAATTATAGCATTTTTTCATAGCATGACCAAATAATTTTTCCTTGATCAATACTACGAAAGAAGAAGAAGTTCTTTTCTTATTCAACTAAAAACTTGATTTACAATCTATAAGTAAACCCTCTATATCGTAATACATGTTGGCTACAGTTGATGATATTCATCCAAACTTGCTACTTTAAACTTGAATTTAAAAAATAAATACAATATCGAACAAGTTATTATCTTTTTCACGGCGTAACAAACTGTATAACTATATATATAATTATCAACTAGACATAAAACTATATATTATGCAAAGATGTCAAACATGTTATACAACCAAATAAGGAACATCATATTTAATTATGAAATTCGATAGAAATATTATGACATCGGGAGAAAATAATTAATTTGGAGAAAAAAAAAAGAAGTTTCAAAGTGAATAAAATTCTTTGAAGAAGGAGAACGCACGTGTTGCTCAAGCAAGAAAACAAGAAGACCCCACACTTGATAAGCCAACGGTGTGGACGAAAGTTTGGTGACTCATTTACTCTCTCTCTCTCTCTCTCTCTCTATGCCAATCAATTATTTATAATATAAGTAATCTTCTTGTACAACCATTATCATTGAAGTAGTGTTGTTGTGTTTATTAATGTATTAGCAATAATCAACTAATTAATTATTCATCCCATTGGTTTCCCACAACATCAATCAAAAGAATAATTGTAATATGTCATTTTAATTTCATATTAACTAATGAGTGTCACGTTATAATAAATGTATCATTATCTATTTTTTGGTAATTAGCTAAGATTGATATTAGAACGTTGACATTTTTAGCACGACAATGTTTGAATTTTCCGTCTTTTTCAGATTATTAGTAAGCAAAGAAGGAAATTAGAAAAACAAATTTCGAAAAAATGAAAGAAAAATGCAAACATATTCTTGCAAAGCAATCGAGAACGGTCCATCAATGGAACAAATCAACCATATATTATTGTGTTGTTTTTCTTTCGAGACCTTTTATTTTACTTTTCCTACGTATATTTAATTACGTAATTATTAATATGCAATTCGATCTCCTTAATCCTAGTTCTATATTAACATACAAAAAGAAATGATACATTTTGTATCTACACATCACATCCTCTATACTTAGGATAAAATATAATTTCAATCCTTACGGGTTCAATTTTCTCGCTACAATTCTTGTAGTTTCAAGTTGTGCTTTTAAATTGTCCTTCAACTTATTTTCATCGCTAAATTTAACAAAAAAAATTATGTAACAATTGTTTTTATACGACATATATTTATATAAGATAAAATATGTAGTTGGAATAAATTGAATCTTATTTGAATAATTTATAAATTAAATTCATTAAAAATATTTAATTTAACTTAAAAATAACTAAATCGATCTCACTTATTTTATTACAATTACGTATTTCAGCAAATAGACTATTTAAAAACTTTAATGAAAAGATTAAATTAAAATAACCCTTAATCAACTACGACAAAAAACATATTTGACTCTTAATTTTAATAACATAATTCATATTTATTATTTTTAATGATTTTGGCTAAAGGATAATTATCATATATGTTACATTATGCTATAGATAATATCTATAATGATTAGTCAAGCATTTGTTCGTCAATTAGACAGTGTCATAGTGTTGAGTGTTGTGTCACATCATATTTGGACTATGATTGCCTACCAAATTCTCATCCATCGGTGTTTGCATCTCTAGTGGCTTAGTGGTATGTTTGGTTATTGTTATTTCCTATGATGTGTATTGAGATAATGGTTGGTTTATGTAAATCCTATTTATGGTACTTGTTTCACCACTTTCTTCTTGTCTTCTCATTGTTGCTCCTTCACCATTTTACAAAGGTGCCTGAGCTGGTTAAAGAGGAGGATAGTTTAACAGCAGCTCTATTTCATTTTATTTCTCCTTTAGCAATAAAGATGACTTCAGATTTTGCGTTTCGATCGTCAATATGACGTGGAGCGTGCTCATGGAAAATTTCTTGAAGTCGAGGATTGATAGGTGGTCAATATTGGCTTACTAGAACCATCAACGAAGTCTCAAGAGGCTGATTTAGGAGTAAAGGTAAAATATTTGAAGGCAGAAGACTATCTTTTCCAATTAAATGATCGTGCTATCTGTTGAGAATAATATATCCAACAAACAAATATTATGAACATTTTTATTACTGTAATTAATAAATTTTTATGATGATTTTTATATTTGCATTATTCGATATGCTTTATAAATAAAAAAAAATTATTGATTATTTATGCAATTTTAAGATTAAATTTAAAAATAAATAATCACACTAGTTCATAACTTAAATTTGAAGTATAAGACTTCCAAATTAATAAAGTAATAAATACAGTTAACTTCGTTGAGAACGTATAGTTATATTCCGACTATATATGTAGTGATATAAAGTAACTGTATTTTATATAATATGATTATATAGAAATGAACTAGATGAAATTATATTGTTTTTATAATATCCGTTAAATGAAAAACAATTAATTCCATCATAGTGATGGTAATATATGTATGATTTTAATTAATTGTATTTAGTATACTGCTGTTTCATTTCAATTTATTATTTGATTTACTCGTTATAGTTTTGTACCAACTACATTACATAAGTATTGTATTTTATGAATAAATTAAATGAATAGCTGTGAATGCTAACATCGATACAATGAAATTCATGATACAAGATTTTCTTATTTGTTAGTTCAGGAATTGAATAATTAGCGCACAAATTCATAAATGTTATGAATTAATTATTCAATTAAAAACTAATGCTAGTTAATTATAAAGATGTAATATAAGAGATTAACAGATTCTATACCTATCTTTATTACGAATATTAATAGAAGATTAATACATATGTAATTACTATATTAATATACATTACTTTGAGTAAATATACTATATAGTTTTAAAAGTGCAACTTTAAGTATTTAGAATAATTATTCTATAGTTAATAATTGTGTTATTTAATATAATTTTTTTTATTAATTAACAAATATTATTTAACCTTAAGACTATAGGTCTATCAGTTCCTCTGTAATCTTATATCACTATTTAATTTTCATATGACAAAAATAAATATATAAATGATTAATTATGATTAATCATTTATAAACACTCAAATTAATATATTATGATTCAAAATGTATAAATAATTTTTATATTTTGAATCCAAAATAATATCTCATTAGATGATATTGTTTTAAATAATTTGAATTAGATTCGAAGAATCTCATCAGATAAGATTTGATATTCAAATTTAAATTAAAGTTAGTTCTTTAATAAACTATCGAATCAAATTTTTTGAAATATGAATAAAAGTATATCTGAAAAATCTAATCATATTAAATTTGATATATAATTGATTTATAGGTTGTTGATTATTTAAAATAGATCTAAATAATCTCGAAAAATTGTTTTCATAACTATATTTTAAAAATTATTTTTAGATTATATAATTAATCGATAAATTTGATTTATGATATAAATCAACTGATAATCAAATTTGATTTGATTAGATAATATTTATTTTTTAAAAAATTAGTTTTTAATTAAATAAATTTGAAATATTAATTTCAAAATAGATCTATAAAGTTTTCAAATATGATTTGACAAAGAATCATAGAATAGAATGACAGAAAAAATAAGATAGATAGATCTAATTCCTAAAGAAAATGTGTAACCTTTGCAGATTCGGTTTTAGAAAAATATTTTCTAAGATCGAATATTGACGTCTCATTTATTGAAAATACGTCTCTGTACAAATATAAGAGTGTGTTGTTCTCGTAAGTTGGACGCCCACACGTCAAGATTTCAAAGTTTTCGTTAATCACTTGATTATGAATTAATGTTGTTAAGATAAAACGATAATACCTGAGTAAAATGGTTTCTCAAAGAGATATTTTCTTTATTCTACTATAATCTAAATTTAATATTTTTTCTTAATGTAAATTGTTTACCTTTTGAAAAAATGTATATTTCTCAAAAATATTTTTTTTACACTAACAATTCAATTTATGGTTATTTGTAGTTTTAAAATCACGAGGACAACACATGTCACTATTATGAATAACAGTGAATTCTGTCATGCGTAGGAACCATCAAAATTAACAATTAATGTCAGCGCCATTGTTTTATTAGTTTAAAAATATTTGTGTTGCTATAATTTAATGTAAATTGTGATATGTGTTAAAATTAGATTTTAAAGATAATATATATTTATAAATATATGTTGTTGATATATGTTTCGCATGACATGGAATAGTGATCGAAATTAAGTCGATTGTTTGTATTAAAATTTATTTAATTTACGTATTTTTTATCTACATCTGATTTATAATTTAACGATGAAAATTTGAGACTACAAGACTGTGAAAATTGTTGGCTTGATGATTGGATTTAAGGGTTAATGGTCAAGTCCATCCTTCATGGACTTGGATGTTTGGTCGTTGTACTTTAAACTCTCTCATTTCTCCAATTGAACGAAGAGCAAATGTCATGAACTTGTCGCAAGAAGGATTTGCAAGTTAGTGTTCATTCAACTCGAGTTTTGTATTAAGACTTCCTTGATCCGAATGCTTGACTCCTCTTTTGAGATTTCACAATTGATATTATTCAAACTAATAATAAAGAATAGACCTACAAAACAAACAAGAAAGTTAATAAATTCCATAGCTCGGGTCTTAGAGAGCGACCTCTTTGGTGGCATGTATGATTTTACAAAGCAAGTTGAAAAGAAAATCTTGAAGGTACATATAATTTCTTGTTCATAGAAAAAGGACATCTAGGCCCTTTTTTTCAATGTTGAGTTATGGGGCTATTTAATGATCATCAAGAAACAATAAATTATTATTTTATCAATCACAGAAGCACAATTTGTTGCAACAATATCATGTTCATGTTATGCCATTTGGCTCAAAAGATTGCTTGAAACACTTCAATTTCAACAATAAGGCCCAACAACAAGTTATTGTGATAGCATTTCAACAATAAAGATCTCAAAAAATCTAATTTTTCATAAAGGAAGCAAATACATCATGTTAGATATCATTTTGTTTGCCAAATCTTTGCAATAATATAATAATTAATTTAATATTTTGTAAGAGTGAAAATCAAGCTGCTGATACCATTAATGCCGGCTACCATTGTGAAATTTAGAGATATATGCTTAGAGTCCACTTGTTAAAGGAGAGTTACCCACTATTCGTTATAGCTTTTTAAGCCGAGTAAAATAGTGATTTGGTTATCTTATTTCGCCATTTCTTTTATCGTCCTCTACTCTTTACTCACTCCTTTAATATTTTACGAAAAAATAGTTCAAAAATATTTAATAAATTATATATTGATTATTATAAAGTCAAGTCCATTTTAGTGATCAAATATGGTACAAGGTTACTAGGCATCAAATAAAATGTTAACTTTCGTTTGATAATGGATCAAAATTAAAGCCCAATCAATGACATGTTTTAGAATAAAGTGTTATGGCAAAATAGGTATATAATTAGTGGTTCATGTTAGATAATATAAAAAAATTGGGATTTTCTCTCTAAATTTAAGGACAGATTTCAGAACCATATTACGGTATTTCATGATTTCATGTGTGAATAATATTTATTCTAAATAACCAAATAAATAATTAGTGTATATATATAAATTATAAAATATTGTAAACCAAATAAATAAATTTATATTAAATAATGTAACTAATATTCTATTAATTATGGATTTGTTTTTTTGGAAGGAGAGGCAAGTAGGCTGATTTGGTATATTCCTAGATGAAACAGTGGAGAGAAGGAAACGTGTTGGGTGCGTGTACAGTCCAGATAACGACAGGTGTTTTGTCGGCAGGTCTCTCCACATCATCTCTCCACCTTTCCACTTCCCACCTTCTAAATCTTTCCACACAACACCATAACCGGATCACATAACGCCCACCATCTGATCCACCATCTACGGCTCGTTTCAAACCATCAGGACCAAGAAGGGTCCCACCCTGTATGAAACCCAATCAACTAAGAAAAGCCGCCTGTCCCAATTTCTGCCATACATAACTCGTTTGCTGGGGGCGGCTGACCTACTTTATCAATTCCGCGAACCAAGACCCTTGCCTTTCTTCCAACCAATCACATCTCGCCACGTAGGCAAACTGATTCCGCCAGGAACCACTTCCACGGCCGCCGAGTGCCCGCACACCACTACAGTTGACAAGTCAAGAGCTTCTATTAACGGAAACATTTTTAAAGGGTACAGAAAATATCTAATATTCCATTCCATCTATAGATTTTACTCCTCATTTCAAAGGACCATATTGTCTTTTCCGAAATTCATAAACACAGCAACTCAAAACCGGGTATCTACATAACCATACCATAAGTTTTGTATAATCACTATTAAACCACTGTATATCGGTACATGTAAAGCCAGTCAACCTTTAGTATATTTTCCTTTAAGCCCTCCATATTTATTATTACTAAAAGTACCCATTTCTCCCCTACTCTATGCTTCTATTTACAATACTATGAAACCCTCGACACTGCCTCTGTGGAGCTTGAGAAAAGCTAGGGGCATTGGGGCCATTGTGACAAAAGAAGATATATTAAGTGACCCAGAAGTAAATAGCGTAAGGAACTAGTATTCTATAATTAGTCCTCCCATTGGGGCACGGTGAGGAATTCCCTTTCTTCGCTTGGCCGTTCGGTAATTACACAACGTTGGAGGTGGCGTTGAAGGGGAAAAGCTCTGGAATTTGTCTGCTTTGGTTTTGCTCGAGGTGGACCTCCCATGGCTGCTGTTGCTGCTGGAGCTGTACGAGTCTTCAGACTCCGACGCCATTCTCGTCGATCTCTTCTTCTGATAATTCTTCGATGTTCCGACAATCTGGAATATTCCAAACACAGAACGAGAAAACACTCGTCAGTTTTCAACACTTTTTTACTGCTTTGTAGCCGAGAAACAAGTGGGAAAAACAGAGAGCGGAAAGAAAGGATCAAGTCTTCCACATGGAAATAAAAAGTCAAACTTTTCCAACCAAAACAGATTATTGTACGAGGGAGAAGAAATGTACCTTGCAACCGAGAGAGCAGAAACGGAAGGAATCGAGGAGGCTACGTTCGCAGACGTCGCAGGTGTTGGTGACGCCTTTGCCGGGCCTGGGCTGGGGGCGTTCGTTCAAGAAGACAACTCTCGCGCTGTTGATAATGTAGGTCTGGACGCCAGTAATGTCCAAAACTTTCTGAATCTCAGAGACTCTGATTACATCGTGGTACGAAGACCTTCTAATCTGTTGAAAAAATGGAAATAGAAAATCAGGAATTGTTTCGAATCGTTAAAAGAATGTCTTTTCCAAAGCCGCAGTAGACAGTGTGAAAACGAAGGGTAAAATCAACGAAATCTAAATAGAAAATGAGGCTGTTTTCGAAGGAAACGGAAGAGAAATGGCAATGATTTTATTGAAAGAAACAGAACCCAAATAAGGGAGGTAGGAATTCAAAAGGCGCGACTGAAAAACGCAGCTAGAAATAGTTAAAAAACCTGAATGGCGCGATGGTCCTTGTGATAGGCAAGGCAGAGGGAGCAGAGAGCGCCATTCATACAATCCAAGCAGTACATATTGCATTCACTCTTGTGAGAATCGGCGTGTAATTTGCATTGAACGAAGAAGCTCTCTCGAAGCAGAGGTTTCAGCCACGGCGGCCATCGATCATCTTTCTCATCAGGACCTCCAGCACCCTAAAACAACAGACAAACAGTGTCTAAACTAGAACCAACCCCATTTCCAAAGAAATCAATCGAAACAGATCAAACAAACGAGACCCAGATAAACAGAAACCATAAGCCTTTGGAAATGAAGAACAGAAACAAAACCTATTTCTTCAAATCGATACACATCAACTAAACTGGAGAGAAAGAGTGTGTTCAACAGAGATTACTCACCATGAGTCCCCTGTTCTTCTGCTTGATTTCTCGGACGGTGGAATCCTGGTTTTCGATCGCCAGCTCGAATAAGCTAAACGAAAAACTGACTCTTTCTGAATGGAAAGAACAACACTCTAGCGAAGAACAAATAGCCTGTGTACGAGCCCTTTCTAGAGAGAGAGAAGGGACCTTTGAAGAGTCGAGGCGGTGAAGGAGAGAATGGTTCTCGTAGAGAGTGGTATAGATTGCGTTAGAGAGAGAGAGAGAGAGAGAGGCAGAGGGGGAATGGGGATGGTCGTTCTTATCCCCTAAAAGTCTTGAACCGAGCCTAACTCCAAACCCGAACCAAAGAGAGAGGAACCTCCTCCTTCCCTTTATTTTTGCTTTTTGGTCTTAATGTCATTTTCCTTAATTGCTTAATCTCAGTTTTATTTCTAGTGATTTTCATCACTTTAAATCCTTTTTTCAATCTCTCAATAAATAATTTTAGACAAATTATAAATTGGAAAATAAAAAACTTTTTTTTTTTTTTATCAAGAGCAGCTCTTAATTTTCGACAATTACATTCATCATACATTGTATTGATCAAATCAGTTCCAGTTTGGTCCAATTTATTTTACAATTTCCAAAAAAATAAATTCAAATTTAGTAGGTTTTGCTCTAAATTTGATGTTTATAAAGTTTAATTATTTTGGTTAAGTTCAATCGGCACCAACTTAAACGACCTTTCAAGTATTATTGTACTATTCCTAATAATTTAACGTTGTTGTTCTTTTATTGATGACACAAGTCCAGTTGCTCATAATTTAGTTTCTAATTGCTGACACGGTGGAGTGTTAGTGTTTTGTTGGATTAATCCAAGTACATTTGTTGAAGGGAGGTTTAGTCCTAATAATTTAATTCCTCTCAAATAAGACAATGTGTTGTCACTTTTCTCCACTAAACGTGCTTTTCTTTTTCTATCTTTTTCAATGGCGGTTCAAGCCGGTAATTAACTACCCTTTTGACATTGTTCCTTATTGATGAAATAATTATCAAAATAACGAGTAATTTCACTCCATCAACCTCCAACTGATTGAGAGATTTCGCTTGACACTAGAGGATTTTTCGAGAGAAAAATTTCTGATACTGAGATGAAAAATTTTAGATTGAGAGTAGAAATAGACAGTAAACATAATATTATTATAAAATAATTAATCGAAGATGGAAAATTATAACTGAATTATCTTGAAAAATGAGTATTAATCAACAGTAATAACGCTGTAAGTAAGATTTAAATAAAAATAAAAAGAGGAGAAGATCGTATTTGCTATTAATGCCTAGTTATGTAACACCGGGACATTGATTACGAAGCAAACCATGTTGATTTGGTTTAGAAAATCATAACAATTCATACATATGGAAGAAAGAAGATCCTACATTAGGACCATTACAATTAATCTCTTAATTAATGACTTAATTTATAGGTGGACCACGTATTTTGTTGTGATTGGATAATTAATTAATTGTTTTACAACTTTATTTACATTTTTTGTAATTCATTAAAATCTTGATTGTAGACCAGTCATCTCTTCCTTTTAACGAAAGAATGTTTTTGCAGTTTAATGACACAACGCATTTTACTTGTTTGCATGATCATTCTTGTAAAAATGACGCTTCCAACTTGATCTCCTTAGGCTTCTGTTGCATACCAAAAATACCTTGGCTATGGACTTTTTTAAGAGTTATTTAGTTTCTCCTGTATTTTCGTCCCAACCTCCTCCGAGACTCGTCGCGTTATATTTAGTTTATACTAATTAGGAAAACAATCTCTTTTTTTGTCATGAACTACTCGAGAGACAATTGTAATTGTAACTCACAACTATTCTACGTGACAATTGTTGAATTCCTTGTTATAATCACTACGTAAATATATTCTTTCCTTGAGAACTTGAGGCCTTGGTCGTGACTTTGTTGGGACGATTAAGCCTAATTTGGGTAAGACAATCTAGCAACTTATTTTGGTAGCTCCATTAGCGTATCACTACCTTACAAATCTTTCGAGAGATCTTTACTGCAACGACCATTTTATGCACAAATTAAAATGATTTTCTCCATTAATGGCTGGCGTGAGTGACTGTGTTTTTAAGAGGAAAAGCTGCCCTGGTTGGGGGGATTTCCACCCATAAAGAAAGCACTTAAAATATGAGTGCAGTCTTTTCGTTTTTGGTTGATTAAAAAAAAAAAAATTAATACCATTTGTCACCATTCATACATTGTGACCCGATTATAATACAATTTCAAATCTTCCGGGTCGATACCGTACGTGCCACTAGGAGTTACAATTTATCCAATGATTCTTACAACAAGTTTAATAATCAATAGAATCAAATGTGCTCTAAAGACATTAACTGTACCGACCATATCAAGCACTAATTCTTGTGAGTTCATTACAATACAAGTATTAATTGTAAGAACATTCTAGAAAGTGAATAATATTAACCCATGGTGACCGGGCTTGGTTTGGTTTGGTTCTTCCTTACTTGAAACCGAACTAACAGTTCGGTTTCAAACCAAAATCGAACCGATGGGCCTTTGGAGCCGAACCCAAACCAAACCGATATTTTTGGTTCTGTTCGGTTCAATTTCGATTTTTTGATTTTTGTGGCTTGAACTCGATTTTGATTTGGTTTAAACTCGAGTTGGGTTGATTTTGGTTTATTTTTATTATTTGTAATAGTCAACATAAAAATTTAAAAAATATATAAATATCATAAATTCAGTTTTGTTCGGTTTTATCCATTTTTGAAGGAAGAAATTGAGAACTGAATGAAAATCTCAATTTGAGATTTTTGCTTTGGATAGGTGGGGTTTTCATTTTAATCGTACCGGTTTTCACAGCCGGTAGTAGCACAGCACCACTCTTTAAACAGCACATTTTATTAGAAGGTAAAAGGAAAAGAATAATGGGTAAATGGGTAAATTTGACTAAAAAGAGGGTCAAAGGTGGGGCTAACCACACACAGGGGCTGACGGCTAGACTTCAGCGCACACCAGCCATGACTCATGCCCCCTCGTGTTTCATACTTTCATTCACTGGGGCCCGCTCTCCGACCCACTCTTTTCCAATTGCCTCCAGTGGGCCCCTTTCTTTTCTCCCACTTGCTGACGTGTTCTCTCACGTCACCTTCATTTTTAAAACATTGTCTACCGCTCAGCAGTGTATGTATTCGTATAATGCAATTGACCTCCTATCCTCTGCTTAGAGATATGGATAATTGATTGTCTATACTGTATCGATTCAATCCTAATCTTTAAGTCACTACCAAAATGACCCATAATGATACAAATTATTAATTTAGTTACGTGTCATACACACATGTTATATATATTTTGTTCATCAGCTCTTATGTATCTTTTTTAAATTGATTGAACCTTCAAATTTGTAATCGTAAGAAAATTGACTTAATATAATAAATTTGTTAAAATTGTCAATACGCCGCATGTGATTGACTCTTCTAATTAACTACAAACTCAATTTTTTATGTATCACGTAATGAGTATCTCTGTCTTTTGATTTGACAGTAAACTCAAGTTGAAACATAAACAAAACATATTAATATAGTAATAGTACGTTATAATCTATTTCAAGCGTTTGACTTCGTTCCCAACATCTAGACCTCAAAGGTATTGAAAAATAAGACTGAACGAAGAGAGTTTTGAGTAAATCGACAAGACAATAGCTATAGTTTTATCAAAATTCCTACTTAAATATAACACAAAGGAAGTGTGAAATTTACACGTGGAGACAACTCACCAGTGGTCAAGAATTATTGACAAAGTAAAAAAAAAGAAAGATAATATCATTAAAAAATTAGAATATGTACAAATGGTAAGACCAAAATTAAAAACAGCTGAAGTGTAGCCAAAGTAGGTCATGAAACGAATAGAATAATTTGGTGTCATGTGACACTTGTAACAATGGAATACCTACAATTTTTTTTGTACACTTGTTATATAACCATGTTTCTTCATTTTTGTCTACTAATGTGACACTTCCATTTGTAAATATTCTATCATACACGTGTTGATATTTTATACTATTTTCAGTCTTTGGATGCTCAAGTGACACGTTTGGAGGAGTGGTAGAATCCACATCTACAAGGCACTTGTATATAGCTTTCTCAACTTCCCATAAACTCCCATTAAATTGTTAAATTATCAAAACTAAATGTAGCTAATTGTGCACTATATCTGTGGTCAACCAAATGAAATTACTCAATCTTTACTAGCTAACAAGTAACATTAGAGTTTGATTATTCAATTCTGTTTAGTTCGAGTTGAAAAATTGCTTCGTAATAATTTCAAAAAAAAAAAAAATTATGGATATTTTTTTGCAACGATTTGTGCAATATTTTTATGCATTATATGTAAATTATGTTTTAGTTGCATAATCAATATACAATTTAATTTCGATAACGATTTCTCTTATAGACATGTATTTTTTATCTGTTAACTTTTTTTACGTAAATCTTGGTATTCAATTTTTATTTTTATATTTTGTATTTGTGTTTGATTTTAACTGCGGCTATAAAACTTATTAGATTAATTAAGCATGTTTTAGTAAATTGATTTATCCATAAACATCGAGATTAGATACTTTTGAACAAGAGTGCAGATGATCACAACAACTTTCTAGATAATTAAACATGTGGTAAATTAGGGAATATGGTGAGTATTAGATATTGTATGCAGTTACCTATATAGTAGTTTATTTAAAGTTTCTTACATCTATTGTATATTTAAAGACTTTGTATCATAATTAATACAAGAAGAGTTTATTTTTCAGCCATATCTTCTTCGTAATATAATATTAGAGCGAAGCCTTTCGCCCCTAATCTCAAGTCTTTCGCCCTAATCTCTATTCAATGGCACGAGGTCGAAATGCTGTCAATTCCTCCAGAAGCATTATAATTCTTCTCAAGCTATTGAAAATCTTAGACCGACTGTCGTAGATGATTCCTCAAGTCCATATTTCTTGCAAAGCAATGATCATCCAAGGTTGATTTTGGTCGGGCATCTTCTTCTTGGTCCGAACTTCAACACTTGGAGACGGTCAATGACCATGGCGCTAACTGCTAAAAACAAGTTTTCTTTTGTTGATGGTACTATTTCTAAGCCATCTTCTTCAGATGAGTTCTTCTCTAGCTGGAATCGTTGTAGTATCATGGTTACGTTGTGTATTTTGAACTCGGTCTCGACATAAGACAACTTACTAAATTTTGAATTTGCTGCCTTAGTCTAGAATGATCTATTTAAGAGGTTTCATCAAAATAATAGTCCAAGAATATATCAAATTCGTTAATCTCTATTAGGATTATCTGAAAGAGCTATGGATATTAGTACCTACTATACAAAATTAAAAACGCTTTGGGATGAATTCCTAGATTTTCGGCCAATTTCGACTTGTCACTGTGGATGTTTTCAGTCATTCTACAACTATAACCAACGAGAACAAGTCTTGCAATTCTTAATGGGTCTGAATGAACCTTACACTTAGTTTCATACTCAGATTTTAATGTTGAGCCTCTGCCTTCTATCAGCAAAGTTTTATCACTTGTAGTTTAAGAAGAACGTCAAAAATCGGTTGGTTTTCCTTCATCTATAAATGATACTCTGGTGATGAATTCTATCCAGAACAATTCTTCTTCTCAGTCTAAACCACGAAGGGATGAGCCATTTTGATGCAAGGACATACGATTGATAAATGTTACAAGATTCATAGATTTTCACCTGGATACAAGTTTAAAAACAAGGTTGTTACTGTCAGGACTCGATTCCACCAGCCAAACTCCGATGGGCTAGCAGATTCTCAAAGTGAGAAATAGTCAAACGTCGCAGGGATGCTTTCATTGACACTCACCTCGCATATGCATAGATCATTATGAATTAATGAAATATACTTCTTTAACTTTGTATCCAAAATTAAGATGTTCCATTTAAAATTATTTTTTTTTATAAAAATATTTAAAACATAAAATATCTATTGCACGAAAAAACAATATATATTGAAAATTTACATGAAAATTAGAGTACAAACACAGAATCTACTATAAAAGTAGGTCACTACATGTGACATTTCAAAAAAATTTATACAAAGAAAAGTCAAATATCACACTCAAACAAAAAAACCATCTACTTTGATGGTTCACCTATGTCTTTTTGCAACTTTATATTGTCTTATGTTTTCTTTCTCTATGAACGTTCTTGATATCTGAAAAATATGAATTATCCACTTAATGAGCTTTTAGCCCAATAAAAAAATATATCACATATAAGAACTAATTTAAACTCTATTAATACTATATAGGATCAATTATTATCTTCCACTACAATGATTATTTGAAAATCATATAAATCATGTTTTTTTGAAAAACATACAAATTCTGTAAAATTATGCATGCTAGAAATCATTCGAAATCACTCAATCATTGTTTGAAATCATTTTCATCAAATAAATCTAATGCAAATAGAATGAACTTGCATGATTAAAACCATCATTTTAGGAAAACTTTAATGCATCTTTTAACAACCAAATATTTATGTCAAAAATGTAATACACTCTAATTCCAACATGTATAACCATCACACAATTCTACACGTTCTCAAGCTTTCTCCGGCATGGCTGTAGAACCCTATGCATTAATCTATCTCGAGGTTTAAGGATTTTCAACCCAACAAGGACATTAAGTTGATCTCATTCTCATTTGCATGGTCATACACAGCGCACGTGAAGAGGCAATTCCAACCATTGGGTTCACGTGTTACCAAGATTTCTAACTTCTTATTTTCCTCAAATTCATGCTTTAGCATATTTTATAAAGTCAATGTCACGCAGATTTAAAATCATACAACTCACTCATGCAAATCCTTTTAAAAACCAGCATATCATATTGCTTTAAAATAATATTTTCAAAACATTTATTTTTAACATCACAATACAATTTGAAAACATAAATCCTTTTATAAAACTCCATTTATTTAACATGAAAACAACTTTCATTTAAACACTTCGATCCACAATCAAAATTCTAAGCGTAACCAGAACCAATGACATAATTTAAATCTATCTCCACCTAAACAATGCAATAAAGGTTAAATTAACTATTTTAAATGTAAGATTTACTTATCTATCGAAGGTTCCTCATCTTCCACAAAATTTTCATATCATGAACTGAATTTTAGTCCTATGAAATCGTCTCCTCAAGCTGAGCAATTTTTCTTTGGAGGAACAAGTCCAAAATCCTACTTTTTTCTCTCTTTTTCTCTCTTCTTTCTACTTTTTCTCTATTTTTTCTCATTTTCTCTTGAACTGAATACTTTGCACAAAAATGACCGATTCCTTAACTATATCCCTCATTTCTAGATGATTCATGGAAAACTTTTCTTTTTAACCCCACCCCTTTATGCATTTTTACAAAATTATCCTTCATTCTATGAATATTCTAAAATATATCATGATTACTTATGTTTAAGTATATTTAGTTGAAACTAATTAATTTTTATTAGTCTTAAGTTAATAAAAATGATTAGCATAATTAATCATAATTAAATAGCATTAATCATACTTAATTAATCACTTAAGCAAACAACTTATTCAATATATGCTGACTGTCACCTGTCTTAACTCCATTGATTGTCCAAAATTATCACATGGATATATGTTACAAAGTATTGAAAATATTTTTTCTTATTTAATTTTCTCCAAACTCTCACTCTAAGACGTAGTTTAAAGCCATTAACTAAAATAGTGCAGTTTAAAACGTAAACTGCATTCATCAGATTAAAAAGTAAATAAATTTTGCTACACAAATCTAATCTCTTTCATTCTAAAGTCATTCTTTTTCTTTACATGTCTATTTAAGATTGTTAAATTTCATAACAATCTAATTATCATAGCAAAAGTTATTATACTTACAATCAAATGTATTCATACAAAACAGTTTCATTCATACCATTTTCAAGGATTTTGTACTATTTCTTTAATATAACTTCTATAACTTATATTCATATATCATTCATAATAAATATTTACAATAAATTATTGACAAGAAGGTTCAAAGAATTATAGTTACAGTAAATCAAGTTAGCAGTCCTACCTCACAGTCTCTGTCTGAGGCTTTTTCTTTAACAACTGGTTCATCCTCCTCTCTTTATTGTCAGATAACTTTCTCCTCTACTTCTTACTTTATTAAGTACCTTTCAACCAACAAGATAATTGGGATAACTAAACAATTTGGCAATCTTTTTGATTTTCAAAATGATTCTTTTTCTACTGCAAATATTTATTGTAATAATATTTTTTCCATCGTTTAGCCATCATTCTCCTAGAGTACTTCACTTTTTGAACAATGTATTGAATTTGAAATTTGATGTTTCTGATGTTTTATCTGTTTGTTCACTTGCCAAGCAAAAATTCGTTCAATTTTCTTTAAATAATTCATTTGCAACAAACATTTTGAACTAATATATAGCGATATTTGGGGTCATTTTACAATGAAACATATAATGGTCATCATTTTTTACTTATAACTGTAGATGATTTTTCCCGAACAACTTGGATTCTTCTTAAATCTAAAGCTGAAGTTGCTTCCATTTTCCCCAAATTTATTCGTCTTATTGAAAATCAGTTTAGTACTACTATTAAAGTTGTACAAACTGATAAGGAGTCTGAAGTTTCTTTGAAATCTTTTTTTGATTCTAAAGGAATCACACATTTCCATTCTTATGTGGAGACACCACAACAAAATTCTGTTGTGAAACGCAACATCAGCATATTCTAAATGTTGCTAGAGCTATTCTATTCCAATTAAATGTTCCTAAAAAATTTTGGGGGCATTATGTTTTAACTACTGTTTACTTTATAAAAAAGCTACCTTCTCCTATTTTAAACGATAAATCACTTTCTTAAAGATGTATTCCAAGCCTCCAGTTAACGATCACCTTAAAACTTTTGGTTGTTTATGTTTTGTATCTACTCTTAGCAATGGACGTCACAAATTTGCTCCCTCAGCTACAGCGGGTGTTTTTTTGCATTATTTTTCAAGATTTAAGGGTTTTTAGTTCTTGATCTCGAAGCCAACAATATTTCTATTTCTTGAAATATTGATTTTCATAAAAATATTTTTCCTTTAAAAAATTCTAGTCTCCACAAATCCTCTGACTATTTTGAATTTTTTTATTCATCGTCTCTACCTTTTTGATGTAGGCAACGGAGAAGGAAGTCGTTGATAGAGAAAGAAAGAGAGGAAGGAAGAAAAGAGGAGAAAACCGTAAGATGAGGAAGAAGTAAAAGAGGAATTCTAGAGAGAAAAGTAAGATTGAGAAATAGAAATTACTTCATTCATTCAATAATTATTATAATCTGTCTTTCTAAATTACAATATTAAAACTAAATAGTAAAAATTAAGGTTAACCATAAAAGATGAAAAATTAACTTTAACTGAAATAAATAAATAAAATATTAAAATGTCCAGGATGTCCCCATCAACTTTCTTGAGGTAGAAGAATCACCCAGTTAAGTTGACAAAATCACAAGACAACAAGCTAATCAATCACTCAACCATAAGTTAAGCGGTTGAACAACATTTTTTCGACGTCCATAGACTTGTGTAATTGGAGGCCTGGACTGAGAATCTTTCCAAGTTGGTTGGGAATCCGACAAAGAAAGACCTGATGACTCCGAAAGAACTCCAAGAAGCTTGGATCCAACTGCTGAAGTGTCTCTTTAGAAATCCACGTATAATCACTATCTGGTCGATTTACCCAACGAACCAAGAAACGCTAAACCTCACACTCATTAGTAAATACAATCAGTTCATCTAAAATAACATCAATTTTATCCTTATGTGTTATGACAAGGGATATTGGAGAAGCAGAATTAACAGATGTAGACTCAAAATTGATAGATGAGGGTAGAAAAGGGTCGGCAGACAGACTAAAGTGGCCTTTATAAGCAACCAAGTCCTTAACATTAAAAGTATGATGATAACCAAAGTGAGGTGGAAGATTAACGCCATATACATTTGGGCCAATTTGCTTTAGAATTTTAAAAGAACCGACGCTACGAGCTTGAAATTTAGAACCAGATCCAGATGCACACCACTCAGGGTAAATTTGAACCATAACATAATCTCCAATATTAAATTCAATCTGTCATTTGTGTGAATCAACTCGTAATTTATATTATGCATTACTGGCCTATATTTGTTTATTCATCTCAATATGCAAATCATGAAGATGTTGTGTAAAATTTTCAACAGACATAGATGCATTAGCATGTGGTGACATAGAGAGAAAGTCTAAGGACTTCATTGGTTTGAAACCATGAACAATTTCAAAAGGACTCATATCTATGGATCGGTTCACAGAGCTATTATATGCAATCTGGGCGTTGGTGAGTCCAAATGGCATGACAAGTCACTCATAAAGTCAATATTTTGTTTTAAATGTGGTCTTCTATTCGTCACCAGAACGAATTCTTATTTGGTGATACCCACTTTTAAGGTTAATTTTTGAGAATATCTTAGTATGAGCCATTAAGTTTAACAAATCATCAAGTCTAGAAATGGAAAAAATGATACTTTATGCTAATCTTGTTAATGGCTCAATTATCAATGTACATCTTCCAAGTGTCATCTTCTTTTGGGGTCAAAAGAGCTAGAACCGCATAAGAACTCTAGCGAATAAATTTTTTATTTCAATATGAGATGAAATATATGTCAATCATCTTCAACAATAAAATTTAAAATATGACATATACATCTCATATAAAAAAAAGAATTGTGAGTAGTATATAATTGAAAATAATTTTTAAAATGAGAAATAACAATATCATTAGTACTAGCATTATCAAGAGTTATGTTAAATATTCTATGTCTAATAGAATATTCTTGCAATATTGCTACAATATATATAGTAATATCAGTGTAAGAATATCACAATTACAAAATACTAAAATTCTTTTATTTAATTGTTTAGATTTATCCATAAAATGAAAAGTTATAAAAACATAGCCTATAATATTACATGCACTCAATAAATAAGAAATAATACAAATAGACATTGAAGAAGTGTTTGAAAAAAATAAAATTAGTTCATTTTTCATATCATTAAATATTCTAATAATATCATTTTTAATTGTACTTCTAGAAATACGTTTAAAATTAGGAGTATTATATTTTTTTGTAAATTTTTCAAATTCATCACTATCGGTGAACGATAAAGGCAACTTGCATTGTACTATACGTTTTCCTATTTATTTTCTCACTTTATTTTGTGAATATAAAAAAATGTCATTCAATAATCTTTGTGTAGGATTCCTTACTTGCTCATTTAAGTGATATTTTTTAGAATGTCTACCAAGTGTGCTCGTCGAACTACAGAAAATATATGCATAATTTTTAATACAATATTTGCATTAATCTCTAAATTCTACTTTTTCACTAATTTTAATTTCTTTCATTTTAAAATATTTCCATACTTCAGACGTTTTGTTCTTTTTTTAGGTGAAGAATTGGATGCTTGTGCAGATGATTGTCCTACTGAAAATGCAGGTGTTAACTCTATAATTTCATCAATATCATTATCAATATTTTTAATATTATAATTACGTGGATTCATATTATTAAAAATAAATATTTTAAATAAATTTCAAATATAAATTGATACCATAAATCTAATTGATCAACAATAGTTTGTAGGTGGTGTGAATTTGTGATAACTTCTACATATACGAAACCTACAAAACCTCACAAAAAAATGTTAAATCATACACCTAAAATTAACAACAATATAAAAGTACATTAAATAAATAATTGTTATGTATATCTTGTTAATAGTTTTTTTTGTATGATTAAAATTCTATCTATTTGCAAACTCAAATTATATATTTTCTCTTTTACTTTGATAAGATAATTCTAGTATTTAAATAATAATAATAAAATAGAAAAAGAAGTGAAAGAAAGTATAAACAGATTTGTTAAAAAAGTCAGCCAATCATATTTGCGCTCCAAGGCTCTTCTTTGAAAATTTTTTATTTATAAACTTTCAGGTCACAAGTGATTGAACTTCCGAGTGTCAATCAAGTATTTACAACTTTTTCATGGTGTCACTCTTCTCCTTGATTAATCTTCCGAGTATCAATAAAATATTTTCTTTGATTAAACTTGCAAGTGTCAATTGGACCATTATCAAATCTTCCGGGGTGTTGTGGTTTTAGTTTCCACAATAAAAGAGAGTTAAAAAATTTAAGAAAAACAGACCTAACTTTTCTAAAGATGAGCAAATCAAGTTTATAAGTAATAGATGTTAGATTTCTAACTTAGGAATGAAAACTTGGATATAAGTGAACAGGTAGCACTTGAGCATAGAGAGATCTTAATTTGTTACACAACACAGTGAACTTCAAAATTTTTGAGCAGTGGTTGCCCTCTACTATTTACCCGAGCGTCTGCCATATAGCCCTTAGAGATATAAAGTCTGCAAGATCCGTTGGATAACTGTTGAGAGTGTCTACATCTGTCATGGGGAGCCCACAAATTGAAGTTCATAAGACATTGCCTTGGGACTAAGCAGATTCTTCTGAGCATCCATTGCGGGAGCCTTCTCTTCAAGTCTGGGCATACACTACGGGCGTCCACGGCCAAAATACTTCTCAAGACTTGGTGTTCATGAGTTCTTCTATTTTCCATGTGATTAAGGACAGGCCATCCATACTTGATCTTAGGGCACCCACAGTGATTTTCATCATTTTGATCTCTTTGAGTTATACAATATAATTTTATCATTTGTTGTACAGTCTTTTGTACATTTAAATAGTCATTTTAAAGGATATTACTAATAAGAATATAATATTATATATTTTTAAAATATAATTCATTAAAAATATATCCCTCAATTATCAAAACATCAAATATCTCAATAACTTATAATAATATATTCAAATAGTCACATTTATCATCAATCAATTGTGCTTAACCTTTATTAAGCTAATAGTCTTTTTTCTTTTTGACGATGACAATACTTATTCTAAGTTATGCATTTAAATTTACTATGTTTCCATTATTTTATGCATTAAAGAAGAATTAAGATGCTCAGGAATTATATTAAATTTTCCTTGAGTACGTTTTCCTCACATCCTATTCTCCCTCTTACATCTAATTCATACAATTTCATGTGCAATTCGTACAATTATTCTCCCTCGTATGTAATTCTCTTTCCCTTTATGACTATGAAAAAGACCAGCTGTATCAGTGTAAAATAGGACAAGGAGAAAATGTATCAGTGAAGATTGATTTGCTATCATACTCTCCCTTAATTATTTTGAGGAATTGGGTCTTTCAACGTTAGTCTTGGTTCCTTTCGAAACACATGTGAATTTAGTAACCAAATTCTTATCATTTGACTTTAAAGATATATAAAAAATTTATAACCTATTTTATAGCACGTATGACAAAAAGAAGGTTCAACAAATTTTTTCTTTTTATAAAACTGTTTGGAATATTTTTTTATCTTATTCTGACTTTCTCAAAAGTTAGTATTTGTCTTCCTAATAACATGGGCAAGTTTTTTGCTCTATTCCACTTTTTCAAGTCAACAATTTCCTTTTTAAGTCATAAATTAATATTTATATGCTTTTCTCCAATTCACTATTCTCATTTTTCAAAGCCTTATACTTAAATTTGAGCCTATTGATTGTTCACGTGATTCTTCATATGCATCGAACAATTCATTTTCATCCAAATTCTCATCTAAGTTGCCAAAGAAGTTATGTACATCATTCTTCTTTGCCACGAGGGACGGGGTTGCCACTTCTTCATCATCCCATTCTATTTGATGGGTTGATGAGATTTGAAGAGCTTATATCTTTCTTTTTGAAAACTTCTTTCTCCTTAAAATTTTTTTTGCTCATTTGTCTTCATCATGATCTCGTGAGTTATCAGAGATCCAATTAATTCTTCTATTTTAAGCATTTTGAGGTTACGTGC
>CM039524.1:10421725-10436431 GCA_022433055.1 Begonia peltatifolia
AAATTTGTTAATGTGGTTTTTCCAAACTACTTGCGTTTGCGCTCTATGACTCATCCTTGAAGATTGTTTTCTCTATAACCCTTCCAGTTACAAGTGATTGATCTTTCGAATATCAACTAAATCATTACGACTATTCCAAAGCATCGTCTTTCTCATTGATTAATCTTAGGGGTATCAATTGAATCTTTTCCTTAATTGAACTTGTCCTTAGTTGAACTTGTGCATGTCAATCAAACCTTTATCAACTCTTTAAAGGAGTTGCCTTACTGTTTTCACAATAAGTGAGGTGCAAAGTTTAAGTACAGAGGCTTTTGAAGCTTAACTCTATGAAAGATGAACAATAAGTTTAGAAGTAGAAGAGATTAGGTTTCTACCTCAAGAATGAAGGATTGGATATGAGAAAGTGAATAGAAAACACTTTGGCGTAGAGATCTCTTAATTTGTTGCATACCTGAGTAAGCTTCTATTTGTAGTAGTGTTAAAAATTCTCGACCAACGGTCATCCTAGTTAAAAATATCAATGAGGCGATGGACTTTTGCAGGTACTTTACTAGACTTTCGCACTTTGTGACTAGTGTCTATGTGAAGATTCAATATGAATTATTATCTCTAACCATGACTTTTGCATGATCCTCTAGGTATCTGTTGTAGATGTTTGCACATGTCATCGGGCATTCGTAAGTTCGAAAACCATTGTCTTGGGATTGGGCTTCCGCAAGTTCTTTTATGCATTTGTTGCAAAGTCTGGTCCTAAAGTCTGAGTGTCTGCACATCTATTCTCAAATGGTTTGACCTTTTGGACTAGACTTCTTTGGATTGCACAGGGCATTTGCTACGGACATTTGGAGCCAAAATACTTCTTGAGAATGGACTTCGGCGAATTCTTCCGTTTTATATATGGTTCGAGACTAGGTTTCTACACTTGATCTCAAGGCGCCCGCATAGAGGAATCTTTAACACTTTGATCATTTTCAATTTAGTCATACATTATAATTTTATTCTTTATTGCATACACTCAACAAACATGCTAGTACATACAAATACTCATTTTTAAAGTTAATTTTAAAGAGAATATAAATTTCTATACTTCCTAATATCATCCATTCAAAATATATTTATCAATAATCAAGAGTTATAACATCTCAATAACTTGGAATGATATATTGAAATAATTAAAGTAATCATCCAAACAATATGTTTAATCCCTATTAAGCCAACAAAATATTTTGACCTAATTTTTCATTTGGACGAGGAAAACAGTTGTAGAGATAAAGTTCTGTCTAACAAAAGAGGATTTATGACTTCTATGCAAGGAATTATGTCAAAAACAAAGAATATTTATAGGTAAGTCATATTGGTTACGTATTTGTTATCGTTTACTCAAAATTCAAATTTTAGTGTGAGAATGAACTAGATTTGAAATATTGATGAATGGATGTTGAATCGAGATTTGTAAAGTGTGATTCCACAAGCAAATTAAAGCACTTTGAAAGTATTACGAATCGTTAAACTCATACCATGTAACAACACTAGGAATTTTTAGCGTTAAAAATAGAAAGTTTTATTTAATTTGATAGTTTCGATATTGATGGCTAAACTGATACATTTGCACATGAAAATAATGCTTGATTATTCTATGGTTGTATTTATGCAATGCAGTGGGTGTCGAGACGCTACATGTGGGGCACCGATAAAAATTATGCACACTGAGGCGTCCTAGAATAAGGTCTCCTGGCTCTCATAAAATTTCCAAAATGCACGTTCTTAGAAAGTGTCATGCTAGGGTGTTCAAGGACTGGACACCGAGGCATCGACGCAGCTAGGTGTTCATGCATTGAATTGCTTGGCATTGGAACCACATTTGGCGCCCGAGCACCACTCGTTTGGCGCCCGAGCACCACTCCGTTGTGCCATTTGTTAGCTGCTTTAAGGAGATTTTTCCTAAATACCTTCGAGGTGGTTTCTATCTCGTTTATTGGTTCCATTTGAGAGATTTAGAATGATAATGACGTGAGTATGGTAATACGTAGGTTTAATGGATTGACTGGACTCCTTGTATACCTCAATTTGGATTTTTTTTTTTTCCACAGTATAGCAGTACAACACTAAAGGCTAGGGTTTATAATGTTCAACAGTAGATACATGGTCTTCTAAAGTATATTTCATATTCACCATGAGATACATACATTACATGTCAAATGTTTATCGTCCATGTACAATGTACCATCTCATTCATTCAGAAGTTTATCGAATCATCTGAAATCCACTGTCATGTCATAGTCACCGAGTCTTGGAGCAGTTGAGAAAAAGGTGAGATAGACATTTTTTATTTGAGAATATTTTATTGGTGAGATTCATTGGTATATTTTTCCTCTATTCTATTGGGTTGTTATGCTCATCATGAGATTCTTTTTGTTACAATATTTTATTTTGGACTATTATTATTGGTACACCATCTGTTCGCCGTTTGATCTTGTTATTGGCCCAACGTTTTAGATTTTCTAATTTATTTTAGATTTTCTAACTCTTTCGCTTCGATAAATCGATCCTTCTTTAAGGTGTGATCATTTCTCGTATTCATCATTTGCCCTTTTGGGTATTGACAAAACATAATGACAAGTAGTAAGGTACTCCATTTATATTGTATTTGATTAGTCTAATTTTGAAAATAGTTTGTTTGATTGTGGCAAATAATGCAGTTTAAAGTGGATTGGCTGAATGGCCATGCAAGTTGCAAAGAAAGTGGGTATTATACTTCAAGGTGGGGAGGAGAATAAAGCAAGTTTTTTCCTACTCAAAAGATCATTTTACTATTCATATAAATATAAGAAACGGTCCTAAAATTGAAGTTTGAAGTGAGCATCTGATGTGACAAGATAAGGATCATCTCTTAATTGACTATTCGACGCGACGTTAATAGATTATTTATTATAGGTGAGCTTCCTTTATATTATTATAATTATCTGTAATATTATTATCTCGGAAGAAAATTTTAAGACCTCATGACATCTTTCTTGAAATTTTTTGAATTTAAATAATATTTAAAAATAATTTAGTCTCTGATATTTAAAATTGTCTCACTATTTTTAACTTAATTTATTTTTTGATCCAGTTAAAATTCGTTATCTACACAGAATTTCGATTTGGTTCGGTTGGTTCTAAGTGCACGGGGCTTCGCCTTACTTCAAAGTAGCTCGACGAAAGTCCTTTCTTTTTCAACTCGTCTTTGAAAGAAATGTAGTAGAAACGTGATTGTTTTGAAGTTAAGAAAGAGAGGAGAAAGCAAACTCCATTATTTGTTATGAAGGGATTAAAAAGGGTCATCAATTAATTTGCAAAGGACTAACACATGAAAAATCAAAGGGCAGGCTTTTGTTTTGGCTTTTCTGAAAGTGAAACTCTCTCCACAATGTCAAATAAGGCTGCTCTTTCATTAACGGCATAGTGGAATCTGACGATGACTCATTACAAGTTGACCCATTTCTCTAATGTGTCCAATTTATTTATTTATCCCATTGATGTAAACCCTAATTAATATAATAATTTAAAAGCATAATAAGTTCTTCAAAAAATAAAATTTGATTGGCTGAATAAATTAATTTTCATGGCTTTTAATTAAATTACTCACGAGTATTAATAAAAATAAGTAATGTTATTTTTACTCTCTTATTTTACTATATGAAAATACTCGTTAAATAATTGATACAATTAATATAATAAATTATAAATAGTTAATTTATTTTATTAATTATACTAATTATTGTTAAAACATTTTAAGAGAGTGAACGTAGAATTATTTATAAAAAAATTATCATATCTGAGAAACTAAATTAAATTGGGTATTTATAGATTTCAAACCAATATACTTGGAGTACTTGCGACAAATTTCTTAAATTTTGAATTTTATCAGTTTAAACATTGTACTTTGAAACCCTTATCCATTTAAATCCTCATTATTTTTTCAAGTTTTCCCAATTGCCTCTCTCTCTCTCTCTCTCTCTCTTTTGAAGTTGTCTTCTGCAAATGCTACAGAGGAGTTAGTTTTATAACGATAAATTGAGTAATTCCACCAGTGAGTTTTGCAAGTTTGAGAGTTTCTAACGCTTGTTGCGAGTGATTTGTGGTGTATTTTCAGAATAACATGTATTATTCATAGATCAAAATTAAAGCCAAATTAAAAATGACAAAAAATTGATGAAAATTCCTGTGCAACCGCGGTCAGAGGAGGACATTCGTGCTCAAGAATACAAAAAATTAGTGCAAACAGTAGTAGAGCGCCACTACACTCTCATCGGGCGTAGCTGCACTCGCTAAAGAATCAATGAGGTAGCAGCTCCGTGCTGCGCTTCTAGAGGACATTACTGCGGTCGAAGAAATCCATATGGAAACCAAAGGTTCAAAAAAGTTGCTTTCTTTACGTAGTGCAGTTGCGGCTCTTAAGTTGGCGCAGCTGCGATGGCGTATGATAATTAGGGTTAACATACCTTTTTAGTAATGACCTATCAATTACAGCAAACATCAAACGAAGATAGAAGGCTGAAGACTTGAGAATTGAACAGAGAATGAAGATTTCGACACTTGTTTGCTAAAGATTTTCGTTGAGGCTGCAACGACAGCCGACAGATTATTGAGATGAATCGCTACAATTAGTTTTTATCTCTCTTCTCTGCTATTTCTTTTATTATTGTTTCCATGAAGTTCTATTATAACTTCTCTACTGATTCTCCTCTTGTTGGTACTTTCTCTTCTAATATTAGGATTTGAACTCACTTGAAACCTAATAGAATTACTGGCTTTTTATTATGTTGATTCGTTTCAAGTTTGTTTAATATGTTTGGTGTCGATTGTTAATATGATTATATGACCAATACTTAAGTTAATTTTATCACGTGGAATGGATTGGGAAAAGTAACTTGCATGTTGGTTATTGTAAAACCTGATATTTTTTTAAGTAATTTAAATTGCACATGCTGGGTTTCGTTTTATTGATTGACAACGTATTATGTGTTGACTGTTTGTTTTTTAATTACCACGTTAGATTTTTTAGAATATTCGTTAAATCGGTAATTTAAAAAATTACTGCAGTTAAATTGGAGAAAATTGATATAAGGTAATTGGGATTTTACCTATGTGAGTGTTGGGAATTTTGAAGGATGAAAGGTAAATAAGTTTATATTTAGTATAAGTTATTATATTAAATGAATAAATAGACAAAAATGAATTAATTAAAAAATTAGGGCAAATATATAAATAAATGAAGTTTGTTAAAATACTTATTCTTCTCCCTCATTTGTGCAGCCAAGGAGAAACGAGGGGAGGGAGGGAGGGAGAGTGACGGTGAGTTGGGAGTGTGCGATTCGTCAATTTCAGAGGCTCGAATAGTGTTCTCGAAGATTGGGGAAACAACTACTATGAAGGAGCATCGAGGATAACTCAAATTCTTCTATCTGTTTTTAGGTTAGAAGTTAGGATTTTTGTTTGGGAATATATTCAAGCAATGGAGTTTGAATCATTTCGATTATTCTAGATTGTTGGTATTTTTAAGGTGTATGCAGGTTTAATCGCCATTTGGAGGCGAAAAACGGTAGGGAAGAACAAGTTTCACAAACTCCCCTTCACTGGAATGACTAAGAGGTTGACCCTTTAAGAAAAGTATCGACTAGTCGTGCATTGCAACAAAATCCAAGAATTTAGAAATATTGACAATTCAAAATAAGTGTTGACAGGTCATGCATTCTTGTGAAACCCAAGAGTTTAGAAGTGTGGACACTTCAAAAGAAGTGTCGATCGACCATACTTTTTAGCGAGAACAAAGAAGTTTGAAGTGTTAACACTTCTTGAAGTGTCGACTGCATGACTTTTTAGATTAACAAAGGTGTCGACACCTTAGAAGGAAGTGTCGACCGCCGGTTAATTCGAGTGTTAATAGTGTCGATGGATAGGTTGAACCCCACATATAAATGTCTACTGGTACTTTTAAGAGTGTAGATGACACAATTTTAATATTGAGGAAGTTCACGACTGATTGTAGAGTTATCGGATTGAGTTCCTTATCTTGATATAGGACCCATCCATGTGACTTCCCATAGAGTTAAGAGGGATGTTCATGGTTTTGGTTTTTCCTTATAGACTTAGACGAGTTTATTGATTTTGAGATAATAGAAGAGGTTGCTGCTCTTGTAAGAAAGTATCGTCGAGTTAGAGATTTTATAATTTCTGCATTGCATAGCATGTTTTTCAAAATACTATTATTTTGATAGGTTATCACCTATAAAAATATGACGGTGATTATCAATACGTCGATGTTAAATAATCATTGACTAAGAAGATATAGAAGTTTGATATAATTTGGAAAATCAGTATATCCCAAGAGATACAATCAATCAAAGAAACGTTGATGATCCTACATTCTAATTTATATTCGAATTGAAGTGATCACCGTTAGAGAAAGAAACAAAATTTACATTCTAGTGCGATAATTGTTAGGAACTCTTATTTAGGATATGAAATTGCATAAAGAAGGAAAAATGAAGCAGAATCAATTGCAACAGAAAAAGAGATGGCAACCTGATTCCAAAAGAGTTGAAGTGTCAACTCGATGAATTAATAAGCAGAAGGTTATAAACCCTAGTTTATCTATGAACAGTGCCAATATTATTTGGTAGGAAGAATGATGAATCGATATGGATGTGTACTAATTATAGAGGATGGAACAAATTACAAATTTGAAATGATTACTTTTTTGGGCTTAATGACACAGAGATTAAATTATTGAGACCATAGGTGATCTAACTAAAGTTAAGAAATTTAAGTATGAGATTTACATTCAATGTTGTAGTTAGAATGATCATTGTTGTGGAATAACAAAGATAAATAGTGATTGAGAAATATTTAAATTGAGGATATACGTTGTTAGAATTTAATTGAGGTATTTAATTATGAAATTAGATTTAGGAATTTAGTTTATAAATGAGCATGGTCTCGGGAATTTAGTGACTGAGACTCTAAATAAGAATTATGAAAATTTTGAGGATATTTAAACAATGTAGTTGATCAAATATGACATTGACGACATTGAATAGATAACAAAATGTCTTCATTGCTCAACAAAGTATGTGAATTTTGATTTTATTGATGAAGTATTGAAACTATTAAGGATATGCACGAGTAAAGAAAAACTCAAGTAAAGAAAAAGTCAACTTGAGAACATTAATGATAAAACCTATCATGAGTGTATAGTTTGGCATAACCACCACTCTAGGAAAGCATGAATATTTGACTAAAAAAATATTGTTAAGATGGTAAAAGCAGAGAGGATTAAAGAAAGACAATAACACTACTTGTGAAATTGGAACTGAATGTTTAGACTTACTAAAAAGGGAATTGAAGTTAAACATGACCTTTCACCCTTCGAAGGAATTATGAGGGTTGGATAGAAATGGAAACTTAGTCTGAGATATATTAAACATTTTTCTATTATGGAGAAAATAAAAAAATAATTCATAAGCTCAAGTGTTTTTAATGAGACGTAACTAATGTTAAGTTAAAAAAAACTAGTACAAATTCTTGATTCAAAGGTTAAGGAGTTTTGACCCAAACAAGACTCGTTAATAAAAGTTTTGTAACAAACCCATACATGAAAATGTAGTAAAATATGGCTGAAAGATATCCAAAACTATTTCGTGAAGAAAATTTTGAAGACAAAATTTAATTCAATAGTGAAGGAATGTAACACTAAAAAATTTTCAGTAAGATTTAATCTCGTCTTCAAAGACATTTAAACCTAATAGATTTCTACACTCAAAGAAGTAAACACATAAGTTTACATACTTGAGGGAGATGATTAGAATTTTCATGATTGTTAAGGTTCCTTCATAGAAATCATTCGATTATAATTCTTCTTCTCACTTTCTTTCACTAATACTCAACAACGTTTTGGGTATGTTAATTCAAAAGTGAAGAATACTCGTCGTGAGTAAAAGTCTACGTACTAAGGACTCGAGGTAAGTGATGTTTTATGCGTTAACTCATCAGTTTATATCACAAAGTGCTAGGTTAAGTGGTTTTGTTACTATAAGACTTTGAAGACTTACTTTTTATTACCTTATAACATTAATGACTTGAGAATTTATTTAATTGTTATGATAAAATGCGTTTTACGATTGATGTTATGTTTTTATGATTATATTAATGATGATGACACTCGAGGATGTGTTATAATATAGACTTTTGATTGTAATATATTGTTAAATAATATGATTATGTTAAAGATAATGTTGCTCGAGGACGTGTTATAATATATACTTTTTATTGTGATGCATGTTAGATGATATAATTAATTGACGATGATGTCGCTCGAGGATATGTTTTGTTTGATAATTTGATAGATGTAGAAATATTAATACTTTTATGATATGTATTTAACTATGATAGAATAGAAAGAACAAACGAATTAACTTGATAATATGCTTTGTTTTACATTGTATGTTTATGTATGACTTATGTATCATGAAAAAAAAGATTATGTTAAGAAAGATTTAAATAGAATAAAGAAACAAAGAAAGAAAGAAAACCAAACAGACAGAAATATGAAAATATGAGAGAATGACTGAATAAACATAACTTTTGTTGTAAGGCAAGATTACAAGTTGGCTATCCCATAAGACATGATCATAAGGTGTCTTTTTACTTTCTTAGACTGAATTACCTTCAACAAATAGACTGCATATCGAAACTAAAGTAAGAATAAAAGACCCACTAAGAAAGAGTTTTTCTACATAAATCTTGGTGTTCCTGCGTATTTTCTTTTTCTAGTTATCGTTTGACTACTAACAACTGGTATCAGAGTTTTGGTTGACCCTCAGAAGAAGAAGCGCCGATTGAAGAATAAAACTCATCGTTGCCGCAATCCGCCATCCACCGTTCATGACAAAGAAAGAGCCACACGCCACTGCTAACGCCATTGTTCTCTTCCTCGAAAAGGAAGAAGAAACAGAGGAGCAGCAACCCTAAGAGAGGGAAGTGTTGCTGCGAAGAAAAGAAATTGCCGCTGGTGTGAGGAATTGCAATTTTTTGGAAGAAGGAATGGTTTGTTCCTCATCTTCGATATGAAGGAGAATTTTTTGAACTGTATTGTGTAGTCTTCGACCAACCATTGTAGCCTATTTTCCAGAGTTCCGATCTACTGCCGAACTGTTTTTGGATGAATGGAATTTTGTTCTGGTTTGTGGGGCAAATTTGTGTTTTGGCTGATTCAAAATATTGTTGAATTATTGGAGAGATCGATTAGTGAGTTATTCATTGGAAATATTTGTGTTTGGGCATAGTATTTGTTTAGATATTTTGGGCTCGGATGATTTTTTCGACAGATTCATTTGGATTTGTGAGAGTTGAATTTTGGTTGGAATATTGTTTTGGGCTTCAAATATTTAGAATTGAATATTTGGAAATTGAATATTCTGTTGAAGTCAATTTTTTAGTGATTAATATGTTTAGGTTTGATATCTCGTTATTGGATCTAAGAACACCGAGGTTTTTTCTATTGGATAGAGCTCGCCGCCGAATAGAGAGGAGACAACCCTAAGGCAAAAAGGTTAGCAACTAGTGTCGTTGCCGAACAATGAAGAGAGGAGAGTCGCCCTCACTCCATTCAGTCTCATTGTTTCATTCGTCTTCCTTGTTTCTTCAGGGACAAAGAACAACTTTTTGTGATATTTTTTGGGTGTAAAAATATCAATTTTGTTGGGAGGTTAAGATTTGTGAAAGATTTGGATGACGATTTGAAAATGTCATCATCATGGCTTAAATGTTTTTAAACCTAATTAGTATTAGTTGCTAAGATGGCCTATCAAGGACATGTGTGGAAGAGGAAGATTTGTTTCATTGCACCGGAATTCTTTTGAAGGTGGAGATTGTCAGAGTTCAGTATTTTAGATTCGCTTTGAGTTGGGCCGAGTAACCCATTGGATCTCTCAAGTGAAATTCGTGTTAAGGTGGAGATTGTTAGAATTCGGTGTGACCCTAATTCTATACGGGTCAGACCGGTTAGGTTCATGTTTAGAAATCTCATTAGAGTTTTGTTTTCTCTATATATTCATGTAAGCTAGAGTCGCAAAACTCGCGGTTGTATTTTGATCTTCATAGTAGATTCGTTTTTCTAGCCGTGATTTTTTTCTCGAAAGGGTTTTCCACGTAAATTTTGGTGTGTATGAAGTTTTTTTTTCTAGTTATCGTTTGATTACTAACAAAAATTGCATCTACATACAACTTCATAGTAGTTTATGCATCTCTTACTAAACGTGAAGTTCATAGTTTTAACTTTGTGATGTATGTGAAAAATTTTATGATCTACACGATTAAAGAAATTAATGAAAAATGCAGTTCAAAATGTGCTCTCATGGCAAAGTTACACGGTGTTAATGCAACTAGCAATTCTACAAAGAGAAAAACTTCCATTTTATTTCTATCTTGGTTAAAATAGATTTTATGTCACTTATTATTTTGTTATTTTAATGGATGAAATTATTAAATTTTGTTTTCAAATACCATTCGAGATCGTGATTTGATTTTAATAAACATTCAAGATTTTAAGACTTTCGCTATACATTTTTAATAAAATGATTTCGAAATTTTAAGCGAATTATTTTAAAGAAAAAATAAAGTAGAAACAATGCGGTACGGAATGTTATACAACAAGTCCATAATCAAGCTTACATTATCTTGTTTTCCATTGATATTCTGTGATCGTAATTTTTCGCACACATATGACAACTACTAAAAACACTTCACCATTTACACTTAACGACGAACTCTAATCCAAATAATGATGAAACTAGTGCGATAGCAAAAGAATCTTGCAATAAAGTCCAGCAAAACTTAATCCGTGGAAATATAAAAATCGTACTAACTTCAATGTCTTATTTGTATCAATCACAGAAGTTAAACTTTTAACGATATAAGTATGACAAAAAGATCGTCTATATGGCTGTTAATATTCATCTTCTTTCTTCATAGAATATTCTTCGTCATTTCTCTTCTTTTACTTAACTCAAACAATTTGCAATGTCAAATTTACACTTAAAACAATTTTATTTTTCAAATAGAACGAGGCTATATCAGTTAGTGTTAAATGATTTTATAACTAAAATGCTTGTTTATTTTTCTTAAACAAGGATTCTCTTAACCAAATTTGTGATATATTCATGTCTGACATTACACTAGCATTTGCTTCAAGTCCCCAGATCTCACCTTCTTAACCATTTACTACTTCATAAAATTTCTCTATTATAACCTTAAAATAAATTATGGTAAAGGTAATCTCACATTTCGTAAATATTACAATGACTTTTAAAGTCTTCACAATTCTTTTTAAGTGGTTCACAAATAAGCTTCGCTCAGGAAGATTTTTACTACTATTATTCCTACACTTAAACGGCTTCAGCCATTGATCTATATATCTATAACCACTTATGTAGAAACCTACTCTCGAGATGAAACACACTAAATCAATACATATTTTGAACGTTCACCAATACTTTTTCAAACCAAGTATACATGTATTTACAATTGAATCCAAATTTGCTAACGGAAGCCTTACTCAAACTAAAGAATTTAAAATAAAAAGAGATAAGTCTTGAATTTTTAAAGAGACTAATACTTAACGTTATAAGATGGAGTTCTTATTTTTCAAAATAACGCAAGCCCACACACGAACCCAAAAAAGTTTGCAAACTCATATTCAATCTCTTCTACGATTTACAGCGCTTACACATACTGTTTCCAACCATTCTAAACCACACATGTACATATAGAAAAATATCTTCATTCCCTAGCAAACAAGATCTAGATGCCTATCTAATAGCACATTAATTCTAAAATTCTTTTATATTATCATTAAATCAATCTTATGGACATCACTTTTCAACCTTATTTTAATATCAAATTATATCACATGTCAAAGAGGACCCGAGTCAAAACGATGAACGGACTTGAAAATTAGACCAAGTAACGTGACCATTGATTTTAAGTATTATATAAAGCTGGGTAAGACTTTGAATTAAATATAAACTAGCTGTAAAAAAATAGACAAATAAGTCCTACAAATGACATCAAGATAAAGTGATAATATAAGTCCAAAATAAAATATATCTAAAAAAATTAAATAATTTTAAGGTTTACAAATTTTAATAATCGCTAACTTTTCAAGTAAAAATAAATTCTACAGAAATTTAAATAAATTGCGTGCCAAATTTACTCTGAAGTTGACAACTGAAAATCCTTTTTATTAAATCCTAAAAGAAGTGTGAGTCGACTAAACTTAATAAAGTCAAATTTTATTTCATGTTCAAAATATTATAAAATAATAGTAATTAAAATTGAGTACAAATGAACTCATTCATGGTTTCCAGGATTATTATGTCGTGTGCGTTTAAAATAAAAAAGAAGATACTCAGCGATCACAACAGCCATGAAAAATAATTTGATCTGGTTTAGGCTTTTGCCTTCAAGGACCCGACACAATTAGTTGTTCTATTACTCTATTTAAAACAAATTTTTTATTTCGAAATCTAAAGACGTGCATAAAAGAATATATGCTTGAAAAAGTAAAATAAAACAATAGTATGCAATTTATCACTTATTTATAAAATAAAAGAATTATATTTTTAATGAAAATAAAGTGTGTAAAAACTAAATATAAAATAAATTTCTATCTCAAGTTTATCTACCACAGACCAGATTCTAATATTCTAAGTCCAATGACCAAGGATCCAAAATTTAACTTATTTAAATCTTGGGTACTTAATTAAACAAAATCGTAAATTTTTGGGCCAAAATTTATTCATTAAATTCTCAAATTCCCTTTCCTTTAAATAGTCCATTTTAATCGGCTAATTTTATCCATTAAATTCTCAATTTTATTTTCCTTAAAATAATTGACTTTGGTTGGGTAATTAACATTTAAAATTAAACCAAAAAAGTTTAAAAATAGACCCAAAAAGTTGGATCACAACCCCAAAGAAGCTGTACTGGGATTCAAAACCAAGTCGCATGGAAACTGAACCGCAGTCCAAAACATAGTTTTGACCGGGACTCAGTTAGCCGCAGCGCAAACGCAAAGAGACAGCGTACCGATTCGTTGCAGAATCGCCGAACTCAACTCACAAGTTCAGCGATTTCAAAGGCCTAAACCAAGATTAATAATCCAGGGTAAAAAATCAACACGAAATCCATGTAAAAAATTTCAACTTCTATATGAATATCCAGAGCAAAATAGGGAGTTAAAAGTCAGATTTTTATACGTCAACTTCGACGCATATCCGACCTCGAGGATTCTCCGTTCAACAATCTCAGAACCCGACGTCTCTCCCACTAAAGCCACACATCAAATAGTTCAATACTCCTTCAACCAACAAAGAAAGGTATGCTAAAAGTTCTGAATTTCAGACCAAAATTAGCTTTATAGAATTGGAAGGCATTTGACTTACCAATTCCCGATCACCGGCGATTCGATCGGTACTGAGGTTTGTCGATGTCTCCTGAATCAAACTCGAGAATCCTCCACGTCAAAAAGAAAAAAATTCCAAACTCTTATTCTCTTCTGTGAAACAGTAGAGAGAAAGATTGTCACGGAGAAATTTAACAGAATGGGAGAGGAGAATCGCAGAGAGGAGGGAAACTGTGGGATGAGGTGTTGTAATGGGAAAGAATTTCCTTCCTGGGAGCATTAAAGCTTGCAGATTCAGGGAAAGAACTTTTCCCCGAAATTTCCTTCCCCGAAATGTTTTTCTTTTCATCTTTTGATATTTCATTAGGTTAAGATGCCAATACTTTTGCCAAGATTTGGATAACGGGAATTGAAGATACCTTTTATCGTGGTTCCAAGTGTTTCTTAAACTCGATGAGGATCAATTGTTAAATTTACCTTCAATGTTTTTATAGTTCGGTGATGCGTATATACACATTACATCTCTATACACCTTGTTATAGAATTTGTTCTTGAGCATATATAAATGGCGAAGATAGAAATATTGTTTGGCTCTAGGAGCAAGTGTCATTGATGTTGACATTGACCCTGCATATACACACAACATTAAACCATAAAATCTAAAATGAGATATAATTGTAAGCATTAGAAACATTATCCTTAATGAAAAAAAATAAAAATAAGTGTGTGGAATGAAACATTCCTTTTGTTTATCTTCTGCCAATAATAAATGGATAAACTATGTCCACTCTCTCAAGTCACCCATTTCTTTGCTAGCATCCACCAACAATTATAAAGAGTTCCCTTGGACCTTGTCCTTTATTTAAATGACATTTAAGACAACTGTACAACTAGCTATGACCCTTTTACACGAGTCACAACCAAATAAAGTCTCTTGAATATTCGATACAATGAGTGATCAGCGCTATCAGCGCACTACACAAACCACTTTCGACATTAGACATGCGAATCTCCTCTCCATAACACCATAACTTTGTGCATTGTTCATATGTATTATCTTCAGTGATCTTTAAACCTCTCCTCCTTGCATTTGATGTCAAGCTTTGTGTGACGTTCGCATCATAGTCATTCCTTGTTGTCTCCATAATAGATAATAGTTTTCCAACAATGATGAATCTTAAACCTATCTAGATATTGTGTTACCATCTATTCTGTCACAGCATGACTGACTCTCTATTATAGGTGATCAACTATGTATTTTG
>CM039524.1:10436831-10469124 GCA_022433055.1 Begonia peltatifolia
GACCTCCCGGTCTCACTATTCCCAACAATTAGCGCTAACAAAAGGCGGCTCCCAATTCTGTCAATGGCTTACTTGGTACTGAACGTACCGCACGTAGGTCTGGAACGAGGGATCACCATCCCTCATCGGCCCCCCGTTCCCTACCTCCCCATTTTAAGCGTGGTCGGGAATGAGGGCTCACCGCCCCCAATGACCTCCTTTTGTTAGCGCTAATTTTTGGGAATAGTGAGAACGGGAGGTCACTGCCCTAAAATGACTCCGATCTCAACTATTTTGCTTGCAAATGAAAGGCTGATCCCCTACACTATATAAGGAAACGACCCTACATTCTCACCCTCCAGCTCGCAAAAACCCTAAAACATCTTCACCATTTTCATATTTACACAAATTTTCTTTGTATTAGCGACGTCGTTGGATTTTGATAGATAAGTTTATTTAGACAAGACAACAACTTGTGATGTCAATATGGAGTAGTATTCGTACTTCACGTCCATATATGGTGATTTTCAGGCATTCGATCATCTAGAAGGTAATGAAAATAGAGGTGCAATCGACGTCGAAAATTCTAGACGATGAACTTCAAACACTGGTTGACTTAGAGGATGATGAGGTAGAAAGCATATGAGTAAGTGAAGAAATTTCGATGAAATTTTATTTGGGAGAAAAAATATAGTTCTTTAAAGTCAATTACAGAAGAAATAGTAGAATATGCTTTGAATAATGGTTATGAGATCAAATTCATTAAAATTGAAGCTCGGTGACTTACGGTAGTGTGTGAATACGAATATGATTGGCAACTGCATGGTTCGAAGATGCAAAATAAGCTTACGTTTCAAATATAGAGTTTCAACAATTTTCGCAAATGTTCAAGGAAAATTGTGAATCAATACGCTACTTCAAAATGAGTGACAAATCATTATTTGGATAATTACAAAAGTCAACCTATATGGGAATTCCTTCAATTATCAAGACAATGAGGAAATATTTGAATATCAACATTACACAAAGTCTTGTCAAAAAAACAAGAAGTGAAACACAAAAACTTAATGCAAGGAAGGGCGACGAATAATACAAGTTGTTATGGTGATACGTAGAAGAAATACATAGATCAAATCCGAGCCGAACATTGGGACTACAGACTTACTTGGTGGGCTTTGTCGATAATGAATCACGCGTATTCGAAAGAATGTATATGTATATGTATGTGACTACTTGCAAGAAGTGTTTGTTGTAGTGTGGTAAACCTATTATCTATTTAGATGATTGTAATCTAAAGAGCTCGTGTCTCGACTAGTTACTGACAACCGTCAGAATTGATGGCAACGATGAAATATATCTCATTGTTGTTGTCATTGTGGAGTCAAAGTGCACAGACTCATGGATGTAGTTTTTAAAATTATTAAAGGAAAACCTACAAACTAAAGTGAGATATGGATAAATATTTGTTTCGGATTGACAAAAGATATAATGCATTTCCAATTGTTATTTCAAATATTAGGTCATTGTGGTAGTTATAATGTTTTATGTTGAATCTGTTGTTTTTTTAAATACTACAGGTTGTTTTCTACTCGTCAGCTGAACACCGCTACTGTATACACCATATGTACACAAATTTTAAATATTAATTTCGGGGGCATAGTGTACATAGATACAATGTGGAATGCGGCAATGACAACCACAACTTTTTATTTTGAGATAGAAATAAGGAAATTATATCAATTAACCTGGATGACCACATATATCTTCGGAACACAAACTTTATATATTGGACTAGTCATGCATTTTCTTCAATTTTCAATTGTGAATTAGGCTTAAATAATTTATCTAAATTATTCAATTCAGTTTTATTAACTGTTAGAGGCAAACTGATTTTTACCATGTTTGAAATGATTCGAAGGTGCTTGATAACTCGAATTGTCAAAAAATATAAGAAGTTGGCATTATCAACAAACGTCTTATGTCTCCAAATAAGAAAAAAAAACTTGGGAAACTAGAAGATGCAGCTCAAAATTGGAGTATTATGTTTGCTTGAGCTGCACGATTTGAGGTCAACAATGGCAACGAACAATATGTTGTCGACATTTATACGTATGTGTGCAACTATTACAGGTTGGATTTATTGGAATCTCATGTACCCATTTCATTCTTTACATTCATTTCATTAGACTAACACTGAAAAATTACGTTCAACAATACTATCACTGGAGAAATTATCTCTAGATATACTCACAGTTCATTAATCATATTAGCGGCCAACATATGTAGTCGCCCATACAAAATATGAATCAAATCCTTCCGCCCTAAAGAAAACGTCAACGTGGTAGGTTGAAGAAGCAAAAAGTATGAGATTTCAATGAGATTTCAAGTTCGAAAATTACTAGTAACAACTCAACGATGTTGTGTGGTATATGTCGCGTCAGGAGCATAATAGTTGTACTTGTCCTCACAGGGGATCCACTTCAGGCGTTGCTTTCGTTTCTGCTTCGATTGACATATTTATGGGTTTTTATACATTTGACGGGATACATATATATATTTTAATACATTTTCCTCATAAACACACTTTCATTATTTTCTAATATAATTTTCAATATGTGTAGTAATCTTCTACACACGGCAGAAACAGAAATGTATGACTATTCGGACTGTAATTTAAGCATTTATTATATTGTGTAATGTATGTATTTATTATAATATCTAATTTATTAAGAAAAAATTGTAAAAATATGTTGTAATTTATGTATTTATTATATTGTATAATGTATGTATTTATTATAAATTGTAATTTAGTGAGAAAAAGTAGTAAAAATAGGTAGAGTTTCCGTTGTTTTATAATTATTACATAGCTATTTTCAAACAATTCCTATATATTCAAATCACAATTTTACAAGCAACATTCAGTTCTAGATAATTAAGCACCACTAAAGTACAATAATAAAATAAAGTACAAGTATAAATCTCATAAAACAAACTAAATGATAAGCATAAAATAAAGTACAATTGTAATACACATAGCGTAAACTAAAGTACAAACATTAAATAAAGTACATAAAATCATTTACAAAACATAAACTAAACTACACTGGGACATCGTTGGCGTCGTCGTGCTTCATCCAATCCATGAAGATTTGTCTCAGTTCTCGTTGTGACTTAATTAGCTCTCTTTGGGTGACGGTTAGCTCCTTGAGTGACGGTTAGCTCCTTAACTCTAGCTACGAGGAACTCTATCATCTGCTCCAATACGTCCCACTACTAGTCATCTGGGGGGACAATGGCCGAGCGGTGGCGTGCTCCATAGGAACATCAGCAGAGATGGAAGCCCCTTGATCTCCCTTGAACACCCAAGTACCGTCGACTTCAATGAGGCTCATTCGAATCAAATGAAACCTATCGAATATATTGCCAGATCTATGTACTCACATATACTCCCCAATCGGTAGATGAATATGAGCTTGCACGATAATCTTCTGTATCAATGTGTCGTACAATAGATTATTGTTGCATGTCCAACCAATTTCATGCATGTAAACTAAAATGACGAAGCTAGGGTCAAACATCTTGATGTTGTATAACTTCTACATCACATAGAGATCCATACAGTTCACGAGATCTCTATGTCCATCATGAAGTAGAAAGGTATGAGATATCAGGTTGTTAATAACCTGAACTCTGACATTCGAATCTCAGGATTTGGGCTTCATGAATTTCTTTAAGGAAAGCAAGTCCTTCGGTTGATTGAAAAAATTCATAATCTCAAGAAGCATGTTAGTATCTCTCCACCTTAGTCCCTACTCATACAAACCCGAGCACGTCATTAACCATTTCTAGAGGTATCAAAATCTATGTACCACGGATGTACATCTTCAAATATCTTGCTCTTCCTGTAGCAGTCAAGTTCGCATAAAACAAACGAACAATTTTGTCACAACTGTCACCCCTCAATCCGTACACTCCGTGTACAGCGATTCTGTCAAACATCTCATTTATCTCCATTGACTCCCAATCTCAAAAATTGACAGTGTTTGTATGAATACCTGAGCATTTTAATATATCTTGCTCAAACGGCTCTTGACATGACTGATTATAGAATTCATTAGACAAATACTCAGTTGGTGATCGTCGCACTTGACCCGGAGCACCTTGTGACAATGGTGGCCGGTTTGTAGAACCCTCTTGAAATTGTTCTCCTTGTGACATAGTTGGGCAAGTTGGCAGAGCATCCACACGTTCGGTTGGGCACCCTTGTGACGGGACAGCCTTTCGTTTAATCGTAGTTTTTGGAGTCAATTGAATTGGATGATTTAAGTTGAAATGAGCATTTTGATAATTTCGTGCACGAATTTGTGGATTTTTTGGGCGATATTTGCATAAAATGATTGAAGACTGAGAAATCAACAAGCTACGGACATGATTGGTCGGATTTTTGCTAGGAAACGTGGTGAGGGTTGAGAGGATTTTAAGTTTTTCGGAAGTGTGGGTTGAAAGGGAAGCCGTTTTCTTATATACTGTCGGCATCAGCCCCCTGTTCTGAGAAAATGACCCTTCGTTCTCAGCCCTAATTTTAAAAACAGGGGGTCATCGTATCTCGTTGGCCCACTGTACTCCAACCCTAATTTTAAAACGGGATTCGTTTCGGGGTGGTGACCCCCCATTCTCTCCCTAAAATGTTAAAGGGGAAACACGGAAGGTCATCGTCTCGAAACAACCCCCTGTTCTTAAACATTGTTCTTGAAAACAGGAGGTCGTTGGGTGGCAGTGAACCCCCATTTTCATTTCCTAATATTTTGGGGGTAGAACAGGGGGTCATCACTCTGAAACAACCCCCCGTTCTTAAACATTGTTTTTGAGAATGAGGGGCGGTGATCCTCATTTTCATTTCCTAATATTTGGGGGTAGAACGGTGGGTCAACGCCTCGAAACGACCTCTCGTTCTTAAACATTGTTCTTGATAACATGGGTAGTTGGGGTGCGGTAACCCCCTGTTCTAGAACACGTGCGGTGCACATTGGACTGAGAGTCCCTGCCCCTCACATCGACTCCCCATCTAGTACCACGTAAACACTAAACTAAACGGGGGTGATTGACCTCCCATTCTAAGTGTAAATTAATATCAGATCGGTACTCCGATCTTATATAATTTAAAATTTTAATTGTTAAATTTTTAGTTTAAATGATATTTTAAATTAACTTCATGTTTCATAATTCAAATCAGTTTTAACCGAAGTCTCTATTTCAAAATGACTTCACCTTGTATTTTTTACACATGTAATGCTAATTACATCTCTCTTAACTTACAATATAAGCACTATAGTGTCGTGTCTATTGACCCACATGTCATGTCATAGTCAAATGCTACAGTGCGCACGACGTTGAGGTTGTGAGGCCCAAATTATTCTAGATGTCACGACACCAGCACATTAAAGGGCACATTTTTTAGGTTCATGATGGATCTAAGACCGATTACGTGGTCTATCAATGACATTTAAATATTTTAAACAATATACTGATTAGAGTACAAGGATAGGATTCAGATTTGTGAAGGATTTTAAAGAAACATCTCATGATCATCGACTAAAATGGTAACCTGCAACAGCAAGAGCTCAAGAGTGGAAAAGAAGATTTGGTATTATATTTTGTTGTTGCATTATATTTTCAAAATTCTATTTTGAGAACATATCTCTAAAAATGGTGGTGTATTGTTTACCAACAATGTTAATTTTTTAGTGCTTAATATATCCACATAGACATATATATATATATATTATAGGTCTCTTTGCATGCGTCAAAAATACAGGGACAACGGATGTCGATGCCCTTGGGTGAAAGTCGCTAAAGATGATGTTGCAGTGTACTATAACTTTCAGATTCGACAGTAGGGATTGTGAAAATTGTTGCTCTCGAATGACATCACATTCACCATCTCTTCTAGATTTTCTATCTCCATTATTTGTTAAATTTTTTCTGCGACTCTTTCCCGAAAAATAAGGCGTTGGATGTAGGTGCTATAATTTTTGCAGAATAGGTCAAGTTCTAAACAAACTCTCAAATCTTTTTCCATATACATGGGCAATTTGCAGAAAAAAACAAAGCTTCATAGGTTCTTTGACAGGGTCTCATCAAAATCAGACTAGAATTAAGTTTTTCTTCCTTGTTCTAATATCCAAAGTGAACACATTTCTTCGTCCATCTGTTTGAGTGTTTAGTATGATTTTAAATCTGAATAGAAACTAAAACGATTTTAAGATTTGTGAAGTGAGTTTTAGGATTAGGGTTAGGTTTTGAGTTGATTTTTCATGGATTTTGGTGATTGTTAGGGTTCCACGAATTCTCCCTCCTTGAAGGTTCCACGAATTTCCCTCCACTTCTCGACGATTTAAGGTAAGATAACTCCCCTTTAATTGGTTAATGAATATAGGGCTTGGATATATTGAATTGTGGATTGTTGTATTGGTTGGAATATTATTAGATTATCGAATTATGTATGTTTTGGAAGTTTGGGGGAAAATGCATAATATGAGGAGATTATGCCGGAAATTTTGAAGAAATGCTATAGGATATTTAAATTCGTTCATGCATTGTGTCTGTGATTGGGTCATTATTAATACTAAAATTGTAATGTTTTATGTGTTTATGACTTAAAGGAAAGTGCACGAATTACTAAGGAATTCCATGTAAGTGTGTGTTAGGTATTTGGCCATTATGACCCTACGTCACAAAGATACTAAGAGGTTATGTCTGATAATAGTTTGGATGTTGTTGTGAATTATGTTTGGTGATGAGTTTTCCTTGAGTCGGTTTTATGTTGAGGTTTGGGGGGTTATGTTTATATGTGCATTCATGTTACATTCATTATGTTTTCTCAAAGATGCATATGAAAATGTTTTCCTGCATGATTTATGTAAAGAAAAACAAGAATATGAAATGTACGCAATGATTAAGCGTGGATCGGGCCAGTATGGCCATGATTTTTGTCCCTCTCAGGGGACCATGTCACTTGTCCATGCAATGGACCATGAAACGCGTCCTTAAGGACCATGTACACGGAACCCTGCCTACTACCTGCACGGGCCCCCTTAATCCATGTCAGGTGAAAAGAATATGAAACAAGTGAGTCAACATGTTTTTACGAGCATGCATCTCATGAGCTTTCATTTAGAACCTCTTACTAAGCATTAGCCTTATAATTTGAACCTTCTGATGTAGATGAAGAAATTGAAGGTTAGGAGGTTCAACCTCAAGTCGATGAATAAGTCGGTTTGTGAAAGGTGCTCGTGGCGGGTGTTTTGAGCTGGGCAAGGCGATTCTGCCCCGTGGGTTATGCTCCAAGAAAACTTTTGGTATATGTTTATGAATTAAGAAAATAATAGGAGATTTTGATGATTTTATGATTGGCTTGGAAAAAAAAAACCTCATGTTTTGAACAATTGTTTTAAGTATAAGGGTTTTCTGCGTGTTTTAAGTTTCTACTACGTGTTTTATATTTGATTTTACGAATTTGAGTTGGAAGTACGTTTTGGGAAGGATTTTAAGTGGATTTATAGGTTATGGAAGTTAGGTAGATGTTTGATAAAATTTTATGAAGTGTTATTAGGTAAAAAAAAATAATATAAGAAAATGTGTGGCATTTGATAATATCACCTAGTGCCGCTGGCACTGTTTACATGAACAGTGCTCTACATTGTTCCTCATTGTTCATATGAACAGTAAAAAAATATTTATTCTTTTCAAGATATATCTCACGACGTGTTTTGCAAACGTTTTATTATTGATGTCAAACAGGTTAAAAGAATAAATATTTCAAAGTTTAGTCTAAAGTTTTTGAAAAAACTTTTATGTAAGAAAAAGTTATGTTATGTCAAGTTTTGAGTCGACGTGTGGGTGATTACAGAAATTTCTCTTCATTCACATGTCATGGACACGAGCAAATCCTAAATGAAGATTTGTCAGTTGTCTATACTATGATGTAATTTAATATGAATTGTGTAACTTTTATATGTATTAATAATATTTAATGTATTATGTTTGTATAATTTTGATGAAATAGCTATTTATTTAATTTGTTGAGGAGAGAAAGAGGATAAAACTTTTTTTTTTTTTGCATGGTATGACGGGTTGACGGGAGATGAGAGGAGAAGATAATTAATCGTCTACTATCAAGAGTTAAAAATTTAAAAGCCATAGTTGAGAAACAAAGGAAAAAGATAGCATATATTTAAGGATGTGGCTATTAACCATTTTCATTTTTATTGTTTATGCTTATTGCGAGCGTTGGTTGTAAAATTGGTATGTATAGAAAAAAAAACATATATAACCTACTATGTATGTAAGAAACATGTATGATTTGTTTGGATGAAACATGTCTGTTTGCATCATAATTATGTATCCGCTCTTTTATCTTTCATTTAAGTATAAATAATGCAATTTTAAAGAATAGTAATATTTGTTGACATGTCAAGTAATTATTGTGTAATTAATGTGTAAATACTATAATAAATTTTAAATAATTAATTTATTATATTAATTATATCAATCATTATTTGACACATCAGTTAATTTTTTAAAATATTATTAAAATAAGATAATAAACATAGTATTATTTAATTTGGAAATGTATCTTCATGGAGAAAATAATAAAGTACTCTAGAAGGATTCAAATACATCTCTTAAAAGAAAATAACAACTCATTAATACATGAGACTTGCCAACAACGAAAAATCATCTATAATATCATTAACAGGACTCATTAATAATCAATGAGGCTATACTATCCATACATCTGACGTTATTTCAAATGAAAATACAACAAAAGTACGTATGAAATCTATATTTCATTACCCAAATAAAGAGAATGACTTCAAACGACAATCTTCCTCCATCAAGTACTTGCATCCACATACTTTGTAAATATGAAAAAACGAGTTATTAAACTGAAATACAATTATTCAAATCCAAAAAATGTGGAAACAAACAAGACTATGCATAGACTTTTACAAATATAACAAAAGAACTAGTTGAATGAGTATAATTATTGAAATTGAAGAATCTAAAATTAAGGTTTACTTGTGCTACAACCCCACTCATTGAGTTCAAACCCATAAAAGTTTATTATGAGCTCTCCCTCACACTTCCTCTTTGTGGCTCTTCCCCAAAGTCCGTCGGTGCTTGCAACTATAATTTGCCAGCCTCTTCCTCTAGAACATAGGTTCAAATTATCTCTGGAAATACTTTCTACTTGGCAAGAATGAGCATTGTTTCCTGAACCTTTGCACTTGCTGCACATCATTACTTTTTTTTTCGAACTCATCATGGTATGATTTTAGTGAGTCATCGACATCCCTCAACCTTTTATTCCTCAGCGTATCCAGTTGCCAATTAATTAATAGTAGCATAATATCATTTATATGTATTGGCCGTTAATAAGGTGAATAAAGTGGGAATATATTTTAAGTATGGTAATACGAATGTACTTAAATACACAAGATAACATGCACGCATGGAATCATGAAAGCTCCAACTTAAAACAACCACAAACACGCTTGTTCAAGTTGGCAATATATCGTTGATTGTCATCATTTGCATCAAAACACTTTCTTCTTGAAGCATTTGTCAATTTAGAAATTTTTTCTTGATTTAAGAACATTAATCATGTGCACTCTTCCATCTTCTATCGTTTTATGCTTCTTTGCTATTCTCGACACCAAACTTTTTCATATCATTTTAAACATTGTCAAGATTGATTCGTCGTAAGTAGGTAAAATCAAAGCATTGAATAACTCACTAAGACTGAGTTAAGGGCGTCAATAACAGGCATCAATACATATACTAAGAAAAAAATTGAACATACTAGATACGAAAACTTATACTTACAAAATACACCCGATAATAAAAAAAGCATAGTAACTTTTGCTGATCAAATATAAAAGTCCATCCTCTATCATGACCACTTCCACAATCAGCCAACAATAATTCTAAAAATCATGACCATGAAACTCTACATTCACTCTCAATGATCGTGATAGCTACCAGATAGATTCCATCATATCTATCAATGGACATAGTTGTGAGTAAATGTTTTGGACACTGTCCCTTTAGGTGACAACTGTCTAAACAAATCACAAGTTTACCTACAAATAGCAATTCTCTCTTACATGTATCTAAACAAATGTAAACTCTCTTGAATATAAAGAATGATAAGAAATTCATCTTATCGTGACTCAGAGGTAAACCTAACAAAACATCGGGTCAGGTGACCCAATTCTCAAGGAGGACTCGATCACCCATCTCAAGCCTTAGTTGCAACGAAAGACTTAAATATTAATCAAAAGTCAAGATCAACATAATAAAAACAAATAAAATAGTGTGATAAAGTAAAGTAGTTCAATAAAGTCTAAATATCCAAATCCTAACTAGTTAATCTTACAAACCAAATAGAGATTAGTTCTCAACAGAAAGTAACTAAACACTTAACAATGAAAATAAAAATAAGAAAATAGCTCCTGAGCTCCAGTTACTCATTGCTCTTGTTCTTTCTTGGAAAAGAAGTGAGTCGTTTGGGGTGAGTGACTAACTCATTAAAAATGTTATATTAAATGCATATAAAGCTTCTTTTACCTTTTCTTTCAAAACATGATAAAGAAACAAAATGGCTTTCAAAATATCATTCTATTGAAAACTCATTTTCACCATTTTTAGAAAAACAAACTATGATCCAACGATGGGGCATTAAGTTAAATATTTGTCGCATATATAGACGATTATATGAAAATACGTTATCATCATACTTATCTTATAAAAATTCACTTCAGTAAAAAGGAAGAGTCACTGAAGGACTCCTCCAGCACATAAACACAATAAATCAGCGATTGAAGCCTAACAATACCTCATGAGACAGAAAGAAGAATAAGCAACGTGAGATCTGAAGATTCAGCTCCAATACCAGAGTTTTCGATTAACAATTATCATCTACAAAGCAACCCGTATAAGATAATAAAAAATTAATAACCTAATAAAGTTTAGGGATTCAAAACCCAACGAATGCATCATCACTGCACTATTAACTATTTTCTAACGTGCAATCATGATAACTTTCACGCAACAGATGGTGTACTAAGATGTCCTCTTGATACTTTGACAGTGAGACTATCTAAAGTATCACAAGGATCTATCTTATATCACAACAATAATAAAATAATGTATCAATGGTAAATGTGTAAATGATACATATATACACGTAAAAAACTCACGTACTGGCCATCAGGGCTTGTCAGGTTTTCATGAGTGATAACTCACCAAAATAGGGTTTTCATAGAAAACATGCAATGTAGTGCAATTATTATAAGATCTCTATCTTTACGCTGAGCTCTCATTCTTCTAACTAGGGTACAACCTCAACAACTGGCTCAAAGTTCTCAAAGTCGTTTGACTTAAAACAAAACCAAAGTTAAGATTATCCAACTCAACACTAAGGGAAGACACTAGAATGGGTCCTAAACCGGTACTAAGAACTAAATTCTAACACTATAAACGGCCACAAACTTTAAGTCATGGGTCGACAATTCCTACCTCTCGCGTTGACCTGCGATTGACACTTCTTCCGAGCGTGCGACATTTCATAGCTCTCGGGTTAAATCATCAAATGGCCTAGTAGTCGAAACTTCATAAGCAAGTGTACTTGTTTGCTCCACATTTCCTCTGAAGTGTCGACACTCCAAACTCTAAGGTTCCAAGTCGAAATGAAATGATGATTGACCGTTTCTTCTAAAGTGTTGACACATTTTGCAAAATAGAAGGTGTGTGGTCAACACTTTTCTTTAACGGTCGACCCTTACCACTATGTTTCCAGCGCAGGATTTGAAGTGTCGACTGAACATCCACAGTGATCTACACTTAGATGTTTTCCAGCGACGGGAAGCCATGAAAACGCTTTCCCTAGTCTTTTCTCACCTCCAATCAACAAACAAATTTAAATAACACCTAAACCTACTCAGATAAACCATAAACAACTAACGGATTCGAGCATGGAAACTCGAATCCGTTATCCATAAAAACCAGAATTTTCAATCACAAAAAGGAAGGAGAAACACTTACAAATAATCACTATCTCTTCCCAAAATATGATTCCCGATGACCCATGAACCTTTCTCTTGCCTCGGAATGCATTTTACTTGCACAATGAGAGAATCACCTCTCTCCCTCTCTTTCCTCTCTCTCTTGTGGCGCTAAGGATGGAAGGAATAAAGGTTTCCACAACCCTTATATTAAATTTTCTTATATTCAAATTGATCCTCAACTTCCTTTATTTATTAAATAACAAAATGTTAAATAAAAATCTTTAAGAATACTAGTTTCTCACATCCTATTTACAAGATGAAGATTGCTTGTGCATAATAAAATATTTTTTGAAATTGCTCATCAGTATCATCATTGTTTAGCTTTTAAGCCGTACTTTGTACCATGTATCCCATATAAGATGATTTAACCTAAGAGGTACAATGAAATATGTTAAATGTTTTTTTTATTAATTAAAAATTTAATTAGCTCGAGATTTTAAAATGATTAGCTTCTCTCAAAAATACATTAAACTTAGTCCAATATAGAAGCACAAAAGCAAGTAAGTAAAAGACAGAAAAAGAGATTGCAAACACTAATATTAATGCAGTTCGATCAAATTATCCACGCTCAGACTTCATGGCTCCTCTTTGAAGGTTCTCTTACTCAACCTTTCTGGTTACATTTGATTAAGTTTTGGGAATCAATCTTGCCTTTACACCTTTATGGCTTCATCATTTCTCTTTCAACAATAAATGAGAAGTAAAAGTTTTTGGTCCAAGACCCTAACTTTCACAAGAATAAAAACACTCAAATTGAAGTTAAGTAGAGAGCTAGGAAGCAGCATGAAAACATGAATGTTTTAGTGTCTCAAATTAAATAGCTTATTTGCACACCAACATAGCTTTTACTTATAGAAAAACATCATTTGTTTGAGTTGTTATTGGACCACCGCTACTTCTTGGTCGACCACGAGACAAAGTTTGAGGTAGGTGGTCTACCACTAGTACATATCTATCGTGGTCAAGGTCTGGTCTGATCTGGAATGATGGTTGGATCTACCACTGTGGTCTATCGCGATCAAGGTCTGGTCTACCGCATGTTGTGTCCTAAACAAATGTCACAGGCTTGCGAGACACCTTTGGACTACTGTTCGGATCTACGATGATCGAGGTTTGGTTAGCCGCATTTGATCGTTCATAAACTTCTCTCAAGACATGTCTACCACAACTGCTCTTCGAGCTACAGAGAAAGGCTTCTCTAAGATATCTCTTGGGATTGGGCGTCCACAACTAACCTCTAATCGAGTATGGTATGATCCGAATTTTATACAGGCCAAACCGATTAGGTTCATGTTGGAACTCTCATTAGGATTTTGTTTTCTGTATAAATTCATGTAAACTAGAGTCGCAAAACTCGCAGTTGTATTTCGATCTCCATAAAAGATTTGTTCCTCTGCCTGTGATTTTTTCCTCGACGGGGTTTTTTCTGTGTAAATTTTGGTGTCTATGTATTTCTGAGTTTATTTCTTTTTCATTATTATTGTCTGTTGCTACCTCGTCTTCGTTCACTGTCACCTGAGAGATGAGTGCGTTGAGAGGAAACTCGTCGCGACCAGCAAATCTGTTGTTGTCGATGAGCGCTCATCTGCACAGAGAGACGAGTTGTCAGACCCCATTGTCGTGCCACAAAATCATCCGACCACCGATGAACATGTAGTGAAGCCAATGGCAGCACTCCGACCAGTCACCAGAGCTTTGACCTGAAGCAAAGATTTGTGAACCGCATTCAGCCACTGCCCAAAAGGATCTATTTTGAACAACTGGTCAATTTCTTCTATCCAGATCAATCAGAAAACCAATTACAATTCGAAACAGATTGAAAGTTTTTAGATTGGGGTTCTGTTTTTGAACAGCTTTTTCAATTTTATTTTTGCAAAAAATTTGATTTTTCTGGGAGAGTACATTTGGTTTGGATTTCTGAATTTATTTTGATGTTTGGGAGCTGATTTTTGTTGAGATATCGTTTTGGGCTTCAAATATTTAGAATTGAATATTCTGTTGAAGTCAGTTTTTGAGCGATGAGTTCATTCAATTTTGATATCTCGTTATTTGATCGAAACATCGAGAATTTTTTCATTGTATACGAAGGAGACGTCGTAAATCTCGCTTGCCAAGATACGATTTGGGGTGATCAAAGAAGCGAGGAGAAAACCCTAAGATGAAAGGGTTAGTCACTGTCGTCGTTGCCGAACAGTAAAGAGAGGAGAGACGCCGCGTGACTGGAAAAAGAGTCCACCGTCTGTGAAGAACAGTGAAGGTTCAAAGTAGGAACCCTAGTTTCAGATGACGTCTGTGATGACACCGTCTTCAGCTGTGACAGGAGAAGCGTACCGTGGAAGGCAACAAGAAAGCTTATTGAAAAAGCCACGGTAGTTGGCTGCTGAGCACTCTGCGAACTGAAGGTGTTCACTGTGTTACTGTGAAAAGAGACATAGACGGGCTCAATCGCTGCAAGACGAGAAGAGACTCCGGACGACCATCCAAGAGCCAAGTCAGAGAGGTGAGATGTCCTCGTCTGACAAAAGAGAAGAACGTCGAGGATACTCCGATTACCGAAATTTCCTTAAAGATTTGGATAACACTTTTTAGATTTAAAGATATCATTATCGTGGTTTAAATGTTTTAAAACCTGATCAGCATTTGTTATTAAGATGACCCAGCAGCGATATGTGTGGAAGAGGAATATTTGAAGATTTGTTTCCTTGTACGGGAATTTATTTGAATGTGGAGATTGGCAGAGTTCAGTGTTCTAGATTCAGTTTGAGTTTGGCCGACTAGCTCATTAGATCTCTTATGTGAAATTCGTATCAATGTGGAGATTGTTAGAATTTGGTATGACCTGAATTCTATATGGACCACACCGGTTAGGCTGATATTGAAAATTTCATTAGGGTTTTGTTTTCTTTATAAATTCATGTAAGATAGAGTCGCAAAATTTGTACTTATATTTCGATCTCTATAGTATATTTATTCCTCTATCCGTGATTTTTTTCTCGAAATGATTTTTTACATGTAAATCTTGGTGTTCCTGTATTTTCAAATTTTTTTTTCATTATTATTGTTTGGTTTTTCAACAGTTTTAAAACTTTGAGAAAAAAAATTGAGTAACCGATTTTGTCAATATCTTAAATATAAACTTCAAAATATGCCGTAAGTACTTAACAAACACAGAATTTTCCAATACCCAATACAAAAGTATTTTCAAGGTGAATAAAAATTATTTTAACTTAAAGTAAATTTATCTACTTAAATACTTAAGCTAACATGGCAAACTCGCTGCTATGTTTTTATTAAAATCCATCCTAACCATCTAAATTAAGGATGAAATCTCCATTTAAGCTGTTTTTAAACTTTAGTATATATTGCATTGCAAGACATTTTGATAAAGCATGTCCATTCTCTAGGGTTTCGTGCGCATGTTTGCACGTTATTAAAAAGTCTTTCTCTAGAAAGTCTCTATTTTCCCAGCGTGCAGTATTCACTTACAACCCTCCTGATATACAGCTCTTAATTTTTTACCCTCATTTTTATGCCATAGGCCATTTGTCAAAGAGTACTCTCCAACCAAAGTTTTAATGTGTAACAAACTAAAACACATGCCTAGCTCAACCCTGAGGGTTCAGAGTTTAAATTGACAAAATTTTTGCGACTATCTTCACTTCTATTTTCATCAAAATTGTTTAGCAAATAATCTCCTTGTTTAGAGAATTTGACATTGAATGCACTGGTCTATAACTTCTAATCTCTCCTCTTTGTAATTTGCATTCTCACCACGCATATCATGAACAACCTCAACAGCAGCAACATTTCCTTCTATAATAGTAGTTCTAACATTAGTAACACCAAGCTCAACTCTTTTACAACTAGACTCATTGCAACAAACAATTCCACAATTACCACTACTTGCTTGACCAACTTGGTTTGAAATGTGTCTACAATTCAAACTTTGAACCATAAAAATTACATCTTTGTCTGATTTTAACTTCCTAAATCCCTTCGTTGGGCCATACCATGCCTCACAATAATGCAGATTTCTCCACTTGGTCACTCATATCTCTTGCAACATATCGTGGATCTCGAATATCACATCAAATCAACATTACAATTACGAACAACTTCTTTATACCCTCCCACGTGCTGTCTAATCTTAGCCATCACAAACTTCCTCAATAATTATACTCGATAGAAAACTTGTCTATTGCGATCTATGTCAAATGCAATACTACAGTATCAGCAAAGACATATCAACACAGAATAAAGAATCTACGTGCACAGTAATAAACACACAAAATTAGGTGAATAATAACTAAAAAACCATTTATAACCAGCGTTAGTATAATTTTTTTAAAAGTTTAGAAAATTGATTGCATCAGATTATACGCTATATCAATAAGCATCACTACATTTTCAAAGAGTTTACTATTAAAAAATATATTTTTATAGGGTAACATCCTAATTCAGTTGGAATAATTCTTGCTTCATTTGGAACCTTATTTTTGGTAAGTAATATCCAATCTGTTCTTATGTTATCCATACGATACTCTTACACGTTTACTTTTAGCATGCATGATATTTTATTTGATGTGCCTTCTAACTTTATTAAACTTATGATATAGGTCATTTGTTTGTTGTGCACTTTCAACTGACTGAGAAGGTTTATGTATGTAATGCAATTATTATTGAAGTATCTCACGATGCTAGACTTTTGGGTGAAAATTCTTGAATCTGATTAAAAGCACTTTTTATCATGTCTGGATAGATTTATGGATAGTCACCTTCTACTATACGTCCTTCCTCAGTTATCAATATGTAAAAGTTCATGAGTTCAACTTATTTTTGCACACTCTATGATATAGTATATAATATGGTATTTGATACTTGTCTTATCCATAGTTTATAGAACTATTTTAGATGTTGGCATTTTTTTAAGTCCATGCTTGCTCTCAGTTTTGAATTCATGATCTTGACTTATATATAAAACTAGTTTTGAAGGTACTGACTATGGTAATGAGAATTCCTATTATGTGTAGTCTGGTCATTCTGAATGACTATAATTTTTCATGCAAGAATTATGATGATCAAGATCGACAGTGAATGTTGAGATTTCTTTGGAGGTCATTTCATTTTAGTTTTGAGTGTTGTTTTTTATTTTTTTGTTTTCGTCTTTTTGATGGGGTATCTATAATTTTACTAGCCTGAACTTTTCCTTTTTTGCATAATAATACAAGAAATAAATTTATTACACTATCATATATTTCTTGTATTCACCGTGTAGAACTCTGTCCATCACGTGTGGGGTGATATCAATTTTAAATCTTTTGTTGCGAACCTTTGACCAAAATTTTAGATTGGACAGTTGAGTCATCTTCGACTCAAATCATTTAACTCAATATTTATGTTTCAACGTGCTTCTAGGTCGTAACAATTTATGAAACAAACTATATGCCCTTATTTTTATTTGAAATTATGAGAAAATGTGCTTTTAAAATAGGGTTTGGGATACAATGAATGAGAATAATTGTAAGGAAAAAGTGGATAGTATCAGCAAAGTTAGCGTATGGACATTGCGCAGTGTGCTGCGTTACTTTCAAATTGACCCTACAATTTTGGAAAGATTGGCTTGTCCATTTCAAAAGTAAGGGACGCTCCTTTGTCTCTTCACTTTTTTCTTAGTTGAGAAAGCTTTTGCTTTGAGACTTAAAAATACACTAATGTTTTCTAGATAAAATGAACAATTTGTTATAAGTTGTATTATTGGTTCACATTTGATACGAGATCAAGAGATTTCGATCGATAAGATATGGCAAAAGTAACTGCGACGGTTTGTGACTTCGTACCGACATCTATATTTGTAAAGATATTATAACACAATGAGATAAAATGCATTTTTAAACTTAAGTTATTCATGCTTTATTTTTCTTCGCAATTGCAATCTATAATTACTAAAATTAGGAGTGTAAAACTGGATTGAGAGTGCAATTAATGAAACTATTTAATCGGAATGAAACCAAGAAAATCAAAGGTTTGACGACAAAAGTGGGTTTTGCCAACTAGTACACCCTTAAAAAGAACATTCTCGTAAAGATGTGTGAAGGGACCCTTCTTTCTAGGGTAGGCCACATGATAAAGATAATGTTTGAGTAATTATTAAGAGTTAGTCTAAGGACTGAATCTTGTTAACTATAATAACCCTAATCGTTGGCATCCTATTATTATATTGTCCCCTTAACATGCTTTTATCTATTTATTTATTTATTAGGTCTAGTCAATCAATCAGCCAACCAGACAACTTGAATGAAGAAACAACAACGTTGCAAGAGTATTATTCAATCTTATAACGATGATAATTGAAGTTTAAAAGTAATCTAAAGTGTGATTGAGGGGGGTTTTTGAACTTTGATTTTTTTTTCCAATTAATTAGAAGATTTTTTATTATTGTAAAAGTTATATTATATTTCACTCTAATTTTATAATTTGTGGCATTTATTTAACTGATGATGAATGAATGTGATGTTAAAATATAAATCTAGAATGTATATCCAAATTATTCTATATAAATATATGATAATAATATTCTTTATTTCAGTCTAATGTATATAAAATGTAAAAAATAATAATAAAAATAATATTACGTTTATTTTTTTATTCTACTATCTAAATATACTAGTTGACGTAAAAAATAATGATTGATTTAATAATTTATTATATTAATTACATTAATCATTGTTTGACACGTCAATAAATATGTTTAGAAAGTATAACAAGAGAATAAACGTAAAATTATTTGAAAAATAAAAACAAATATTTACATTTTAGATGAAAAATCGTAATGGGTGCATACACAGAAAGATGAATTCGCGTTGTCAACGAAGAAAAAATCTATAATTTTCTTGGGTTATTTTTATAACAACAACCCAAATAAAATTTAGATCATGGAATTCAGATGGTAAGCATAACCCATGCTTAAAGTTAATTTCTATTTTGACATGTATAGACTCACAAATTCCATAATAAATCAATCATTATCATACTACTATCATCCATAAAATAGAGTATCATCGTTTTGGCAATAAAAAAATTTAGTGGTGACCTTCACGAACGACCAGCTTAGAAATTCTCGACTGCCAGAAAGCCTTAATTGGGCTCGGGAAATGCCATCCTCTTCCCTTCGCCGGCCGGCGTATCGTTTCCGACCCAGAATCTTGCACTGATGCCGATCTTGACCTCATCATCATAGCTGCCCTCCAAGAGCTTTCTTTAGATTCTGCATTTTCCAATCTCTCTCTCAACTCCCTTCCTCTGCCTTCCTCAGCTCCCATCGTTCTGTTCTTCTGCGATTTTATAACCGACCAAAACGACGCAGATTTCATGGTTACTATGGATTCGGAGTTCCTATGGCCGAGAAATCTCGAGCTAGACCGAAGAAAAGGAATTGACAGCGAACGAGAGCGACGGAAGGCCGGCTCGCTGTCGATTAGATTTGAGACGCATCTTGTCGATCCACTGGCATTAGCATGTACGATTAAACAAGAGAAGGATGAAGAAGATGAAGAAGAAGAAGACGATGAGGCGGTGGCGCAGCAAGCGCAAGGCCGAACGTTGGCGCAGTGGGGACAGAGATTGGCGAGGCGGTCGCGGAGACAGAGTGGACAAATACCGATCCTCCTCAGCATCGATGGATGATTGGAACATTTCCACACGTCTTCTTCATCAGCATAGAACGCCATGGCCGCTAAGCTTTTCGTATTCGTCCGATCCTCCTTCGCTCTGAGACTCGGCCTACGCTTATAAACCGAGTAACCATGGTTAAGAATTAAGGTAGTTCAGTTGAACCGCGGTTAGGAGATTCGCGCTAGAACAACTGGGAAGCGAAACGCACCGTATTGCATATGATTAAATGGATTTAGACCTCTCTTTTGCAAATATACTAATTTATCCGGATTACAACTTTAACTCAACCTTGTAACATCATCAAACATGTGACATGTTGGAACTTTTTTTAATGTTACTATACTTTTTTGGTGACAATCCAAATATTTTAGTAGGTTACTAGTTTATCCGAGAATGAAAGATTCTAAAACACTTAACAAAGTTAAGAAATTTGCGTTATCATGATCTTTGTGCCAAAACTTTGTAGCATAAATTTCGATATGTGAGGGAGCCGGAAAAGAAGTAGGAAAAATCGAGACTAATTATTAGAATCCGATCTTCCAATCCAAAGTACTTTGAACTTGAGAATCTACTAAAAACGTCCAGACTTGATATAGAACGAACCAAATTCCTCGATGGTCATCAAATAAATATAACATCGAAAAATACAAACCAAGGCAGAAAACAAAGTAACAACCAATAAATAATAAAGTCTTTCTAAGAATAAAAGAAATAATACAGTTGTACTCACCAACAAAATAAAGCCCAAGTAAAATAAAGAATTGTCATTGGTAACAAAATCTTCGAGCCTCAACTCCAAACTATGCTCAAAAGTAATAGAATGAAGCGTGTAGATTAGAGTCAATTGAGAATTTAGAATATTGTATTTATTTTAGGATAATTATCAAATTAAACTCTTTATTACAGAAGTACCTACCACTAATATCGTGTAAATTAAATAAGAGACAATTTAATTCTGTATGTTGAGGTGTTATCAATTTAAACCAATGATTGTATTTTTTGTTAGTTTTTTAATTTCCTCAAAAATTATTGCTTTCTAGGAAATGGGAAGCTAAAAATCTCATGATGGCTGAGAAATAAGACAAAGAGAAGCAAGGCATGAGGAAGAAGCACTTGAGAACACGATGTTAGTAATTTTATACAATGCAAGCGTACATATATATTGAACAAATAATATAATAATTAAAAACCAACGTTGAACCCATATAAGAAATTTTTAATTATAAATTTTTCTCAATTTTATTTAAATAACAAAATTTTTAAAGAATTTATTTAATATAAATCTTAAACTATGCATTTTTTTTAAAAATAAATCATAAACTATCAACTCTAATAATCCAAACTTTAACTATCCAAAACTTAACAAATCAAATCTTGACGGACAACGATCACCGTCCAGTCACTGAGAATGGACGGTCTATCTAAAAGAATGAACGTTCGTTCTTAAAAAATTCTAAAATTACGTATTAATTTTTAAAAAATATCAAATAATATTGAATTTATTTGAAAATTTTATCACATGTTTATCATATCATTGAAAGATAATCTAAAATTTTTTGTAATTTTTTAATATTTATACGATTTATTATAATTTTTTTACATCTATTTTACAAAATAATTAATTAAAATTACAATACATCATATGACTTTTATAAAATCACAAAACATTTCTAGGTTATATGTCTAAGATTTGGTGAAGATATGGTAAAACTGTTAAGTAAATCTAATATATTTGATATATTTGTAAAATTAATTTATAAAATAAATAAGTAATTTTAACAAAAATAGCAAACAATATTGGATTTACTTGAAAATTTTACTCCCTCTTTATCAAGTCATGAAAAAATATTTTTCAAATTTTTGTAATTTTATAATATTTGTATGATTTATTATAATTATTTTATTTCTATTTTGTAAAATAGTTTATTAAAATTACAATAAATTGTAAAAGTGTTAGAAAATTACAAACATTTTTGAATTATTGTCTCATGACTTGCTAAACATGTAATAAAATTTTCAAGTAAATCAAATATTTTTTTATATTTGTTTAAAATTACTTTTTCATTATAAATTAATTTTACAAATATACCAAAGATATTGGATTTACTTGAAACTTTTATCACATGTTCACCAAATCATAAAAAGATAAACTAAAAAGTTTTCATGATTTTATAAAATTTGTATGATTTATTGTAATTTTAATTAATTATTTTATAAAACAGATGTAAAAACATTATAATAAATCACACAAGTGTTAGAAAATTATGAACATTTCTATATTATCTTCATATTATATGCTGAATATGTGATAAAATTTACAAAAAAATTTAATATCGTTTGATATTTTTTTAAAACTAATTTGTAAAATTAATAAGTAATTTTAGAATTTTTTAAGAACGAACATCTATTCTTTTATATCAGAATGGACAGTGATCGATCATCCACCAAGATTTAATTTATTAAATTTTGGATAGTTTAAAATTTGAATTGTTAGTTTTAATAGTTTAGAGTTTATTTTAAAACAAACTCATAATTTAATATTTAAATTTAAAAAAAATATCATCAGTTTTTAAGTTGACTAAATTAATAAAACATAAGCAAGAAATTAAAACTAAGACTATAATTTTTTCTCAACAATCCACCTAATTAAATTAATTTTTTTTTTTATTAATTAATTACTCTGAGTTAGATAACTGAGAAAACTTCATTATCTTAAATCTTTCACAAAGGTCGATTGAAATATCATTAGAAATCAAATTGACTAAAGTTTTATGTGAATGAAATAACGATTCATTAAGTTCATGTTGTCAATTAGATTACATAGGTTATGCAGTTATATTTCTATCATACACAAATTCATTATTTCCCCTCAATTATCTTATTTTATGCTATTTTCATCTAACATGCAAATTATTTTTTCAAATTTATTATATGTGATAAGTTAACTTTAACTATCAGTCAGATAATCATATTAATAATAGCACTAAACACAATAAACAAATTCAATACGAATTAATATAATAAATAAAATAAACATAACTAGTTTTCATTCAAGTCCATATTGTAATCCTAGACGGAGAATCTGTTCATAATAGCAAAAGGAAAATCCAAAGAGAAAATCATATCAATATCTATAAAAAAAATAAAACGAAATCAAAGACAAGAGAAAAAAAAAAAAAAAAAACTAATTGAAACCCTCTATCTCTCATGATATTTAGGTTTGGCACATTGGCTGTCATTATTCGAAGGTGGACCTAACAGAATGCCAAGTCGGACGACTCGATTTTCAGAGAATACTTGCTTATTTAGTGCAAGACTTGGTTCGTAACGAAAGACTTAAATAATTTTTTCAAAGCTTAAATATTTACACAGTGATCACATATATAATAGAATAATAATTAAATAACAATTAAACAAGAAATTAAATGTCTAAGTTCAAATCTAAATAAGTCTCGTATAGACCAAAATAAAGCAAAGTCCTCCTTGGAAAAACAAATAAACAATTTAATACATAAAGAAATAACAAGGGACACAGCCCTTGAACCTCAGCTACCGATTATTCTTGTTATTACATAGAAATGGATGAAGGTCTTGGATAAGTTATTAAGTCAATAAAAAAATTATAATAAATATAATATTCTTTTACTTTTATTTCAAAACATAATAAGATTATAAATGATTTTCAAATATCTTTTCAAGAAATTCATTCGTAGCATTTTAAGAAAACAAACTTCACCGGCCATTACTGAGGCAATAAATCAAACATTTGTTGTATACATAAACAATTATACAAAAATAAATCATCATCATATTTTTCATATAAAAAATCACATTACTGAAAAAGAATAGTCAATCAAATATCCATCCGACACACCTTCCCAAAAAGTGGTGATTTGGAGACTCGACATCACTTCATGAGTCCTAATGAAGAATAAAAGGTGACGATAACCCGAAGTTTAAACGGCGTCACAAGGGTGGCCGGCAACCCAAAGACCAAGGAGTGACTCTATTCGTACACCACCTATACAATCGTATTAACTCAAACATCCCTTGATCAGTTTTAAAAATTCGAAACTTAAAGAGCGTGTTATCACCACCCTATTACCCATTTTCGTAATCGAACAAACAAGATATCTTCGCGTAGTAGAAGATGTGTTGGGATAGACTCTTGATGTTTTGACATTAAAATAATCCAAAACGTCAAAATGATTCATTTACTAGTATACATATCCCAACATGTAACAATATCATGCATGCAATGGTACACGTGTAAATTATATGTACATATACATAAAAGATTGACATACAAGTTACCAGTACCCATTAAGTTTTCAGAGGTTACTCACCAAAATAGGTTTTAAAAACTATGTAATATAGTGCAATAAAGTATAAAATTTCTACTTTGATGACGATTGTCTTTCTTGCTAACAAAGCAACCACATTTAGTACAAGGTCATAATTTACAAACTCGTCTGAGCCTAAAACAAAACAAAAGTCATCAATGTCACTTCTAAACACTAAGAAATACACATGGATAGGTCCTACATCGGAAATTAGGAGTACAAAGTTTTCCATTAAATACAGTAATATGCAGCATCCAGACATTACAAGGGTTAACACTTAGAGGGGGTTGACATTGTACCCAAGTGCCAACCCACCCAGTCGACACTTGTAGGTAGCGGGTCAACAATTATAGGCAAGGGTTGATGCCTTCAAACAAGGATCGACCCTTGGACCTCTCGGATCTTAACAACGGTCAACACTTTCACCAAAGTGGTCGACACTTCCAAGTGCCAACAGACTTATTGAAGAGGTCGGTACCTCGATGGCTCTGTTACTAACAACAATGGTCAAAGTTTTGACCCACCTTCCATAGCGGTCGATGCTTTGGCGATTTCCAACTATGAAAGTCACAAAAATTGCCTCTCTTCTTTGTTTCTCACCGCTAATCAATCAAATAACTTACATAAAATTTAATTATACTCAAACAAACCAGACATAACCCACAGATTTGAATTTTCAAACTCGAATTCAGTCCAATAAAACTCAAAACTTCAAACTTAAAAATGGAGAGGAAAACTCATAAACTCTTGAAACTCCTTCATAAGAATTGTTGCTTGAAATCCTGTGAAAATCGACATGTTGCACAAAAATTTCCCTCCCTCTCTCTTTCCTTCTCGCACACGGCGCCTTGCTACTACTGAAAATAGGGATTCATCCCTTATAAAAAAAAATCATTTCCTTAATTTATTTATTTACTTTTTAATTAATTTATTTAACATAAATATAATTTATGTTAAATAAAAATCCTTCAAGTTTCGATCTTCCTAACTCTAAACATTCTCTTAAATCCACACAAAAATTTATTCCAACTAACTTAATATAAATTTCTCAAATTTTAATCATATTGTAATTTTCCAAATTATCAATTTTAGACAAATTAATCAAAAAATCCAACGTGGTCGTAAATAGAAATGACAAATAAGTGAGTTGGCTTGTCAACCCACTCGCGAGTCGGCTCAAGTAAAGATTTTTGTTAGGCTGATTCTTTAGACTCGACTCATTTAACTTGTTAGAAGCTGTTCAATCAAAAATAACTTGTTGTTGTCAATCTTCCGAGCGTACAGCTCCTCAAGCTTTTTTCACAAGCTCTAAGAGTTTTTTTCCTCACTAACATGATTGAGGACGTTATTGTCTACCCACTGCCGAATGTAACAACACACTTAACGATGACACAATTCTCATTTGACGCACCAACAAACATGAGCAAATAATCTTTCACATAGAGAATATCCTACGTCTTCCCTTTCTACACATGATAGATGAAGTCATGCAACAGGAATATCTCACTTGGGTTAATCTCCATGATTCAAAAACAGCTTCACAATATATGATAATAAATCTCCTTAAAACTTCAGAATATTCAATTTCAAAATTTGAAATTTAATCACCAAAATTTCTCCAAAAAATATGTGCTCCAAATACTTTACTCAAAAGTAATATATTTTTCACAAATAATTGAGTAATCAATCTCCCAAATAATTTTAAAAATATCAATAGTTCAACAAATATTTTGAACCACAATAGCCAAAGCACAAAATTTCCTCAACGACAGCAAATAGAAGCAAAGTCTTTGAGCGAATCGGTCGGCCTTGTTCTGTGGAGATCGATGGTAACAAAGCAAAGAACTTTCTGCCTGAGATCGTCAGTGTGCAGTTTGAATTTTCCAGCATGCACAAAAAATCACCTAGGGCTTCTGTCGGACAGTTCGTCGACGAAAAATGGCGTACGGAGACAGTTCGATAACGTCTTCTGTTCAATGCTCGGTGACAGCAGTGGCGGCAGCTTAGGGTTTTCTCTTTTACTCGGCGGCGAGTTTTGTTCGATCGGAAAGCAGCGTGGAAACTTCTTCTCCCTCTCTTCTTCAATCGGCAATGCACAACAGGATTTGGGTTTCTTTTCTTTTTTCGTATAAAAGAAAACCAGACATGGGAGAGAGAAAAAAATCACTCAATTTTTTTTATTTTCTAATTTCCTTTTTCCAAAATTACAAATCCATAAAATTGTTCGATAACTTCGATAAATCAAACACTGATTTTCAAAAACCTTCAACCTCGCTCTAATACCAATTGTTGAATAATCGAACGAGAAATTGAAAAAGAAATAAATGTGAAAACTATGATGACCCGAATGTGTACGTATGAGCACAACTGCGAGGCAAACCTCGGGTTGTGTAGGCAAATCTCAGACTCGAGTATAGCCAAATCTCGGGTCGTAAAAAGAGGGTCGTCACAATCTCACATTGCTTGGAGAGGTATATGGAAATGAAACATATGTAAGGAAACTCTCCCAAGATAGTAAGACGCGTTTTTTAGTACAATTGGCAACGGATCTCATAAGTACTCCGAAGTTAAAAAGTGGTTCGGCGAGAACAGTACCGTATTCAGTGACTGATTGAAAAGTTCTCGCTAAAATAAATCCATGAGGGCTGTATGGGCGACCCAAAAGCGGATAATATCTTACTGGGATGAAGGAATTCGTTACAAAAACATAGGAACACCAAGATTTACGTGAAAAACCTTATACAGGAAAAAATCACGGCAGAAGAAGAATTCACTATTTGAAATCAAGGTACAACTGAGTTTTGCGACTCAAGTATTTATAAACAAGAAAATCATGAAAAACCTAATATTGACTACAGGCGCAGCACAAACATGATCCATTATGGATCCGAGTCCACACATGTGGCCCGAAATCTAACATTACAAACATGTGTGCAAGTCATTCGACATAACCTATCTCATCGGACTTCCCAAATCAGGCAATCGAGTATTGCAAGAACTCTACACTTTTTTTTATTGAGGCCTCTACCCTATCGATGAGTTGGAATGAATGAACGGTGCCCACTACAGTTGCATTGAAATGTAAAGTAGAGAATAGTAATTTTATGTCGATGAAATAAGGATTGCAAAGGGTAGAAAAAATAAAAATGATTCGGTGGTTAAGGGAAAGGGATTCTGCAACAAGAATCTTGTTAACATGATACTTTCAATCACATCTTTTTTGCTGGGCATCTCCTTTTTCATTTAAACTCACCCTGTTGATAAAAGATTTAAAAGATTGAAAACATGTATTATCCCTGTTCCCTTGTGCATTTATTTGAATAATGAAATTTTTAATAAATTAAAAATGTTGTTAATATCTCGTTGACGTGTACCCTACGAGTTACATCCCCTACGATAATAAAAGTTATTGTGATATCATCTCAGACTCTACTAAATAGTCAAATATTGTTCGTTTGAGTAAAGATTTGCACGGTTTTGCTCTTCAATTTTGCATGGTTTTGCTCTTCGGTTTTACTCAAAATGTCTTGCGGTAGTAGAAGATGTAATACTATATATATATATATATATTTTTTTTTTTGAACCCACAACATAGAATTATGATCACATCATTTATATTTGAACCACAACAAACTTTCACAAGATGAGACTGTAGTCCATTTGGTCTTGAACCCTAACAAGTTCTTACAAAGATAGGTCACCATCAAATAGTAGAAAAACTAGGTCCATATTTTTAATCTTGGAATTACTCCTACACACTTTGTACCAGCTAAAAATGAAATATTGCATATATAGCGTGTCCAGACACTATATTCTAAGGTGAGACTGTAGTCACATTATTTGGTCTTTGGACCTTAACAAGTTCTTACAAAGATAGGTCACCACAATTATATCATTTTATTTCACATAAATATTATTCAGTTTTTAATTTATATATTAATAATTTGTAATTTGATAATGGGAATTGCAACAGCATACTTAAAAATTTGATTTTTATATATTTAGATACAAATCTTAATTGATTTATAGGTAAATATAAATATAGACTCAGATTATGAAGGGTCGTGCAATCAATACCCTGTACTTTTTTTTGGTAACCAACAGTTCAAAAAGGTGCTAGTGGTGTACACCTTGTGGTTAAAATAGGTTAAAATCTCACGTAAATCTGTTAAACTCTCCATTAATTTTGTGGACTCCGGCTATGGCTTCTTGTCGGAGTTGACTGCTGATAAGAACTCTTTCCAGCTCTTCTTCTTCGAGTTACTTGTTCTAGCTGGTTAATTAACGGGTTGATTTAAGAGCATAAATCTGATATTTTACTGATTTTTACTGATTTCAAATGGAAACATTTTTCCATTGTTAAATTTGGAATAGGAAGCATCCTGCCATCATTTCTTCTAATTCCAGAAGCTATGAGAAATCGGTGGTAGTGGCAATGAAAAATGAGGAATGAGAAAGCAGCAGGAGTGGCAACGTATGCATATAAGAGACCGAGAAGAATTGATAAGATGAGATCGAGTCGTCTCAAACAATGTGAGATTGTGTGCTCTCAATGATATGTGTTGAGCTCTCACAATCAAAAAGAATCGTGAATCGTTCTTGTTTTCACAGTTCGGACTGCCTCATGAAAAGAATTCAACTCGCCTGCCAAACTCTAAGAGCTCCGCTAGTCGAGTTAGTTTTTTTTGGAGTTCTTTCTAGTAGGTATGAACTCAAGACTTTTTGAGTTTTGTCTTAGCTCGATATACAACCGATGAAATTCTCTTACAAGAGAGAGAGATTATAGATTTTAACAAAAATTTTAACTAAATTTAACATCAACGTGTCTATTATTAACTTGTGTCTATTATTAACTTCTCTAATTTTGAGGTGTTAATTACCAAAAGAAAGTATAGGGTATTGCATGAAACCCGAGATTCATTTTATTACCGCTTATTTATTTATTTATTCGATGTGGATTCTCAAGTGTACGATTAAAAAATCAAATCTCCTGGAGCAAGATAAGATAAAAAGGAAATCTAAAGAGACTAAATGAGATATCTTATATCTTTTAAAAGATGTAGCAAAACAACGATGTAGTACAAAGATTTAGATTCATATTGTCGACCAATTGAGAGTGACTAGCACAGAAAATTCAGTTATATTTCAATTGACAAGACGCTATTTTGCATACAAATAGTTTCAATTATTGCACATTTTATTTAGTTAATTAAATATGTTTTTATTATTTAGTTTATTCTCTAACCAAAATTGTAAATAATATTTAGGTTTCAATTGTTCTACGTCCTTGCTAGCCGAATTTGCATATGGATCGCCTTCTCTAGCCTTCTCAATTGATTGTCAAGTGATTTGCTTTTGTTTTCAAGCACCCAATGTGGGTCATTGCTCAGATACCAATTGTAATGGTTGACGGGTTTCTTCGACTAAAACTAAACTCAAATGATTATCAATCCAAGTATAAAGTAGAAAACTTTATCGAGATGAAACAAGGATTACAAAGTGTAGAACAATAACAATAACAATAACAATGAAATGGGTGAGTTTTAGGAAATGATTCTAAAACAAGAATCATGTTTTGTCGTTCATCGCCTTTCTTATTTAAACTCGCCCACTACTTATTACTTTTATTGAGTGCAATTTATTTGAAAAATTAAACAATGTGACGCTTAAACTAGATTACTAAAGAAAAAAAAAGACTATTTTTCATAAATTTAGATGGTCTTTTTTAAAATATACTACAACTATTAATTAACTATTTGTTAACTTGTTAGTGTTGATAAACTAAAATCATCAATTAAATTAAATAGGTATCAATCTATTAATACGTGTATAATTTGTAATAATGCAATTGTTAAATATTTATAATAATATATATTATACTTTTTATTAGATCATATTAAATAATTTTTTTACTAAATACATGTCATTTAATATATTAATAAAACAGTTTTGTTAATTAAACAATTAACTATTATATTTTACTATTATAAATAAATAATTATTATAATTTTAACAATTAGTTTGTTTTAAAAAACACACATTGCATTTACATAAAGTGAAAATATTTATGTATGTTTGGTTCGTTAGGCTTGGCTCGTTAAGGCTAGTTTAGTCGACTCGACTAGGTTTGTTTAACTTTAACTCGCGAGTCTGCTCAAATTGAAATTTTTTATAAACTGCTTCGTTAGGCTCGACTCATTTAACTCACTAAGCAGGGTGAGCAATATTTTTTCAGGCTCAACTCAGCTGGCTCGTTTGTCATCTCTAATAGTAGTTGTGTGCTCTTTGATAGAACTTTTCATTGGATTACTCCATAAAAATTAGAGTTATTATCCTCATTCTAAACAAAATTTGATGTCTATTTTGAGTTTTTGATATTTTAAAAATATTTTAAATTATAATGCAGATAAATAATTAAACATGTGAAATAAAGATAAAAATGAATAATTTTGAAAGCTGAGTCAATGCCCCGAATTTCCAACTCGCAACCTAACAAGAAGAAAAAGCAGCATTTTACAGCAGCAGAAGCTATGCCGTGGCCATAGAGGAGTCTAAACCACGGCACAGCGAAACAAATCAAACCCAAGCCGCAATGTTGATAGTATGCACAAGTCACGGCCTATAAGCCAATTTTCTCAAGAGTCACAACCCAGTTTTATAAATTTAGATGGTCTAGTAAACAATATGAAAAATATTCGTGAAATTGATTCTCTAGATTTTCTTTGAATTTAAAGTTTTCGTTAGTAATTTATTTTTTGTTGTTTATTTTACATTTCAAAATCTTTTTTTTTTGTTTAAATAAAATTAGAATTGATTAGAGCAATTCTAATTTTATCTCATCCACTTGTATGCTTTTAATTTCAGTTTGAGCTTTATTTTTTAATATTCTAATTCATACTCAAACCCTAATTGGAGATTTAGTGACTATCTTTATCAAGAAAAATGAAAGTCTTTCTTCAAAATTGAGTGGGAAGGTAATAAAGCCAAGAATTGAGAATATATATACAATTAGTAAAGTAATAAGTATGATTCCATAAATGTTAGTGGGTAATCCAAGATCTATCAAGACGCAGCCTCCATAGTCTAAAAACAAATGGAAGCATAATCATGACACAAATCGAGGTATCACAATCATGAACATATTTCCAACTGCCACAACAACCAATACCCATTCAAGTAGTTGCTAAAGAATCTATGTTCTTACGGATTAGTGCCTTCTATTATTACTTCTTTTTTTAGATTTTCGGATGATATTTTGATCATTTCTACTCTGTAGCCTTTTGAATCATAGGAAGAAGTTGTTGAAATAGTGTGTCGAAATGTATTTGTACAAGAAAGTAGCAGATTATGGAAGACAGCATAATCTCATGGGGAGTGTAGAGAGTGAGCTAAGATTTAATGTTAATTGTCAGCGAGTAGTTCACTAACATGTACCTCAACCACTACAAGGGACTTTAGACCCACTACAATCTCTATAAGAAGCCTCATCTTCTTGGATTTATAAATCAGCTTTTGCTTTTTGAGAAGCATGGCTTTTTGCAGACCTTATGCTGTTTTGTTTCTTGTAATGGGTTTAGGTAATTGTTCAGCAATAAGAACACTCCTTGGAGAAGATGGTTACAACTCGGGTTCGGGCACCAGAAGCTATGGCGGTGGCGGTGGCGGTGGCGGCGGCGGTGGCGATAGTCGTGGAACAAGCTATGGAGGTGGTTGGAGTTATGGAGTTGGAGGTGAGCAAGGTTATGGATATGAAAACAGTGGTGGCCATGGATATGGTGGAGGTAGTGGCAGTACCCGGGGTGAAAGTGAACCACCCGGTGATGGAGGTGTAGGTCCCGGTTTTAGAAATGACAGTGGTGGTGATAGCTACGGAGAAGGGGGTTCCCATGGTGTAGGATATGGAGGTGGCGATGGTTTCAGTAGTGAGGTGGGATATGTTGGTGGTGGGGTTGGCAGATACAGAGAAGGAGAGCGTGAAGGCGGTGGGTATGGCAAAGACGGGTCTTATGATGTAGGTTATGAAGGTGGTGGAGGTAGCGGCGACTTTGGAATAGGGTATGGTAGTGGCGGGGCTTATGGGAGTGAATATGGTGGTGGAGTTGGAGGAGAGCATAGAAATAGCGGTGGCGGGAGGAGTGGAGGTTGGTATGGAAGATATGATGGTGGTGA
>CM039524.1:10469524-10494042 GCA_022433055.1 Begonia peltatifolia
GAGGAGGAGGAGGAGGAGAAGGAGGAGGTTGGTATGGTTGGGGTTGGGGTGGGCATATCCCATAGAAATATGAAATATGTTTCATCTTGAAAATAAGTACGTCTTAGAATGTTTGTGACTAGCTTTATATCATCCGTATTCAATGTTTTGAAAAATGTGTTATTTATTCTATTATATTTTGCTATAAAATTGTGGAAAGAGTTAAATAAAAATACGATATAATTATTTTTCATATAATTAGAAATATAATAAATAGTTTACAGAATTACAAATATTATACAACAATATACATTACACATTATTTGAAAATTTACCAACATGAGATAAATTGTTCATGACGCGCACACACGGTGGAATCTAATTATACAAAAAAAAAAAAAAAACAATACGGTAGGGTATTATTGGTACATCACCTCATACGATATAATTAAAACTATACTTTATCCTAAGATTAAAGCTGGCAAGTATTTTAAAATATACGTTAATATGAATTGATTTAAAGTATATTATAGAAGTTCCATATAATTAATTTTCTACTTCTCAATTTCTATATTTTTTGATTAAATTGTCTTTAAGTTGATGTATCATGGTAGCATCACTCTAATCATTATTAATAGATGAGTATTTTCTTTATATCACACACATGTAGTGAAACAAAAATTTGAAGCTATGGCTTCTTAGAAATAAAATTTAAAATAAAAATACATACTATAATATAAGTTTCAATTCAACATATAAATATAAACTAGAGGTAGGTAATTTTTTATCTATCATATTAAATGACAAACCAGTACAGTATCTTAATTCCATCTTTCTTAGTTTTATTTATGAATCATACCTTCAATATTTTTCGATAAACGTGAGACTCAATAATTTTACATGTTCTTGAAATTCATATCCTCACATGAGTGAGGTATTATAGATCCTCTCTAATCGACTACTATCCACATGTCAATTCGCAAACGAACTATTGAGAATCAAATGCTAATAATCAGAAAAAAAAAAAAAATAAATAAACACGGAAAAATAGAGGCACCAAAATGTATTTCGAAAAACTCTTTTGAGAAAAAACTACAATAGAGGAGAATTTTTTATGCAAACCTGGATATTAGGAAATCCAATACCTTTCAACAATCGAAATAATTCAAAAGAATACATTTTCGATTTAAGAATAAAAAAAGAACGAAATTTCAATCGAAAAATTTGATAGAACCATCGTTATCAAAACAGGAGTTTGATCTAAACCAAACTCGTTGGTAATAACCAAATCTATCAAATGAGATTCTTCAAGCATGATTTGAAGAAGATCGAGATTTTTCGCAAAGAACTAAAGAGAAATCCTCTCTAAAAAATTTTATTTTTTAATTCAAACTTTTTCCCAGAAATCGAAAGGTGTTTGCCTTTAAATAGGCTACACGTTTAATTAAAATTAAATGTTAAAAAGAAAATAAATAAACGATAAAATAACTAATAAAATTGAGTAAGATGTGCTCCTTTATATGATCAGATGTCATCTTATGTTTAAACCCCGTTTAAACATGATTTGAAAGTATTTGAATAGATTCATCCGAATGAGATCTTTCTTACAATATTTGTATGATTTGCATGCATTTGCATGTACTTGTGCATGTGACGTTTTTAATCTTCATATGAACATATGTTTGGCGCATGTTCTTTTTAATTATTACATGTGCATGTACGTTGTACCCTCCCCTTTTAGTTATTAAGTGAGCATATGCGTCACACCCTCTCCAAATCTTCACGTATCTTCAGCCTCCGTTGCTTCAACTTGATTCTCTTCAATCCTTAACACATTCACTAGTTTTGGATCAAGTTATTGCAGTTCCTCCTCTCTTAGATCTCTAAAATTAATCATTACAAGGCCTTACGCATCTTCTTAGTTTTGGATCGTGTTATTGGGTTGCTAATGTCCTCAATTGAATCCTTGCTCTTGGGCTCATGCTTAGTCGCTCATTGGATCACACCATTTGCTTCTTTCTCAAAAAAATTCGTCATCAAATCTCCTACATCATATAAAAAATAAGTCATTAATATCAAAAGATGCACTACCATATTCACTAGATAAATCGATCTTGTAGGCATTGTCGTTTAAGCCTTTAAGGACTTGAATCGGTCTATCTCCTCTCGGATGCAACTTGTTTTTTTGTTGATTTGGAAACCTTTCTTTTCGAAGATATAGTCAAACTCAATCTCTGAATTCAAAAATAAATGTTACCATAGCATGAAATTTCTTAATAAATTCATCATTTATCATTTCATGCACAAAGTAAACTTATTAGTAAACAAAATTAGTAAATTTAACGAATTTAATAGATTGAAATCATCAATAATATCAAACGATAAACAATATCTAAAAGAATTAAAATCTTTTAAAACTTTAAAATCTGATTTGATGTTCTCAAAATGTGTATCTAAATTTTTGTCATAAACTAAGATGTGTGCGAAGTAATCAATGACAACTTTTTCAATAAAATATTTCGACATATTGTTTATCAATATTGTTCATATGATAGGTTCAATAGATAAATCATATTGTCTTACCAACCACTCAAACCTATTTAATATTTTCAGTCAACTTAAAACTAATGTACTTGGTATGAAATTTTTTTGCTTCTCAATCTCCTTCACTGGAGAAATTTCTCTTCGTAACTCCTCGAGAATTTCATATTTATTTTTCTGCAAAAAAATAGAAACAACACTTAGAAGAGAAATTGACAAGTTGTTAGATGATAAATAAATATCTTTATTTAAAAGCAAAATCATCTCACGTTTATTCTCACTTTTGTTCATTTAAACAACTTATTTCTCACTCGACTTTTGTTCTCTCTCCCCCTTGGTTATTCTCCCTTTTCCCTTAGTTTTTCTCTCTTACTCCATAAGTTTTTCATCCTTGTACTATTTTCAACTATTTTTCTTTCTCCATTGACTTTCTCCATTGTCTTTCTCTCTCTCGACCTTTGTTCAACTATATTTTTTTCACCTTTTTCTTTCTCTCTCTCCACTTTAATGATTTGAAATTCTTTCGCGATCCTCTCTTGGTCTACAATTGTCTTTCACAGTTTTAATGGTGTAAGGATTACAGTTTTTCTATTGTAAACTAATGAATACTCATTCTTATAACTATTATGCTTAACGTTTTAGTTGAATTGCCAAGACCTTCCTAAAAGTATGTGTTTAGCTTACATCGGCACTACATCACATAACACTTTATCCTTATATCTTCTAATTGATAAAGGAACTTTCACTTGTTTAGTCACCTTGATTTCTCCACAATCGCTTAACCATTGCAATTTATATGATTTTTTATGTTGGTCGGTTTTCAAGTTCAAATTTTGGACTAGTAATGTGCTTACTACATTGATGCAACTTTCATTATCAATGATCAAACTACAAACTTTGTTATACTCATGGCATCATATATAGAATATATACTCACGTTGTACTTTATCTTCATACTCTTTAGGTGCATATTTAATACTCATCTTGTGACTAAAAAATCTCCTTTTACTAGTTTCTCACCTTATTCATTTCCTTTAAATAATATCCATTATACTCTTCGAATTTTTCATCAAAATTCTTCTTTTGTCGTGCATGGCTAAGGGTCGGAGTTTCCAAACATTCCATTCTCTGGGTTAGAGCCAAGTATTGATCTTGCATGGCTCTCATGAACAATTTTAAATCAACGTTGTTGTGCCTCTCATTCATTGTTTTCGGCCAAAAAAAATCAAAATAAGAAAAGTGTTAGTAATCAACAAATAATTCAACTTTATGGTCTTCACACTTTCCCTCACATGTTTACACTCAATGGATGTCACTCCACTCGTGTTTCACTCAAAATATGACTTTTATAGAATAATATCTCACTCTTGTATTTTACCTCTCAATCTTTCTTTTAGTTTTTTGTGTAGAACTTAATCGGTGATAAAAATTTAATAAGCCAAACTACAAAAAATCACACTTTTAAACTCAATGTTCAAACCTTTAAAAATGGTCAAATCAATGGTAGAATTGGAATTAGACAAAAATTTGGATAATGAAAATATTTCAAATGAAAATTTGACAAATTAAATTATTACTTACTTGAGCATGTGCGTCACATCATCTCTAAATTTTTACGTATATTTAGACTTTTTTGCTTCAACTTGATTCTCTTCGATCCTCAACACATTTACTAGTTTTTGATCAAGTTGTCGTAGCTTTTCTCTTTCTTTGATTTCTAAAATCAATCCTTGCAAAGTCTCGCGTATCTTTTTAGTTTTGGATTGCATCATTAGACTGCTAATGTCCTTAGTTGGATCCTTGCTACTAGACTTGGACTTGGTCTCTACTTGGATCACTTCAATTTTATTTCAAATACACCAAACATTAACATGAACACTATAGACAAATTAAATTCCCAATTCCAAATTAAATATGTACACTTATTCGCCATGATACCAAAATCTCATAACACCTGTGATTAAATCTCGTAAATAGCAAGAAAACATTATACATTGTCGACCACTTGTCAATATTTTAATATTCACTATCAACATACATAAGGAAGATATGGGTAACTTTTAATTTCTCAACTGTCCCAAGCATTCATATATTTTTTTTTTTTTCTACCTTTTTATTTTTATAATTTATTTATTTATTTATTTTTTTTGTGAAAGCATTAAATCCTAGTTTCCTGTACAAACAAGCTTTTATGGTTTGATATTTGACGCTTTCTGTGGTAAAAGCTTGTGAATCGCTCAAAAAAATAAGACTTTCTTTGTTTGACTAACCTTTGCTTATTCTATTAAAATATTAAATATTCGACCTAGGCCCCCTCGAGCTCCGCCTGAGGACAATCTAAAATCCTTCTTCAGAACCTAGACCCGACCTGGGCCTAGGTTCACGCGACCAAGTCGGTCCGCCGACTCTGTATGACAGGTCTCTAGCAAAGTTCCGACGATTTGTAGCCAATTTTCGACAAGTTTTTGGCAGATGTTTGAACCCGTTGGTCGAAGGCTGACTTCAGATCAACTTTTGGGAGGTGTACCTGATTGGGCCCGTCCTTGAACCCAACCTGGGTCTATCTGTCAAGAAAAGATGCAGCTTCTAAGGTTGCAATGTGGGCTTTCAATGGGCTTCAGCCCTCAATTGATCCTTTAGATTGGGCCTTTCGAGTTCGTAGACCCGCGTTTGAAATTGCCCTCTTGGAAACCACATTAAGCTGAATAATAAGCTTTTAAAATTTACTAATTACACGATTAAATTATATTATAATTTAAAATTTTGAAGAAAAAATAAACAAATATAATTCAATTGTATACTTATTTAACTAAATAAGATTTCGATTAATAAATAAAATATAATTCAATTAAATAAATAAATAAAGAGACGAAGAACAGCATTGAGAAAGAGGACGGAAGCAAATTCAATGTTTTTGCAGACAAGTGTGTTCTAGAAACTAAACATGATTCACGTGCTTAATACATTTATTTACCCACAACTCTGCGCAAGACACAATATATTTAATTTCCTATTTCTCAAATAAAAATATTTTTTAAATTGTAATTATTCATATTGATTTTAATCCGACTTATTTATTTATTTTTGTGGTCTGGACAAATAAATGGATGGAGAAAATGTTGAAAAGAGCTCTGCTATAAATGCATGAACCTTTGACGGATGATTATGACGTGAACTTCTCCTAAATCTGAACTATGCATGCACTTCCCACCTCCATTGATTAGAATGTTGAATAAGGGGTTTAGGAATTAAGAATAAATTCAATTATGATATTATGAGGCTCTACAATATCAATTATTATGTTTTCTTTTCTTTTTTTTTTTTTTTTTTTTTTTTTAAATTATTACACCAACTCAAATAACAAACATTATGATAATTGGGGACCATTTCAATAATTCATGAGATATATATCAAATAAATAAGCGTGACATAGTACATGCCTGTAATAACCTAAGACCTAATTCATACTATTCTCGTTATTATTAAGGTTGTCTATGTAGCTAATTAAGCATGTGATTTATATAGATTCTAAATATAGTTTTAGTGTTAAATATATTATAACTAATTAACCATCAATATAGAAATAATTAGTGTGTTGAATCAGTGAAGTCCCAATTCAATGAACACCAATTCTTTTTATTATTTTACAATCATTTTTTTTTTCTTTTTGATAGTTTGGGAGCGGAGTGTTTATTTTATAGTTGTATTTTAGTGAATAATTATCAAAATGATTGTTGAAGTAAGAAAGATTTTTTCAATTGACAACTTAAATTTTTAATTTTATCAATTAACAGTTCATATTTTTAAGCGTTAACAATAGAGATTTTATTGTTACTGTTTGTCAAATTATTCGATAATTGTCTCTCTCTCTCTCTCTCTTTCTCTCGGCTTGTATCTGGCCCGCTCTCGACCAGATAAAGAAATTACTCCGACCAAAGCTAAAATTAGATAACAAGAGGAATGTCATAGTTGGAGTAAGGATAAAACATGGTTGGAGAAAAAGGATAAAAGGAGTCACGTTTGGTGAGAATGGTGGGTGCGAGGTGAAGAAGGTTTGGCCGCCATTATGGACTGCTGCTTGCGTAGGCAAGAGCGTGTGGACGCGCGCGTCGCCTCTTTTCAAAAAAAAAAAAAAAAAGAGTAACGTGGACGCGTGGAATTGATTCGCACATTTTAACCGAGTGTGGGGGTACGGCTGTGGGGACCTGAATCATGTGCTCCTTGCCGTCCAAGGCGTTTTACATAATAAGCACGACATTCTTGTCTTTTCTTAGCCCCTTGGTCCCCACTCTTTTTCTTCCACGTTTATATCTCCTTCCTTTTATTTTCTACAACCAATTATTTTTATTTTTTTAAATAATGTTTATTTTTACACTAAATTATTACTCTAAGGTAGAGGTGTGTTGTCCGAGTGGGACGGGAGCTCGCCTATTCGACACTGTATATAGCTCGTCTCATTTAACAATATCTTGTAAATAGATTCGGATTGAAATTTTTTTTAATTGGATTTGTTCTGTTCGGCCTACTCGTTTGATCTTTATTTTAAGGTATCATTAATTACCAATAAAATATAATTACAATAGATATTGTAAATATTATGCTAAATTAAAATTATTTATGTAACATAACTATTATTCATTTCTAATCGTTTATTTGATTTTTTGTTTTTATTTTTCATCGGGTATTAATCATAATTCGCATCTAGTTAGGACGGTCTTACTAATTTAAGGAGACTCAATTCATCTACAACAAATAGATGTACTCAATTTATGAGAGCATCGGACACCATGAATGAATTTGGAGATTTGACTCTAACCCATAATCTTGAATTCTATTTCTTTATATAGTGAAATCTTTTATTTAAATTTTATTATTTATTATTTTAAATTTTGAAGAATAATGTTTGCGTGCTTCGTATAATTTGTGCAATATTGTCGTCTTGTATCAATACATTGTGAAATGAATGGATCTCGTAATTTACTTATGTGAGGTGAGCTTTTCAAGTTTAGCTCGTTGATTTAGTAACTAATTGGTAACATTGTTATACCGACACATGCTCAAAATTTACACGAGAAACTCAAGTGAAATTATAATTAAGTTATTTTTAATTGTAAGATTATGAACCGAAAAATGCATTGTTTTTTAGTAAATATGTCGTATTTTAAGTTGTTAATCTATCCAAAAAATAGTCAAAATTGGTCAATAAGAAGTCTACCTAACTTTCGGACCATTTCCCTTGTACATTTTTGAACAAATGTGTTTGTACAAAGAATATAATATAATTAGAGTGTGACAATTAAAAAAATAAAGCATGTAAAATGTGCTTTAATAATTAAATATGTCAAATGGTTCAATTGCTTGTGCGTGTCAAATGCTTCCCACAATAGCTAATTAATCTTGATTAAAAAATTAAAACCTAATTATGATTTATAGAATCAATTGCTTTCATAAAGTTACAAGTGGTTTTTATTTAAAGCTTTTTTACTTTAATTTAATACTTCTTTAATTTAGTAAAGAGCCTTTTTTGCACTATTATTAGTATAATAAAATAATATATTACCATAAATTGTAAGATAATATTCATTTTAAATCCCAGAACATATGATATTTAGCATAAATTTTCTTAAAATAATTTTTCAAATGATTTAAATTTCAAAGTATGAAAAACATTTCATTTTAACTATGTCGGCTCCCGAAGAGAACAGCCCCTTGATCTCTCAGCACATTCAAGTGAGATTATAGAGTGTCCATTCTTTGGTGTAGGGGTCCTCACTTTTATTCTCAACAAAAAGTATATTAAACGATACCAAATTTGTTTAAAATTTTTACCACCATATTCTGCATATTAGGAGAAGATAATTTGAATTTTTTTGTATTTTTTAACATTTGTACAATTTATTATAAGTTTTGACATCTATTTTATAAAATATTATTTAAAAACGTATAATAAATCATATAGGTATTGAAAAATCACGAAAACTTTCATATTATTTTTCATGATATGCTGAACATATGGCATAATGTCAAGAAAATACAAAATCTTTTTATATGTTTCTGAAATAGCTTATGTGAATTCATTTTAAGTCTCGAAAAAATTTGTAGTGATTATCTCAAAAACATGCAAAACGATATCTGATTGGCTTGAAATATTTGTCACATCATATTATGGAAAGATAATCTGAAAGATTTTGAAATTTTTCAACACTTGTACGATTTATTATAAATTGCTAAAATATTTGAAAAATCACGAAACTTTCTAAGTTCTCTTTCCATGATTTTCAAAATATATGATAAAAATTTCAAATAAATCTAATATCTTTTGTTATATTTTTTATTGGGAATAGGACAGACCTTGCACAACAAGGGGGTTGACACTCTCCGATTTAACTTGAACCTACCACATGAGATCGAGGGACCGTTCTAGAGATCGGCCCCCCCGATGTCAATAATGGGGGACCGACAATGTTTAAATCAAATATTTTTTATATTTTGAGATTTAGATCATTCAAAAAATTACTTTATAGATATTTTTTTTAAATACCTCATATTTTAGGATTTAAAAGGAATATTACCCAAACTTTTATTTACTATAAAAATAGAGAAATTAACCAAAAAAAAAACCCTTAGACTATGAAGCCGTTAACTATCTCAGTCTTAAACTATATTCATTAATAAAAACAACTATTATCGTTCATATTTCTGTTAAAATTTGTTCGTGTAAAAACCTGCTCTCCTCTTGCTTATTACTTTATTTTCTAGAGCGAAATTCCGCGCTTGTTACTTTGCTCTTTGCAGCAAGAGCTCGCTCTATAAGAGTAGTAGACCGTACGAGGGTTGTTTTATTAATTGAGTAGCTAAATGATGATTTTATTAACGAATATAGTTTAATAGCGAATAACTTCATAATTAAAATTTTTTTTTTATGTTAATTATCAAATAAGGAAAAAGAAATAGTTTATTTTATTTGAATGAATTGTACATCCCAAAAATCAATCTAAACAAAATTTAATTTAAATAACTTCATTTAACTCATCAACTTTTATATTTATTATAAAAATAAATTAGTCAAGTCACTACACACAAATTGTCACATATTAGATAACTTCAGCCCTCTGCTCAACACTTCTACATACTTCTTCAACATTAGAGTTACAAACTTATAATTTTATTTTTGAACATCAGCATTATTGTTCGATCAATACTAAAATTAACTTATTGTTAAATATATTGTTGGATCTATAATTTAAGACAATATTGTAAAAAATTAATATTATAAACATAAAAATGGTAACATGAGGAAGAGATGCTGAATTTTTCACGTGCCAAATATAAAATCAGCATTTTTATAAAAAAAGAAAAAAGCATAATATAAAATGTTATTGAACTATTTAAATAATTATTTATTATTTAGGCGATTAATGTTGACGTTGAGTGGAAAACCTTATGTTACATTTGTTTTATATATTACTTCTATTTTTTCATAATACGACAAAATGATGGCAACTGAGATCGACGGCCAAGATTTATTGTCGTGATGGCAACGCATCATTACGTTTTAAATTAAATAAATAAACATTATCATCAATTCTGTGTTTGTTTTAGCGAAGGTGGGCCCAGATTTGAATTGACCTGCCAATGGCGATTATTTGGAAGGCCTACGCCGAGGTTTTGTGCCACGCCTGGCGGCTGAGTCACGAGTTGTTCTCTAACTACGTCCCTCGACTTGCTTCCTAATTAAATTTTTATTTATTTAAATTTATTCATTTTGTCAATCTATATTCTATGGGCAGAAGGTTGAAAATATAATTAAATAATTTCCGCTTAGAACACACTTGCATACTTTATTTATAGCAAATGCTATATGTATTTTTTTATTTTAAAATATTCTCTATTGTGTCAAAATAATTATTGATGTAATGATATTAACGTAATAAATTATCTTTTATAATTTATTATCTTAAGTGCATCAATAATTATTTGACACATTAAATTTTTTTTTTAAAATAAAATAAGAAAATGAATGTAACAAAATTCTTAATTTACATAATTAAAATTATACTGAGATATCACACGACATAGAATGGATATAGAGATGTTAAACTAGCGACCCAAGTCTGGAAAAGTTTGGCTCACTAAGTCTGTCGAGCCTAACGAGCCTGCCGTGCCGAGCCGATTCTAACGAGATGACCCAAAAAAATTTTCAACCCAAGTCGGCTTGCGAGCCACGAGCTGATCCGAGTCAGCCCAACGAGTTTAACTAGCTGAGCCTAATTAGCTGAATGTATATAAATATTTTCAATTTATATTAATATAATATAAATTTTTCTAACACTTTATTATCATTAAATGATAACAACAATTTAGATTGTCTGATTTGTTATTTCTTAGGGGTGATCGTGGTCGGGACGGTCCGATTTTTAGTGAAATTAAAACCAAACCACTAAAATTCAGTTTTTAAATTTTTGCATCAATAAATCCAAAATTTTTTTTAGAAACGGACCAAATTTCTGGTCTCGGTTCTGGTCCTCCTTTTTTTTTTCTTCTCTCTCTAAACTTGTCTGCAAATTACAATTTAAGAAATTTTCTTTTTTGTAATGCATAACAAGATAGATGTAAAATATCAAAGTCAAAGCCACAAAAAAAGATAAAAAAAAAAACAAATAGTATATGACACAATGTAATTAAATAAAATTTAAATTAGAAAATAATCAAACATATACTATAAGAATTAGATGTTCTCGCTATCCACTAATTTCCACAGTGATTACATTTAGCTCTGAAATTTTTATCATCGTCATCGTTAACAATATTAAAATAATTCTAAATATCAGATGTCTTTGTTCTTTTCCTTCGAACATTAACACTAGAACTAGTCATGAGAGAAATAAAAACTAGATAAAATCTTAAAAAGCTATCAAATATCCAATTTTCACAATGAATAAATACAACACTGTGATCATCACTTGATTCAGTCTCAGAGCCACCTAATTCAAACAGCAAACAATGTAGTATTTTATAGCAAAAAACACAACGTTTTCTCAGCAAAATTTGTCACGACCCAAAAACCGTAGAGTTCTCAGACCGCGACTCACTTTCTCTATAAATTCTTATCTTTAAATCAATTGACAACGTTTTGAAATGTTTAGACATTTTTTAAATCATTTAAATCCGTAGCGGAAGCATTTATATTCAGTAGAAAACTATTTGTTTAAATTATCCTTAAAATTCAAGAAAAAATTAAAATATTTTTTACTATTCACGTGAACCGTGACAGACACTGTTCACTCACTATTCATGTGAACCGTATATGTTCAACACTGTTCACGTGAACAGTGCTTCCATCGACCCTTGGGGCGATACATCGCCCCACTCCACCAAGTAGGGCAATCAATCATCCCTTGGGAGCGATGTATCGGCCCAAGATCGCCCCACTCCAGCAACTGGGACGATGTAACGTCCCACTGGGCGATTTGCATCAATCCATTCCAAAGAGTGGGGCGATGCGTCGCCCCTCTTTGTGCGATACATCGCCTCCTCGACACACCACTGTTATTTCAGTTCTACCCTTTACAGAACCGACTATGGTTAATTATAATGAAAGAAAATTAGAAAAGAAAGTCCGAAAGAATTTTTTTTCTTTCCTGCTGAGTCTGGCGCCGCGAAAAACAGAGAGGGGTGAGGAGAGACAAACAACGATGAAAGAAGAAATCGGCCGATCGGGGCCCATTTTGACGAAATAAGCCTCAAGTCGACCCGCTTTTTGATGCTCGTCAACTTTGTGACTAAAAATCCTGTCGTAAGTCGAAATTTCTCCCCAATTTTTTTAGTTGAATGTTGGAGCAGCACCACGAACGTTGGTTTTTGCAATGGAAAAATAGTTTTGTTTGTAAAAAAAAAGTTGAAATTACCAGCCACTGGGAGAGAGAAAGGGGGCGGGTTAGCTCGCGAGCCTAGCCCGAGCCTAGCCCGTCGAGCCAACGAGCTGGCTCGTTGATTCACTCTTTTGGCTCGGTCTCTGCCGGACTCACGAGCCGAACGTTTAGGTTCGGCTCAACTCGCTTCGTGAGACCGGGCCAAACTTGACTCGTTACTGTAGTGAGCCGATCAACCCGCTCGTTAAACATCTCTAAATAGACAAAAAAACTACTAAATAAGCTAATCTTCTTGATTAAATTTCTTAAATATAAAAAAATAAATATTGCCACAAAATAATTTAGGAAAAAGTACTATAGTAAATATTAGGAAAAAAGAACTATAAAAAATAAGCTACTACAATTTTTTTTTTAAAAGATTAAATGTAATTTATATTCTTACATTTGAGATTATTTATGTATTACATATGAAACTATTTTTTCCCTCCAATAGAATCTCTACTGCATCTAGCAATCTATTTATTGGATAAACTCAGCTCATGTATATCAAATTTTTCATTAATGGAGGTATTTTTATTTGATTTCTAACTCATTTAATGATTAGTAACATGTCTTGACAATTTGAAACTTTGTTAATAACGTCAATCTCTATTTTTTCGAATTTGAAATATAGTTAAAAATTATTAAAATCTGATTAAAACACCTTACTTGATTAAACAAATAAATTGATAATAAAATTTAAATTACTAACAACTTAAAATTGAGGTTTTATGTGTAATTTTTTTTTTTAAGAAATAGGTGTAATTTATTTCTTAATGTTTGGAGTTATTTACAGTTAATCTTAAATTATTATTATTATTTTGGAACATGTGATCGATTATTATCTAAATTTTGGCCATGTATATCGAGCCTTTCATTTAATAAGATATTTTTATTTGATTATTTCGGTGATTTCTAACCTGTCAATTTCTTTTTTGTCAAGTTCAGATTTCCTTTAATCATATAATAGAGTCTAAAATTATTTTAAACATTACTAAATAAGTTAGAAATCAGATTAAAACATCTCACTAAATAAAAACATTATATATACCCGTTGGATTAAACAAATAAATTGATTGCAACATCTATACTACACGGTTGAAAGTGAAGTTTCTGTTTGTAAAAAAATATCTGTAAGGCCTTATTTACAAGTGATTATGGGCATTAAGATTCTAACTACACTTCACCTTATTTTTAACTACATAATACACCATTGTGACTTTTCATGATCGGGATGTTTAAATTCAGACACCAATTGGCTAAATGTGGTGTGGGTTGAATATCAAATATGATTTCTTGGGTGTGACATTTATTAGGTCTTGGTTAAATTGTTTTCAATGGGTCAAATAATAAGTTTGCTTGATTAGGTTAAAAATGACTCAGATATAATCCAATTACAAGTATCAATCTTTTTCTTGAAGTTAAGGTTACGTACAAAAAAACACACGTTAAATGCGGGAGATGAAATTAAAGACAATCAATGTTTTGTTTTTTTACTGTCATTGACGGTAATAATTGTTTTACTGTGTAACAACAAAATTTACGCTTAGATAATAGGAGATTTAATGTATGGCCACGCGGACTTTGACTTTTCTTCTTCATCCGCTGGTCAGTCAGATACTCACACCGACGCCGGCACGTCACTCCACTAAAGATTCTTATGAAGTAGTCACCTAAGCGGTTCGTTAATCTTAAGGTTGAAAGGTAATCTTATATAAAAACCTACTGTTTTACTTGCCGAGTAGATTTCCTGCTGCCTGCGTTAAGATGCTAGATTCGCCGGCGTGCTTTTATTCTGATTTCATCGGCGATCCTTCCTAGAAGTCTCCTTCCTCTTTCTCTCTCTACCGAATTTTTCAGCTCCACATAAATCGCCTACCCTATCCCCACTCACTCTTCATTTCCCACCAGCAACCACTTTCTCTCTCTAGAACTCACTCTTTCTGCTAATTTCCGATCACTCCGGCGACTGGTGGTTGATGGAATGACGGACTATCGATTAGCTTCGACGGCTATGAATCTTTGGAGTGACGAGAATGCTTCGGTCATGGATGCTTTCCTGAATTCTGATCTTTCTTCTTTCTGGGCTCCGCCTCCTCAAAACCACCCTTCCTCCGCCTCCACCTCTGCTCCTCTCCCGCAGCCGTCAGCTGCGGTTTTCAACCAGGAAAGTTTGCAGCAGCGTCTGCAGGCGCTGATCGAGGGGCCTCGCCATGTCTGGACTTACGCAATCTTCTGGCAGTCCTCTTACGATTACTCCGGCCCATCGGTTTTAGGATGGGGCGATGGGTATTACAAAGGGGAGGAAGATAGAGGCACGGCCAAAAGCATTTCAGCTTCTTCTGCGGCAGAGCAGGAGCACCGGAAAAAGGTTCTCCGCGATCTCAACTCACTGATTTCAGGATCCACCTTCCCTTCAGACGACGCCGTCGATGAAGTTGTCACCGACACCGAGTGGTTCTTCTTGGTTTCGATGACCCAGTCTTTTGTCAACGGCAGTGGGTTGCCCGGTCAGGCCTTGTTCAATTCCCGGCCGGTGTGGATTTCTGGGTCGGACCGACTCGCGGCATCTACCTGCGAACGCGCTCGGCAAGGTCAGGCCTTCGGGTTACAGACGATGATATGTATACCCTCTGCAAATGGAGTAGTTGAATTAGGGTCGACGGAGGTCGTCTTACAGAGCTCCGATCTGATGAATAAAGTTAGGGTTTTGTTCGATTTCAATAATCTGGAGGTTGGTTCATGGCCCATGGCCGGAGCTGACCATGCCGAAACAGACCCATCTGCACTCTGGCTAACCGACCCTTCTGAAATCAAAGAACCAGCGACCTCTATTCCACTTTCAATGGCCCCTTCTTCAACTTCCCATCCAGCTTCTAAGCCAATCCACTTCGATAATCCAAGGCCGACGAGTTTAACGGACATTCCAGCCAATCAGCAGTCAACACAGATGCAGACGCAAACCTTCTTCTCCCGAGAACTGAATTTCTCCAACTACGGATGCGAAGTAACCAGCGCAAATAACGGAAATTCCCAACCGATGAAGCCAGAATCTGGGGAGATTCTCAACTTTGGAGAGAGTAAAAAAGGTTCTTACGGGAACGGCAGCTTGTTTTCCGGCCATTCTCAGGTTGTTACCGAGGAGCCCGTAAACAAGAAGAGGTCGCCGGCTTCCCGAGGAAGTAACGAAGATGGGATGATGTCTTTTACTTCCGGCGTGATTCTGCCGTCTTCCGGTGGAGTAAAGTCAAGCGGCGGTGGAGTGGATTCCGACCATTCCGATCTCGAAGCTTCAGTAGTTCGTGAGGCAGACAGTGGCAGAGTGGTGGAACCGGAGAAGAAGCCTCGGAAAAGAGGAAGAAAACCAGCAAACGGAAGAGAAGAGCCATTAAATCACGTTGAAGCAGAGAGACAGAGAAGAGAGAAGCTAAACCAGAGATTCTACGCTCTCAGAGCTGTAGTTCCAAACGTGTCGAAAATGGACAAAGCTTCCCTTCTCGGCGACGCCATCTCCTACATCAACGAGCTCAAAACCAAGCTCCAAACTACAGAATCAGATAATGAAGAGTTGCAGACACAACTAGATTCAGTGAAAAAGGAGTTGGACAACAAAGACAGTCGTCATTCAGGATCAAAACAATCTCCGCGTAATCAAGATCTGAAGATCTCAAATCAAAACGGAGATAAACTCACAGAAAAGGACATCGATGTTAAAATTATCGGCCGGGATGCTATGATTCGAATCCAATGCAGCAAGGAAAACCACCCAGCAGCTGCAATAATGGCGGCACTGAAGGAACTAGACTTGGAAGTTAACCACGCCAGCATGTCAGTGGTGAATAACCTGATGATCCAACAAGCTACAGTGAAGATGGGGAGTAGATTTTACACTCAAGAACAGCTCAAGATCGCTCTGTCAACAAAATTAAGCAACACCCGGTGAAAATTATGCTGGGTCGAAGAGAATTTTGATGACAAGTCGGATTAGAACTCGAAAAAATCCTCCTGGATTCGAGTTCTCCTTCGGATCCGTTTTGTGCTCTGGGACATTTTAAGGCTCCTGGCAGTGATCTCTGTAAAATACTGGCTTATTTTTTCTTCGGTTAGTGTAGTTTCTAGTGATGTTGTATCAATGGAGCCGAATCAATGAGTAAATTTTGGGCCACTTAACTGGAAATGAGGATGTAAAGCTCCAATAAAACAGATAGCCTCAGTTTAGAGCCTGTGATGACTGTGATTATGTATTAGTGCTGTGTACTATTATTGGAAATGAATGTAGAATGTGAAGCAGACGAAGTGTTTTGACAAGACAGTTGAAAATCTTCATATGGCATCTTTTTTTTTTTTTTTTATCCAAGTTTAGATTTTGGTGCAGGCATCGTGGAATATAATTGCTACACTTCTATGTCAAATTATGGAAAAGAAAGAAATTTTGGAGGAATGATAACTCTCCTGTTGGTTTATTTTGTAAAAATATTATTACGTTTTTAATTTTAGTCTAATAAAATTATATAGTGTTATAGAATGCTACAACATCGAGTTCAATGTAAAATTGATATTATACGCATATTTATTGGAAAGAAAATTCAAATAGATGAAAAAAAAAAGTCAGATTTCATGGACCAAAGGTAAGGCGTTGCAAGAGATTTACTTGTTCAAATTATTAAATAGAAGATGCTCTGTGGTAAATAATAATTCTAAGAAAATTAGAATTATTGTTGTTATTTTAAACCAAGTATAATGTTTATTGTTAAATTTTTAATTTGTTATAAGTTATAATGCAAATAAATAATTAAATATATGAAATAAAAATAAAATGAGTATTTCTAGAGGTCGGGCCTCGACCTATAGAAGTTTGAGATGTGATCTAACAAAAAGAAAAATTAGCATTTCATAGCGGCTCAAAAGAGTCTAAGTCGTAACATAGCCAAAAAAATAGCACGCAAGCCTGGGCTTGGGTACCTTTGCACCACATGCGTAGAAGCAAAAATTTGTCTTTAGCCTGGTCTAATACCAGATTCATTTTTCGAAATTATGAAATTCCGTGCATTTTTAAAGATTTTTCTGAAATTTTGGAAACCTTAATCAAGACTCTATAAAAATACAACTCGTTTAGACGAAAACGAAACCTTTAGCACAACTTTGAGACGTATTTTGGGAGAGCGATCAAAGAAAATTTTTCACACCAGGCGAGCCAACTAAACTTAGTGGGAACTCAAGAGTTATATGCAGAGTTTTATAAAGAGTAATGTTATGTTTACTCTCTTATTCTACTTCTTAAAATACTCACTGACATGTAAGACAATGATTGATGTAATTAATATAATAAATTATTAATCATTAATTTTTTTATATTAATTTAATTAATAAATATGTCAGAGAATATTTTAAGAAAATAAATATAATATTATTCTTTTATAAATATTGTAAATGAGCATGTTACGAAAAAAATAATATATTAAGACCGATGATCGAACAAATATAGAAAAAATATCATAAATAACCCACTATGCTATGATTCTCAAGGAATAATGAAAAAATGATGATTAGTGATGACAATAGACACAATCTTTATTAAATTGAGGGCTTGTCAAACATAGACACAATAGAGTTAACTGTCTATTACTCTATTTCCCGTAACACAAGCACATTCTAGACTAGTCAAATGTGCGTCTCAAGACAGGACCCACACTCAAGCGACCAATCTCTATTCACAAGACCAAGTTGATGAGCATTTTAAAATAATAATGCATGGTCAAAATAAGTATGGTAGTGATAAACAAATATATAATATAAAAAAAAACATCTCGACAATATATATCATAAATAAGAGAGAATGTCTCAAAATAATCTTTTCAAAAATTTCTATGTGCAGTTGAATATAATAAATAAATTATCCATCATTATAGAAATATGACAATCTAAAGATTTAAAATTCAAGTTGTTTAATAATAATTCAAACTCCGGCACCTAAACACATATATTATCACCAACAAATTTACCAAAACCTTAAAAAAAAATTTGGAATTCATGAACAATATAAGAATCAACTCGAAAGTTTAATAGAATCATTCTCGTGAAAATTCACCCTAAAATGCCATTAAAACACCCTCGACCAAACACCGTGTTTGGTCGAGTTTAGAAAATGTCTGATCAGCCAAACATATGTTTCTCTAGTATGGAGTATTAGACCAGTCATCCAAAAGCCAAGTGGTCGATCAAATGAACTACTGCTACAGTATTTTCGACTTTAAACATCCAATATTGCTATAATATAAAAATCTATAACATTAGAGTGAAAACTCACAACTTTCATCCATAAATTTGAAACTTTTAATCAAAATCTGACTTCCATGGAGAATCTAAAATCTTATGAAAATTTAGATAATTGAAGAGTTTAATCCAGAATTAATCATATCTTTCTTGATTCTTTCACATATTTAAGCTTTAGCAACAACAATTCAACTATGACACATTGAGTTATCATGGTTTTTGATTTAAACCAAATGGACTGAGTGGAATTGTATCATACTCGTATACAAAGGAGTACATGAGTTGTTTATTAAATAAGTAGCAAAAAAATAATATCTTAACTAACTATTACATGTAATAGAGAGAGAGTACAATGAGGAAAACATATATGTCTTCAATGCTAATTTCGTCTTGCTATCATCCTTTCTCAAGCTTTAATTGGTTGAAGAACGAACAACGCAAAGTTTGGGACGAGCAACAAGAAACTTGGAAATAGCAAGAGGCTTTGTTAAGACATCTGCAACTTGATTTCAGAATTTATAAACTGTACCGAAAGAAGATGCTTCTTGACTAAGTCACAAGCAAAACGAAAATTGATTTTCACATGTTTTAACTTAAAATGCAGCGTAGGATTGGTAGCAATATATGTTGCATCGATGATTAGTGCGCATTTTATATCTTATTTGTACTCTTTTATATTGAATTTGATAAGTTTTTATCAAGTGTTTGAGAGAATTTGATATTTTTTGTATAAGTGCGTAAATAAATGAATAATAGCTTTAGAGTATTAACAAAGCCAATTAGAGCTCAAGAGTTGATTTCAGTGACTTCTTTCAGGCAAAATTTGACGAAGTGAAAGATATAAACCCTAGAAGGTATCGATTGATCTCTGCATTAGAGGAGATCGATCTCCTGTTTGAGCCAACCGATCCTATACACAAGGGGATCGATTGCCTGCTCTGTTTCAAAAGATACGATCTAGATAATTTTAATTGAAAAATCTTAGCCGTTGATCATACGGACGCCGAATTTACTCCAGAATTAGGTTATAAAAGAATGAGAGATAGAAAAACCCAGGAGGTACTGTACAGGAGGAAAAAGAGTAGATTGGAGACCGCTCTCGTCAATTTGTCACAATTAAAAGGATAGTTTTCTCTTTCTTTTTTTTTTGGAACTATGAATATCATCATTTTTATTCTTGTTTCTTTTCGTTATTTCAGCATGAACTAGTTTTCTTCTCTAGAGCTAAAATGTAACTGAATTATGATTGTTTAGTATTTTTTTAATTCAATTTACTAATATTTTATTCCATTATGTATTGAGTGAATTATTACTGTTTATTGTTTGCGATTGCTTGATCAACAATAACATTTTCGTAGGATTATTTTGAAACCTGGAGGTGAAAAATAATTATGCAATAGATAATTCATCATGAAAAAGATCTTAGATTAGAGATAGTTAAGGCGTTCATGTAGTAGTTTGATTTCTCGTTCGTAATGTATTCAATTAATTAATAGAGTTTGAAATTGGTAGGTAATAACCTATTAGTTGGATAAGTGTGTTATTACTCGGGAGAGAGTGATACATATATTCGTGAAATCGCTATCAACACATATGAATAGATATTAATAAATTGTGTTAGAATTACGAAATATGATTAATTAAGGTGAAATAAAAAACTCTAGATTTTTATTTCATTAGATTTTACAATTTTATTCTATTTTAGTTTATTTAATTAAATTCTCTCGTTTTCTTTTAATCAAAATTATCAAAGTTTCATTGTTCATCTCTAATTAGAAATAAAGTCTTTTAATAATCAGTGGAAATAGTACTCGTGGGATCAAAATGTGCACTTGCGTTTGTACAATTCGCAACAATCGATATTATTACAAAAAAGCAAAGGAGTTGAAGAGCCAAACTCCCAAATGAGTTAGCTCAAAAACAACCCACAAAGGTGCTTAGTGTGCTCGGGTGATGTTGCTCTCGGATTTGGGTAAAAATGAGAAAGAAGATGTAGTCGAAATGAAATGTAATAAAAAGATGAAATGTAGGAAAATTTGTGAGGAAGAAAAACCGTGACAATGACAATGGAAAAAGATGAACGAAAATGGGTGAAAAAATTGTGGTGAATGATAGCCTTTTAGAGTCTCTCAAAACTATCTTATGTTATACTTTGAGCTTTAGGCGTCTTCCTAAAAGAAACCACTACCACCTTAGGGAAAGTTTGTCTTCTTCAACCTATAAGCTCTCCAAAGAGAGAGGAAGAAGAATGTTAAGAGATATTCAAGCACCTTAAAGCTTGGATATCAATGGAGGTCATACTCCGTTCACAATTTTTGATACAAACCATGGACTCCAAAAAACAATGCTCAAAAGGAAATGCAATTCTATTCAATTTTGGCAAAAATGTGTAGCCATTACAAAAAATATGCTATATATAGATCTAGGGTTGATTTAGGGTTTCTATAAAGTGAATGGATATAAGCCATGGATAAGGGAAAAACATGGAAGGATGGGATGCTTCCATGTGGAACCAATCCATGTGGGCCGAGCCCAATATAATAAAAGGAAAAGAATTTTGTTAAGTCATCCTTTCTTGGGTATCTTCTACTTGGGCTTGCTTGGATGAAGTTTCAAACTTTGGGTCTCCTTTGGAGTGTAATGCTCCAAATTATGCATGGTAGAATGAGTCTCCCAGAGTGGGTCGAGTTCAAGTCTCCATATGATGTCTCCAAGTGCTCATCTCCAAGTGCTCCGAGTGCTCCAAGTGCTCCTCCATGTGATGACTCCCAAATGGCCTCCCAAAGTGAGCAAAGTGATGAGACAAATGATAGTCCTTCAATGTGAGAGCCAATAGATGGTAAACACAAATCAAGCCACCATAATGACTAAGTTTAAGTAGTGATGAAAGCATAACTAATGGCGTAGAGTTTGCCAAATAAAAGAAAAAGGAAAAAGAGAGAAAAAAAAAGACTAAATGACATAGAGTTGTCCCCCGGAAGACATATTCTGACTTCTAATTCTTCGACTGGTGCTCTAATATTGTTTTTAATATATTCCGAACTCTCCATAGGGATGCTTCATGCCAAAAGGTGAAAGAGGTGATCCATTCCGTCAGGCTAGGCTTCCATGCCACATTTCCAACGGAATCAACACCTACAAAAGAAAACAGATAATGAGTAGGGAGACTAAATAAAGTTTGATCTTTTGTTGAATTTTTGAGTGATTGGACCCCTAGGCATGTTAGGAGTAAAGAAGGAAATCTTCAGTTTGTTTTGCAGCGACTTAATCCATATTGTTTTGGAGCTCGCATTAGCGAGGCTGTGATATTTCAATTTGGTGGAAAAAGAAGAAAACATTTTTTTGTTTGTTTCAAGCCAAAGAAAATAAATTCAAGCCAAAGAATATACAATATGCCCCGGTGCTCTTGCGCTCATGAGGCTGTCCAATCTACATTCGATAAGCCAACTAACTCTGTAGAAGAATTTTTGCGATAAAATAATGAAAAATCAGCAATGCCCTTCAGAGAGTACAAAATCTTTTTGACAACTTGCCAGTGACAGTTAGTCCAAACAGGCATAAATTCACAAACACAATTTCCAGCAAAGGCAATGTACGAATGAGTGACGCTGCAATGTTGTAAGTCTCCAACAATACTTATGAAAAGAAAGTGAGAAGTGAACGGGTTACCAGATGTTCAAGAGATTAGAGAGCTTGATACTACAGGGGTTGGTACATGTTTGCAGTTTTGCAATTGTGATCTCAAATAAAAGATCAGAAATATACTTTGACTGTGAGATCTGATAGTGTGTGTGTGAAACAACAAAACCAAAGAAGTAATGCAATGGTCCAAAGTCCTTGAGTGCAAAAACAGAACTCAATACCAATAAGATTGTTGATGTAATCAAATATTGCTACGTGTGAGAAGAATGTCATCACGTATGTCAGCATGATCGGATTATTATATATTTATTTTCACTGAATATATTTAAATTTAACATACACAATTAAATATGTTTTTAAAGTTGAAGACATTTAATTTAGCAAATCCATTTCCTTTGATGGAATTATTTTTCTCTACTTATATTTTTTCTTGGACGGTTTTTTGGAAACCCTATTATTATTATTGTTCACTACCTAATGTCATTATTGAACTTTTATCTTGGGTTTGAATTCTGTTTTTATTTAAGTTTTTTGATGCTATTTAACTAAAATTAAAATTAAGAATAGGATGATTTAATTTTTTTTGGATGAGTCTATTTTTCAATTTGCCGCCAACCCACTTTTGGTCGGGACAAATTCAATATGTTTTTAATATTTAATTTATTCTTCCACCAAAAGTTGTGAATAAATATTTAAATTTTGATTTACTGCAAGGTGATTGAAATTAATATCAATATTAAATTATGAGAAAGATACTAATTTATATAAGTTATCTAGTTAGTCACAAATATTTACAGATAGTTATACTTGTATTCATGGTCCCATCATATCTGAATTTTATCGAGTTTATTATGATAGTTTTTTTTTTTCTTTTATCAAAAGTTTGAGGGAAATATTATAGGAGTCAAACGAGAACCTATAGCAAGTCTTTTGATAGACGAATTTTAGATCAATCAAATACTTTTGTCGTAGAATACATGTGTAGTAAACTTCATGTAAAATGGGAAACCAAATCTAGGTAAATTTTTTATCACGTGTTATCATAATATGATCTATTTTGCGTTCACAATATTTTTAAATTATTTTTACATTAATACATTCCATATTATTTAATTATTTTTGTAATTATAATTTTGTGTTTGTAACATCAATAATATTTTTACTCTATATTATTTAGATGCGACATGTGCAGTTGTATAGTGTTATAGTTCTTACACAAGATGGATCCGTAACGAGCTTATTCTATTACGGAGATCACATAATTTAATGACTTCTTAATTTGGTTCATTGAAATAGAGCATGTATGGTCTATACATTGGTTTCACTTGATTATAAATATAACTAAATAGCTCTTTTTAATGGTTAAAAGCATTCTCTTAGTATTAGATATTATTTTATAAAATATTATTATGTGACTTAAATGACTTAATTAATGAAATTATTAAAATAGGTTTAGTAAATTAATGAGCTCGATCCATATTGGTTTTTAACATGTGATTAGAAATACAAATTTATAGCCTTATTTTAGGATTAAAAGAGAATTACAGTCCCACCGAACCAATTTCACACTCTCTCTGCCCTATGATCAAATTCTCTCACAATCAATGAATTACCTTTTCATCAGGGTCAAACGAGAGAATTAAAGATTCTATAATTTATGACGTGTGGAGAAATTTTATATCTACAATGGTTAAATCTATCGATCAAGTTACGTTTCTAGATCTAATTATGATGAGTGATAATGGTTTATCCATAATTGTTATTGGTTTTTATTTGTGTACTAGATTACAGTTTTCATGTTGTATAATAATCTAAAATTGAAACATATAGTTATCCAGTAAAATTTATTTACTGCAAACTAAAAATAATTATAAATCACGATATTCAGCAAAAATCATATTTATAGTTGTTCATATATCCATACACACATGAATATCGATAAAAGTAATGTCTTTTATGATTTAAGGTAAAATACAATTTAACCTTCAAAGTTTGATTTTTTTAAACAAACTCTCGAAGTATTAAGCTTAACAAATCAAATTTTAAATTAAAATCTAACCTCCCCCCTCCCCCTCGGTTCTTTATTTTACACTAGAACGAAAGACCAATTTGGCGGAGGGCATGCCCGTGTAGAATGGGGGGTCGATATAAAAACATCGGCCCCCCGTTCCA